>CM035171.1:40477295-40985683 GCA_020205615.1 Panax quinquefolius | reverse complement strand
GAGAAGAAAATGGAACAAAAAGGAAAAGGGTGAGCTCAACTAGCCCGATAGAAAGAATATTATGACTAAGATAATATACAACAAATTATTGTTAGTCTTCAACAGGAAAAATCTAATAGAATACAATAGGCAACCGGTTTTAAATCAATCTTCATGAATGGAAATAATAATTCATTAGAAGAGTTAAGTAGAGAATGGAAACTACTATCTTCTATATATGAATTTAAAGTTCATCATCGATATTTTATCCTGTAACATCAATCAATATATATACGGAATCAAATATTCATCTTTGCACTACAGGCCAAAGATATTCATCATTAATCATGTTCATCTAAACACATGTTCATCATCTTTACTCACGGGCCAAAGATATTAATCGATTAGTCATATTCATCTCTGACACTGTTCATCTTTTTTACTACTGGCCAAAGATATTAATCGATTAGTCGTGTTCATCTCAACACTGTTCATCTTTTTGACTACGGCCAAAGATATTCATCAAGAAATCATTCATCTTTTACACAAAGCCAAAGATATTGATAATATCATCATTTAGGATGAGGATGATGAAAAATATTTTAAAGGAAGCGAATCCGATGAAACAAAAGAACAAATATTAAGGATTAAGTATTTTAAACAATCCAAGTTCAAAAATACTTCATAAGTAATCGAGTGGAGTAAAATTCAAGAATGATCAAAACATGGATACAATCAAAGCTAGTATCCATAATAGATATTTTGGACAAAAAGAAGAAATTTTATTTTTTAAATTGAATAATTAATAATTCGTGAATAGTCTTGCAGATATCGTGAATAGTCTTAGTATCGTGAATAGTAACTCAAACACCAAAAGATAGAAATTTCAAAAAAAACATCTTCACGCTTAAGTGAATAGTACTAAATGAATAGTAACTCGTGAATAGTAAATCATGAATAGTAACTTTCGTGAATAAGAACTTATGAATAGTAACTCATGAATAGTAACTTCGTGAATAGTAACTCATGAATAGTAACCTGACATGAAAAAGTTCCAAATTTGATAAAAATTTCCAACCAATATTTCGGCGTAATGATATTGAAGAAATAATATCATTTTCAAATAAAATAACATCCCTTACCTCGAAAAGAAGACTTCTAGTTGAAATAAACAGGATATAGGCTATGACTTGAACTCGCACCAGTATAGCAATACTCAAAGTATACTCAAAATACTCACAAGAATACGCTCGATAATATAGAGAGAAAAACTTGATTTAGTGTGATTTTCAATTCTAACCTAAGCACCTATTTATAGGAAAATCTTAGAACACAAAGCGTAAAATTTAATATAATATATTATTAATAATAAATTTTCCTACGCCTCTTGGAAATTAGATCCTAACATTTCCCACATGCCAACCTTCTAGAAAAAGTAATAAAAAACGTTTTCATAAAATAAATAATTAAAACTTACAAAAATTAATTATTTCAGAGCTTCGGAACTTCAATAATTCATAATAAATAGCCCTTTTATCGAAAAATTGAATCTTGCGAATTTATATAGGAAATTCAATTCTCTACAACTTTGCAGAAGAAAGTTTTTCCAAATTTCAAACAAAAATTGGCCAAAAATCCACAAACAGGAGATTTTACATGCTATAATATTCAAATTTCAACGAGAAATGTATCCACCAACACACAAAATATGTATTAAACATTTAATGCCACAAAATACTCTTCCTCCTCATATACTCATATATCCCACATTCATTATAAAATATCACCGCTAATATATTATTAAAATAATATATTTAAATGAATTATTTTATCGAGAAAAAGATAAAATATTAATTTTCAACAATTGTCACGTTAAAATTTTCTCCATCTATATCCACATAAAATCAATATTTTCCTCATCATATAAATCAATAATTAATTATTCACAAATAATATTACAGAATCACAAAGATCTTGCAACCGGTAGTTCCCGAAAGAGGGGCTTTCCATAAGGATCTCTCCTCATGCGCGCGCAATTAGGTGACCAAACCTCTCCTTAGATGAACTTTCTAGACATTACCAATAATGTTATCCAATAATATTATTCAGATAATATGAATTATTGCTCCAATAATGGAAAATCTTGTGTAATGACAATTTATTGAAACAACGGTAATATAAAATATCAATGCATCAATTATTGAATCAATAAAATAAAATCTTGAATAGTAATTCTTGTATAATTATTGAGGAGTGCCTTCTTACGTAAGAATCAATAATTGGTGCAATCTGGTGTCTTCTTTTATTCAACAACGCGTATTAGGGTTTTAACAATGGGTATTCCAACAATTATTAATGGTAACAACTACGCCAAGTTATTTATAAACAACTTATATTTGTCGTTTTCTTCATCCAATCGGGTTTCAGTTATGGGCCCCATAAAAGACTGGCAAGTGCGTTGCGAATATTCCACGACCAAACGAATATTCCACGACCAAACGAATATTCCCCGACAATAATGAATATTTTATAACCATTTGCTTATTCGACATATTTGCGTATTTTACCCATAACTATCCACATTAATCAAATCAACCCTTACTATTTCAAAATAATAAATAGAGGAAAATAAATTTCATTTATTAATAATTTGGGGTCTTACAATATCCACTAAGGATGTCTCATTACAACTTCCTAATCACACGTGATTCCTTCTGAACATTGATCTGGAACTTCTTAGTTCACTCTTGAACTCTTTAAGTCCAAGCAGACTTGGCTTTCTTACAGATTCACTATTTAACTCTTCAAGTCCAAAGCAGACTTGGTACTCTTCTTCAGTTGGTTGATAATGTTGTGTTCTTGATGGTTGCTACTCAGTTGTTGTGTAAGCACTTGTTCTAAAGAACTGAGTAGCTGAGCAAGCTTTGCAATATCTCAGATCGTAGAGTTGATCTTGAGAGAGATGTTCACATTGTTTGTTCAATGCTTGCTTAGTTCTCTCTCATATGTCTGATCTGCATATATGTGATCTTGAAAACTATCTGTTGGATTCATCCGTTGAGGCATTAAATGCATTTGACTTTTCTGATCTTTGATGGAGACATTTACACATCTTCCTCAAACTGCATTCGCCCACCGACGACACAAAGAGATCGCTTTCTCACCTAACACCTGAAAAGGTGTTTTGTCCCTCTTACCCATGTTACTATCCTTAGCTTCTTCAATACACTTCTTTGTTGCATACTAAAGATATTTCATATACTCTGGGATTGATGAGTACTGCAGCGTCTAGAATCCATTCCTTATATGTTGAAATCTACCTTTACACAAATTATGAGGCTCGACGTTTTCTGACATAAGACAGATGCTCTATGATTTCTCTTAAACCCTTGCACACTACGATCTTTACTTGCTCGTGTTGTTGACTCTACGTTCCCGAGAGCACACTACGATCGTTGACTTGTAAACTCTATGTTTCCTTCAGCACACTACGATTGTGGAGTTGGCTCGGCAAACGTTGGGACCACTCTACGATTTCCGAAGAATCCCTTCAAGGCAGGCACATTATGATCTTCGAAGCTCTACGTTTCTGCCTTGACTTCTGCAGTGTTGATCAGATGATACACTACGATTTCTTTGAAGCCTATCTATTACATCTCAAGATCAACCTAACAGCTTTGATCTTTCTATCTATACATTCCATTATAGAATGACACACGTTAAGATCTTAGATCAACCTAACAAATTTGATATATCACTAAGTACTTGTACATATATTCATTGAAGGACTTTACAAATAATCATGAGCATATACATTAAAACATCAAATCATAATATGCATTCTCCTAACACATTATCTTAGTCATAATATTTCTTATTGGGCTAGTTGAGCTCACCCTTTTACTTTCTTGGTTCTCTTCAGGAAATGAGAACGTGGGCGGGACTAGTCGGGGAATAGAGTGGCGGTCCGAGATTGTGGCTATAGTAGTCCTCACTATTTTATGAAATAGTGTAATAATAAATATAATGAGGACTTCATTTGAGTTTGAATACTGTCTATGAGACAATATTCGTGTAAAAACTCTAAGCTATGCTATTGTCGTATTGTATAAAAGAAGTTTGTATTTGATTTATGTACCATGTATTTGGCGACTCGAAATGGGTGATGTATACCTATTTTGGGGGTGTCATAGTTGGTATCAAAGCTTAGGGATATGATCACTGGCTGAGATGTGAGACTAGAACTAGGAGGGGAGAGACGAGTAATTTCTTTGCTAGTATGACCTACCTAAGTTTATTTGTTATTTAATTGGTTGGTCAGAGTATAGGGATAATATGTGGCATGTTAATTAACCCTTGTTTTGTGGCAGTGTTTGAAAATGGCATCTGAAAATGTCGAGATAAGCAATGAAGCACATGAGACCGTTGAGTCACCAATGATCAATACCCAGGATAATGTGCATCAGGATGGCAATAATCCTCAGGAAAACAACAACGATGACCAAATGATGAACGATGGGATGTTCAGAGGCTTTATGCAATGCATGCAACATCAGGCGAGAATGACTCATGTTCAAAATACATATAGAAACACTAGCAACTCTTGAACGGTCACCGCTAAACAGTTCAAGGAGCTGGGACCACTGGAGTTTTTGGGAGAGCCAAAACCACTTAAGGAGGAAACGTGGATAAAGTAGATCACCAAGATATTTGATGTTTTGGGATGCTCCGAGGAGTAAAAGGTTCCCTTTGCCACCTTCATGTTGTGAGGAGAGGCAGAATACTGGTGGGAATCTGTAAAGCATACTCAACCTGCCACACTGAAGATGTCTTGGGAGAAGTTCCAAGAACTGTTCAATGACAAGTACTTTCCCAAAAGTATTCGTCACATGAAGGAGGTAGAGTTTATCAAGCTGGAGCAAAACAATATGACCGTGTCACCTTACGAAGAAAAGTTTGCTGAGTTGTCCCGGTTTACGTCCCACTTGGTTGATAATGGGGGGAGAATGACGCGGATGTTTCTAAGAGGTTTGAAACCTGAGATACGTCAATACCTAATTTCTCACAAACTGTGTTTGTATTCAGATGTTGTAAATAGGGCTCAGTTATTGGAGCGTGATAATGAGTCAACCTAACCAATAGAGAGCAGCCGGCAAATCGATAATACCAGTGGTACCAGTCATCGAAGCGGTGACAACAAACGTGGAGGGAATCAACATGCCCGAAATGGTAACCACTTCGGTGGTAATCATGGCCAAGATAATAGAAGTGTAAATTTCAAGAAGAGAAAATTCAATAATGATGGAAAGACGTCAGCACTAGCACCTATTGTTAAGGAAGGAGAATGACCGCTGATCGTATGTTACAAATGCGGAGGGGAGGGACACATCAGTCCAAACTATACACAGTAGTTCAAAGCATGTTACAATTATGGAAGAGAAGGTCACTTAGCCTAATTTTGTCGTGCACCAAAGTCAAGTCTAGTTGGGATGGAGGCATCAAAGGTCGTCCCAGAAAAGATAAAACCGGTAGTTCAAGGGAGAGCGTTTGTCGTAACCTCCCAAAAAGTGAGGAATCCGAACGAGGTGATCACGGGTAAGCTAATCATAAACTCTAGCGAAGTCTATACCTTATTTGATGTCGGTTCTACCCATTCTTTTATTTATCCTACTTGCGCTCAACGTTTAAATTTGACTCCGGAGAAATTAGACTTTGACTTATCTGTTGAAACTCCGTTGGGAGAAACCTTCATTACATCCACTGTTTATAAGTCTTTTTTGGTTCAAATCGGTACCCTCACATTACCTATCGATCTTATTTCCTTAAAAATACTTGCGTTTGATGTGATTTTAGGAATTGATTGGTTAACTACTCATCATGCTAAAATTGATTATTTTCGTAAGGTTGTTAGCTTTCATATTCCTAACCAATCTATTATGCGAATTCAAGCAACCAAACCACTAAAATCAATCACTGTCATATCAAGCCATAAAGTTGTTCGTTTATTGAAAAACGGAAGTCAAGCTTTCTTAGCCCATGTTACAGATTTAAACAAAAATACGTCAGATTTGAATTATATTTCTATTGTTAATAAATTTCCTAATGTATTCCCTGAAGAACTTCTTGGCCTACCTCCAGAATGCGAAATCGAATTTTGGATCGATCTTGATCCCGGTACAAAACCCATTTCCAAAGCACCATATCGAATGGCTCCTATTGAACTTCAGGAGATAAAAACCCAACTACAGGAATTGTTAGACATCGGTTTCATTCATTCTAGTACGTCACCTTGGGGTGCTCCTGTTCTATTCGTGAAGAAGAAAGATGGAAGTATGCGACTTTATATTGACTATCGAGAGTTGAATCATGTCACCATTAAAAATAGGGACCCGTTGCCTCGCATTGATGACCTTTTTGACCAGTTGCAAGGCGCCAAATTCTTTTCAGAGATCGATCTTCGTTCCGGATATCATCTGTTAAAGATTAAAACCAATGACATCTCAAAGACTGCTTTCAGAACTCGGTACGGGCATTATGAATTTATAGTCATGTCTTTTGGATTAACTAATGCTTATGTTGCCTTCATGGATATGATGAACTGAGTATTCAAGGAATATTTGGATCAATTCATGGTTGTCTTTATTGATGACATCTTCATATACTCCAAAAGCTGTGAAGATCATGAGTAACACTTGAGGCTGATACTCCAAAAGCTTCGTGAAAACAAGCTATATGCCAAGTTAAAGAAATGTGAGTTCTGGCTTGAGGAAGTAGCATTCCTTAGACATGTGATATCAAATCATGGAATACCTGTTGACCCGGCAAAGATTGAAGCAATTCAAAGCTGGGAGCAACCTAAGTCAATGACCGAAGTACGTAGCTTTCTCGGCTTAGCTGGTTATTATCGGAGATTCGTAGAATGGTTTTCTCGAATCGCTACTCCATTAACTCGGCTGACTCGGAAAGATACAAAATTTGATTGGAGCGAGGAATATGAGAAGAGTTTTCAAGAACTCAAGAGATGACTCATTTCAGCACCTGTTCTGACAATATCATCTGGCTCGGAGGGATTTGTCATCTACAGTGATGCTTCAGGCAAAGGATTAGGATGTGTTCTCATGCAACATGGGAAAGTCATAGCCTATGCCTCACGATAACTCAAAGAATATGAAAGGAATTATCCTACTCATGATCTAGAGTTGGCAACTATCGTTTTTGCGCTTAAGATTTGGAGGCATTACCTGTATGAAGAGAAGGTAGATATCTATACGGATCATAAAAGCCTCAAATATTTCTTCACTCAAAAGGAACTCAACATGAAGCAATGACATTGGCTTGAGCTGTTGAAAGATTACGATCATACCATTCAATACCATCCTGGAAAAGCTAACGTAGTAGCTAACGCATTGAGTAGAAGATCATATGCGGGTACGAGTGCGATATTGTCAACGTAAAGGCCCATTTTGTATGACTTACAAAGGATGGAGATAGAGTTAAAGACTCCAGGGACCCACGTGATGATGGCAAATATACGAGTAGAACTGACTTTAATCGATAAAGTTAAAGCTACTCAAGCTACAGACATGGAGCTGACGCATATGAAGAAGAAAGTGCAAGAGTGTGCTATTCCAAAAGTAAGAATCGTTGAAGAATGAATACTTCGAGTCAACTCCAGACTTTGTGTTCCTAACGATTCTGACTATAAGTATAAAATCATGATGGAAGCGCACAACACACCGTTTGTAATCCATCTTGGGAGTACCAAAATGTATCGTGATCTTTGACATACATTTTGGTGGAGCAATATGAAGAGAGAGATATCGGGGTTTATCTCAAGGTGTCTAACTTGTCAACGAGTCAAGGCGGAGCATTAAGTGCCAAAAGGTCCATTGCAACCACTTGAAATTCCAGAATGGAAGTGGGAGCACATTACCATGGATTTTGTTACTGGTCTCCCCAAGGTTTCTCAAGGCATAGATGCGATTTGGGTCATTGTTGATAGATTGACCAAGTCTGCTAATTTCTTACCAATACGAGAAAATTATTTACTTGAACGTCTTGCTCGTATGTACATAAATGAGATTATAAGACTGTGTGGTATGCCAGTATCCATAGTTTCTGATCTAGACCCAAGATTCACTTCATGATTTTGGGTTAGTTTGCAAAAAGCTATGGGCACGGATTTACGATTTAGTTCTGCATATCATCCTCAAACGGACGGGCAGTCAGAGAGGACTATTCAAACTCCTAAAGATTTATTAAGACTCTGTGTCCTTGAATTCAAAGGAAGTTGGGACAAGTTCTTGCCATTGGTGGAATTTTCTTACAACAATAGTTATCAAACAAGTATTGTCATGGCTCCATTTGAGGCATTATATGGAAGAAAGTGTCGTTCTCCAGTATGCTGGGATGAGGTGGGTGGAGTAACGTTGTTGGGACCAGAGTTGGTACGTATGACTACGAAAAAGATTCAAACGATCCGAAAACGTATAAAAACCTCACAAGATCGACAAAAGAGTTATGCTGATCTTCATCGAAAAAACGTGGAATTCAATATTGGAGATCATGTGTTGTTACGTGTTGCTCCATGGAAAGGAGTTACGAGATTTGAAAAGAGATGAAAGCTCAATCCTTGATTCATTGGCCCATTTGTAATCCTCGATCGAGTAGGAACTGTGGCCTATATAACTCGCCTTACCGCCAAGTATGTCTCGTGTTCATAATGTTTTTCACATATCTATGTTACGTAAATATGTGAAAGACCCGAACTACATTATTGAATTAGAACCGGACGAGATAGCGGAAGATTTAACGTATGAAGAGGTACCTATTAAAATCTTGAATAAGAAGAATCATTCTATGCTCCAAGGTTATACCTCAAGTCAAAGTTTTGTGGAGAAACCACAATATTGAGGAAATGACCTGGGAGTTAGAATCTAAAATGAAGTCAAGGCATCCTCACCTCTTCAACATACTAGGTACGCACCCTAATTTCGAGGACAAAATTTCATAAGAAGGGGAGGTTGTAAGACCCCAACTTTTATGAATAAAGATTATTTTTTTCTCGAAATATATTTTTTAATATTATGGTGTGGATTTGATATAATGTTATAGTTGTGGGTAATATTTACAAATTTTGCAAAGTAAGCAAGTTGTTATAAAATATTCAATTGGTCGGGGAATATTCGTTTTAGTAGGGAATATTCGTATGACGGCACAATCATTGGTGGACCCCACAAACGGAATTATTGTTGGAGTTAAAAAACGACATAATTATCTTTTTATAAAAATAACGGCGAATGTTTTACCGTTAAACTGTTGAAATACCCGGTGGTAAAAGAACGATGTCTGGCATTAGGTTGCATAGTAGCATCTGATGAATGATTATTGATGTTTACGTGAGAAGTCACTCAATTATACTCAATTATTGCTACAGTAATTACTACATAATATCTCTCATATTATTGATTCAATTATTGTCACAGTGTCATTTGCATAATATTTTATATTATTAAATCAATAATTGAGACTACAAAGTTATTCATATTATTATTTGCAATATTGACGATGTCTAGAAAGTTCTGTCAAGGAGAGGTTTGGTCACCTAATTACGCGCCAATAGGGAGAAATCCTTATCGGAAAGCCTCCACTTTCTTGGGAATGATCTGGTTGTTAAATATTGTGAGTTATAATATTAATGATGAATAAGTTCGTGTTGATTAAAGATAAAATTGATATTTCTATTGTGTTGGGATTATTAGTGTTAATGGAAATCGACATTTATTTCGATAATAATTGATTTCTGGAGGTTTTATTGACTAATCGGGTAATTAATCGGATAAATGAGCAATTAATTATTATTAATTCACATGCTTCTAACTATTTGTTCACATGTATGTACTATTAATTCACATGCATGTACTATTAGGAGAGGTGGTGCAAGATTGATAATACTTGCATGACTAAATTAAAAATAGAGGTATAGATGAAGGTACTATACCCTAACTATTTTTTCCCACATGTATAGAACTATTGATGCACATGAATGTACTATTGTTTCACATTCATATACTATTAGGGGAGGTGGTGCAAGTTTGATAATACTTGCAGGACTAAATTAAAAATAAAGGAAAAAATGAAGGTATTATACTATAATATTTCGAGCCCCAAAACATGCAATTATCGAAACTATATTTTCCTATAAATAGAAGCTCATTCTTCTTTCATTTTCACCAATTCACTAAGACTCACAAGAGCAATTATAGAGAGAGAGAAGCTATAGAGAGAAAGAAGAAGAGAAGTCTGCTACTTCACTATTCCAGTATCCAGTCTTCTTCTGAGGTAAGGGATATTATTTTTGTTCAGCATTCGTAGAAAATAATATTTTCTTCCATACTCTGTAATATGTGAGTAATATTATTTCATTTTGTATTCCTAATTCTACACTCATTCGGTTGAAGTATTGCTGCTATACTCCGTGAAATTAGTAGAATATCCTTAATATTTGCGCTTCATCCAGTATCTTTTCATGGAAATATTATTTTGAGCATTCTTGATAATTATTGATCTTTTGAGGCTAGAATACTATTCACGGGGTACTATTCACAAAGTACTATTCACGGGATACTATTCACAAAGTACTATTCTCGAATACTATTCACAAAGTACTATTTATGGGTACTATTCACGAAGTACTTTTCACGGGATACTATTCACCCGGGGAATTATTCATGACAAAAAAATTGATTTCTTTGTTGTCCAAATTATTTTTGATACAATATTATTCTTGAATTTTACTCCACAAAACAGTATCATGTTGACAATTTAGACATTATTGAATTCTGGAAAAATTAAATTATAAATCTTTAAAAAATTTATCATTTGTTTTCTCTTAATTGAATTCTTATATCATTGTCGTCATCCTCATGCTTATATTGTGATAAAACTCATTGGTGGCTTATGTGCATAGATGTACTATTGATTGGTATGATTATGACCAGGAATTATTCGGTATAATCATGACCGTAATGTTACAAATGATGTGGTAAAAGCCCTCATTGGCCCGTAGTGCATTGATGGATAGTTGTTGGTATGATCATGACCATTGATGATTACATGAATATCCTTGGCCCGTAGTGCAGGGATGATTCGATGATGTGGTTTATTTATTAAGCTGAGTCTCAGTGATAAAGTTGATGAAAAACTTTTTAAATCATAGAAGATAGTAGATTTCATGCTCTACTTGACTTTTCTAATGGATTGCTTGTTCCGCTACAGTTAAACTTGATGTTTATTGTATTTTATCAGTTTAACACTGTTGAAGGCTAACGATAATTTATTTTGCATTATCTTAGTCATAATATTTCTTACTGGGCTAGTTTAGCTCACCCTTTTGCTTTCATTGTTCTCTTCAGGAAATGAGAACGTAGCCGGGACTAGTCGGGGAATAGAGTGACGGTTCGAGATGGTGGCTATAGTAGTCCTCACTATTTTATGAAATAGTGTGATAATAAATGTAATGATGACTTCATTTGAGTTTGAATACTGTCTATGAGACAATATTCGTGTAAAAACTCTAAGCTACGATGTTGTCGTGTTGTATAAAAGAAGTTTGTATTTTATTTATGTACCATGTATTTGACGACTCAAAATGGGTGATGTATACCTATTTTGGGGGCGTCACATCTTCCATTCGATTTGATGTGTGATGTAAGTGATTTTGCTGTGGGAGATGTATTGGGCCAACGTAGGGACAAGGTCTTTCATGTTATTTATTATTCTAGCAAGACCCTTACTAACGCCCATTTGAACTACACTACCACAGAAAAGGAGCTTTTAGCGGTAGTATACGCATTCGACAAATTTTGTGCTTATTTGATTGGGATAAGAGTGATTGTATACACCGACCATGAAGTGATCTGATACTTGATAGCAAAGAAAGATGCTAAACCCCGTCATGTGGAAACTTGTACATCCTTCTGGTAGTTGATTACATGTCTAAATGGGTGGAAGTGGCAGCTCTACCGACCAATGACGCTAGGGTGGTTCTGAGATTTCTTCACAAGAATATATTCACGAGGTTCAGAACTCCTGGGGTGATCATTAGCGATGAAGGTAGCCATTTCTGCAATCGCCAGTTTATAGCGTTGTTGGCCAAATATGGGGTGAAACATCGAGTAACTACAGCTTACCACCCCCAAATAAACGGTCAAGCAGAAGTGTCAAACCGTGAGGTGAAGAGAATATTGGAAAAGATTGTGAACCCCACGAGAAAAGATTGGTCACTGAAGTTGGACAATGCAGTATGGGCATATAGGACTGCCTACAAAACACCACTGGCTATGTCACCGTTTCAGTTAGTGTATGGAAAGGATTGTTACCTTCCCATGGAGCTTGAACATAAGGCTTATTGGGCAATCAAGAAGCTGAACTTTGACTTACAGGTTGCTGGGGAGAAACGCCTTCTTCAACTCAATGAGTTTGATGAATTTCGATTCCAGGCCTACAAAAATTTCATGTTGTACAAAGAGAAAGTGAAAAGGTGGCATGATCACAGAATTATGGAAAGAACATTTGAGCCAGGGCAAGCAGTGTTGTTATTCAATTCCAGACTTAGACTCTTCCCAAGAAAGCTCAAATCAAGGTGGGCAGGACCTTTCACAGTAAAGAATGTATTTCCTCACGGTACAATTGAAATTTTTGACAAGTGCCCAGACAAGCCATTCAACGTAAACGGACAGAGATTGAAGCATTACTATGGTGGTGAGGTCGATAGGCAAAAGGTCGCCTCAATCCTTTCAACAACTTGACCAAGGCAGAGATAGTCAAGCTAATGGACTATAAACAAGCGCTCGATTAGAGGCACCCCATCATCTCACTTCTCCTTCATGTTTAATTCTCAGTTATATATATCTTTATTTCTTCTTATTGTTTAATTCTGATTGCATATATCTCTTATTACCCCCCTGTTTAATTCTTAGTATCATGAAAAATTTTGAAATCAATTTTGAGTAGGAGCTTAATGCACATATCTTTTTGATAGAAATTGCATATAAAGCATTTTTGGGTATACAATCATACATACATGATACACAGTTCAAATTTTAATTTGGGAATAGGTATATCTCATTTTTGTTAATGCTTATGCAGGTTAGATAGTGAAGTGCAAGTTGCTGCTTACTCCTTCATTATGTAGAACAAACTCAGACTTGGGCTCAGGGAAGCGCGTCCACGCCACATTCAATACTACAATCAGCGCACCCGCACCACATCCCAAGCTAAACTCAGCGCACCCGCGTCCTAGTCCAGATCCAAGCAGACTTAAATACTTAAAAACATTACCCATATCAGTTACACATCATCCTTCAGTTGAGCGCCCATAGAGTTCTCCTAACACAACCCAAACGTCTTTTTCCTTCTCCTACTCCATTCGGTCTCCACACATACACTCCTACCCAACTACAACTCTCAATCTCCTCTCCTAAACAATCTCTTCAAGTCACCTTATTTCAATGCTATCAAAAGATTTCATCCTTACGAGAGCAATAAGTTTGGGGGTTCTTCTTCAGTTAATTAGGGTTTATTTATAGCATACAAAGACTGAGTTAGGGTTTGATTTAATTGAAGAATACAGAGTTCCAGTCAGGGTTCTCATTTTCTACATTCACATCATAGTTAGGGCTTGTAAGAATCTTCTCTGTCAGTCCTCATGGCACCAAAATAAGCACGATCACGCACTCCTTAATCTTCTCCCAATAGTATTCAGGATGAAGATATCTTAGACCTCACCAAATTTATCAGAGTAGAGGCTCAAACGGAATACTACAGGATCATCTCGAAAACATTTGTGAAAGAAAGGGGATTCAAGCCCTGGAATCAGGATGGGCAACTATGGGAGATGATTAGGGAATGAAGCTGGTTGGGGGTTATGGCCAGTCATATGCCTACGCCGATGGCTATTGTGCGCGAATTCTATGTGAATACCAAGGAAACGCAGAGTGGCATATCCTTTGTCAGAGGTATCCATGTTGATTATCGCCCACAAGCGATTCTTGAAGTGTTCAACTTGCCAGACCCTCCGACTGGCCGATCAAATTGAGTAGAAGCTGCAAGGTTTGAGACAGACTTGGATAGATTGATAGAAGATTTGTGTGTGCCCGATACTAAATAGAACTATAAGTAGGGCACGAACCAGCCCACCCATTTCCCGAGTGCAGCACTAAATCGTTACGCGAAGGCATGGAACTTGTTCATCTGTGCCAAATTAATGCCATCGACGTACTAGCACGATATCCCATCTGAGAGGGTGATAATACTGTGGGGAATTGTCACAGGAAAGTACATTTATGCGGGCCACGTCATCCACCAGAATGTGTTACGTTATATGAGGGGGAACACCACTGGCAGTATTCCCCATGCCTCAGTCATAGTCTATTTAAACGCAAAAGCTGGAGTGAACTAGGATGATGAACAGCTACAAATGCCGAGCCAGGATATCACGCATGCCACTATTCAAAAGTTCGATGATTGGGCTGGTGGCACAGCAAACCCTCAGGGAAAAAGGTTTATTTTGCTAGCTCCATCGTCAGTGTCGTTTCCATAGCCAACTGCGGCAGCCGCCACCCCTCGTGCCACTTCAGAGACTGATGATCACAGGTTAAGGTGATTAGAGAGGAAGGTAGATGCGCTGCACGAAGATTTTTCAGCATTCATAAATGGGATGTCTAGAGCGTTGGCCGAGGTGTTTGCGCAGCAAGGGACGATGGTGGAGTGGCCTATCTTTGGTTCTTCTATGCCGTATCCGCCACCAGATTCGCCACCCGAAGAGGGTGGCCATGCCGACTGATAGGGGAGTTTCCTTATCCTTTACCTTCATTGAGGATAGTGAATATTCTAAGTTTGGGGGTATTGAGTCTAGTCATTAGTTTAGAGCATATAGTATAATTGCATCATATAGAGTAAATTCATTTCATGTTGCATATAGTTAATTGCATGTAGTAGTTTAATTTAATTTTTGCAGTAATTTTTTTTTCTTTTTATCTGTTTAGTTGCATAACATTGCATAATCCCAGGTTTTTAGTTAGTTGATTTCTAATTTGGCCAATGATGACATAGAAATTTGATAGATTTTTGAGCTTGGTTTATATCTTGAGCTGAGTTATACTTTTATACATGATATAATCCATGTCTGTTGTTTAGATGTTATCGGGTAGCACGTCAGTGTTCCTATTTTCTTATTGGTTAAGATTAACATGCTTGTCTGCTGAGAGGAAAATGCTGTTTTTAATGACAGAATTGTGTAGGAAGTGAGTAATTATTGCTAGACACTGAAACTCAAGTTTTGGGAACGCATTGGGTATACTTGTTATGTCATTAAAAAAAAGTGATTAAACATCGTGGCTAGTCTTATTTCAGGGCCTTTGTTACTTGAGTAAGTACGTCCGAGGGCATTGTCTCTACACCTAGCGCCTTAAAGCCTGAATGGTTTGGGAGTCGTTGGTTGAAAGCTCGCTAAGGGGTAGCACTGTAAGCCTAATGGAATGAGACAATGCACAACCATGGGAAATAGAAAAAATTAATAAACACCGTAGGAAACTGCAAAAATCGCCATCGTGAATAAAATAAAGCAGAATAAACCCTTGTTGAACCTTTGGTTGCATTGATGTGTTGGAGTAGTTGTTATTTCATTTTTATGCATAGCTCTTGATTTGAAACCTCAGTTTTCTTTCTTAAACAGTATAACATGTGGTATCTTCACCTTTGTCAAGCTTATCTATGAACACAACACACACGCAGAATCTCTATAGCAAGTCGGGATTATCTGATTGTATATCATTATGCCATTAGCTTAGTTTGATGCTTTGTTCTTGGATCTTGATAATTCTCTGAGGCATATCTTATGGAATTCTTAACATGGCTGGAAATCTTGAGATTCATTTGCAGGAAAGTGTAATTGCATAGCATGTAGTTTGCTTTTGTTAGTTCGTATTTATGTTTATTGCTTGAGGGCAAGCAATAGTTCAAGTTTGGGGGTATTTGATAAGTAGGTTTTAGACCTACTTATTAGTTACCAACTTACTAGAATTTTGCTCAAACTTAAGTATTTTTAGGATTGTTTGATTTCTTTTTATGCTTTTTTGTAGGTTGCATAAAGGAAACTTCAATGGTCTGGTGATGGCATGGCAATGGCATGACATGGTGAACTTGTGCTAAAAGGAAGAACGTAACTGAGCAAGAGCATAAGGAAAGGGCATCGAAGAGGTTAAGTGAAGAATGATGAAGGCAAATGATGGATGAGGAAGGCAATTGAAGAAAGAAGAAGAAGGAAGCATCATCAATGTAGCAACAAAACACCAGCACCAGAAGTGCAGCAGAAGGCATCAAAACATAGTCGCATCGACCACCACACGCGCCTCAGAAAGGCTAGTTTGAGCGCCTGCGCCAGAGAATCGAGAAGCGGATGTAGGCGCCCGCTACCATTCCTTATCTTATACGCCACCACGCCAGCGCCATCCAAGACTATTTTAATTGCTGACTTTTTATTTAAATTTTTTGTAGCGTACGTATTTTCCATATAAGGGTGTATTTGTTGGTCATGAGAGAAAGTTTTTATCAGTTATCTTTTTGTTATTTTAGGGTTTGATAGAGCTAGAGAGATTCTATAGCAATACTTTACTATTTGGCTTCTCTCTCTAGATCTAGTAACTTGCGAATATTGAGTATCATTTTTGTTTTGATTAAGGATCTGAACTGAGTTGGAAGCACATTGTGGAACAAAGTTTAATCAGATTTTCAATCTCTATTCTCATTACCCTCTTTGTTCTCTTTGTTTCTTCTTATGCTTGGCTTAAATCCCATAATGGTTATTGATTCAGAGATGAACTAACCACCATTATAGGATTCTAATGAAGTTTATTGTGTAGTTCAGATTTGTATGCCTTATTGTGATGCTTGTATGATTATAGTTGGATTGTCTAACTTGGTTGTGCTTAATGTTTGAATGCTTGATCTCTATCTACCCTAATAACTTGTATAGAATTGAAAAAGGAAATATAAGTTCATATTTGACCAATGTTAGCATGTGTTCATGAGATTTACATGTGTTGGATTTTGTGATTCGTAACCTGGATAGACATATACCGGTTTGTCATGTGTAGTCGTTGAGAGAGCTTGCGCTTAAATTGATATTGCTTGTAATTCACATAGACATATAGTGGGTTAGGTAATATTGATGTTCATATGAATTATATCTCTTTATGGATTTTATGTGATATGGACATGGTGTATTGAAAAATAGTCATGTTTCACTTTCGTGCTCTCGACTAGCAGTCTATAGTAATCAATCAAACTTAACAAGAGGTGTGCATTCTGGATAAAGCATTAAATAACATTAGGATCCCATATCTTTCCACTTTGAATCTCTTCGTTTATTAATTAGTTATTTTGTGTTGATAATTATTCTAATTTTTAATTCACCTGTTATTCGATCGTTTAAGCAACCAGATATAACTATAAAGTTGTTGCACGATAGATTAGAATTAATCACCTTTCTCTGTGGGAACGATACTTGACTTACTCTATACTACTTGTTGATCGTGTATACTTGCATGTGTTAGTGTCTGTTTTGTTAAACTCAAAACAAGACAACATAACCAAGTCTTAGTGACTTGAAGAGATCTTAGTATATGTTATATCCAAGTCTTAGTGACTTGGAGGAATATTTGTGATTCATCTAGTGTAACTGTTTTATTTGAACATATATTTGTGATCACACCATCCTTAGTGGATTATACCTGCTCAAAAAGTGGAGTGGACTAAGAGATCTTTGTGCTCCGAGCCACTTAAAAACAGCGTCTCTCTTTTAATTTTTGCATTTAATTTTTTGTCAAGTTTTTTATTTAATACGTGACATAGTTCCACCTTGGTTGCTAAATTCAGAACTATGATTTTTCTTAAATCTTTGTAGGGTTTTTCAAATAATCATTCCGTTGTGCAAAATTACTTAATTAACTTGCTTAATTATAAGTTAGCAATAAATCTTTAAATGCAAAAAATTTTCAAGGGTCTATTCAATTCTCTTCTAGATCTCTCAGTGTCTTCGGGATATTACATATACAAGTAGTAATTTTTGAAACAAAGATAAAAATATATACAAGTAGTAATTTCACCTGCAATTGAGTTCTCGATTTCATTTGGTGTAAAAGAGAATCGAATCTCTTGATTTAATTGTTGAAGGGGATTTAGAAAAGGAACCTTTGGTGAGATTCTTCCCCACACTCGCTCGGTAGTCTACTTCGGTTACAACATTATTTCCCCTAGCTTTGCTTTAGAGAATGAATTTATTTCAACTTTGAGTTTAAAACTTACTTAATTTGACTTTATAAAGTTAATAATAATAAAACATTTTGGAACGTAAAAAGTATATAACTAAATTACATAAAATATTTTTTAATTATTTTTAAAATGATGATTCGGCTCAACAAACTGTTCGAACGGTTCAATAATTGGACCTCCACTAGTTGAATGTATGTTCCGGTCCTAATATACTTTCATAGAATTCTAGTTGCATGATGAATAGTCATTATTATTAGTTCCTCTACACTGAGAGAGGCTAGTGGGACATCTAGTCCATTGGTTAACGGGCTTTGGCCATTCATTCTTCGGCGTTTAAAATTGCTTATTTTGTGGACCATTTTTAACACAACCCTTTCTGGCCCACTATCGGTCCAAATGATTCATCAAAAACCTAAAAGGAGCTTTCTTTTATTCCCCACGTCAAATGCTCCTAAGCAATCTTTTCCCAAACGACGAAGAACAGCAAGCTCCACCTCCAAATCCAATCAATCACGCTTTAAATCTAGATCTTCTCTTCGGTATTTTTTGTTTTTATATATTTTTGCTTAAATTACCATATTTAAGTGTATTAGCAAGGAAGAGTCATTCACCTCCAATCAATATAGATCTCTGCAGGTAATTTTACTGTGTATTAGTCTAATCGTTTCAATTCAGCCGCTGCGTTAGGTGTTCTTTACTCTCGTCGTGCCATTTTCAATTTCAGGTATTGTCTTCACTCTCCTCTCGTCTTCTTAGGTCTTCTCTTTCCTCTCGCCACTATCATTCCTTATATATTGTTTACTGTTATTGAATAAAACATTAGATAAATCGAAAAATAAAAAATAATAAAACAGGAAAAAGTGCATAATCGAATCGATTCTTAGATTAGGAGGAATTTTATCAATCAAATTGCGATTGAACAAATTGAATTGATTCTCAGATTTAAGGTAAAGATGAGAAATCACATTTGATTTTGTAGAACATTCTAATATTAATATTCAATATTCCGCATATGATTGTTTTGTTTATTTGAATTCTTTTGATTTTCAAGCTTATATATTTCCCAAAAAGTTCTCTCCTTGTTTTTTTCTTCTTTAATTTGTATTTTGACAAAATTTAATTATTTAGACTTAAATATTCAATCTAATAATAAAAATTACTTTTAATTTTAACAGTTTTAATAAGTAGCTTTGTTATTTGCAGTTTTAGAAACCTGATTTGGGACTAAATTATGAATCCGACCCTCTTATTTGTTAGGTTTTTGCAAAAGTGTTGCCTAATTTCTTTTTTAGCACAGTTCATATGTTGTGCAAAACTGTTCCTTTAGCTTTTTCTGTCAATCAAAAAGTGAATTATGTTACTTAGATTTGATGAAAAGTGCGAACTTTTTATTTCATGTTTAAAATAGAGTTATTATAGTGCTAATGGGTGTGCCATCAGGTTCCTAGGATGGCAATCGAGTTATTTGCTCCATTTGTAACACTAATTTGAACCCTAACAACTAATTTCACAAATGCTATGAAGATGAATTTTAACCCTGATTTGAAACCCACGGGTTGAAGATGAATTCTAATGCTAATTTGAAACCTCCTATCTCGCCTCTGCCCGTTCTCCGATCCTGATTGCTTATAATGTTCTTCTTAAATGCATCTCAAATAGGTCCAACTACTAAAATGATAAGTTAGCACTTTCCGTAAAAATTTGTACTTCAGTTATCTTTTGAATGGCGGAGGGAATAACATCTCTGATTGGGTTGAGAATGTGTTTCTCGTGTCACTTTCGTGAATCTATTTAACAACCAGATTACATGTAAATTGTTGTTGTTTCCTTCAAATGTTGAGAAATTATATATTTCCAACAACTTTCTCTCTAGGCTAGTTACCATATATAATAATGTTACTGGGGCATCCATATGCCTATTTTGGAAATTTTACTGTCATGGCCGATAGGGCCGGTGGTGGTTATTATTTTATAGCTTTAAAAGGGTAAAATAGTATGCTGCATATTTTAAAGAGTTTGGGTCTGTTTTTTTTTTCTAGTTAAGAGAGTTTGTAAAGTGTTCAATGCAATGCAGTTCAAGTTGGGTTGAAAAGACAAGTTTTTCACCATTGATGCTACAAAGGTGTCAGTTAATTTAAATTCTTCTTTCTACTTATCTTCATCATATGAGTCATTATTTCTACTGACAGCACCATGAGGATCATTCCACTTGTCGGATCAATTCGTACCTGGCCCAATCTTCCTAAAATCACAGGGTCATTGAAATCTCGTTCTTTTCAACCAGATTTTGTTCCTAGAGATCCTAATGCCAAACCCAAAAAGTACAAGTACCCTCCGTTCTATGATCCTTATGGCCCTAGACCCCCACCTTCAGATAAGATTGTTCAGCTTGCTGAGAAAATTGCGGCCTTATCTTTTGAAGAACGTATTCAAATTGGTCCTGCTCTTATAGAGAAAACAAGGCATCCAAAGATGCAGCAAATTTCTGTTGAAGGCATGGACTTGAGTTCCCAAGGAGCGTTGGGTGCTACCAAGGCTGAGGAAAAGAAAGCGGAGAAAAATGCATTTGATGTTAAGTTAGAGAAATTTGATGCGGCTGCAAAAATTAAGGTTATAAAAGAGGTTCGGACCTTTACGAGCCTTGGGTTGAAGGAAGCCAAAGATCTGGTTGAGAAGGTACCTGTTGTACTTAAACAAGGGATTACCAAAGAGGAAGCAAATGACATAATAGAGAAACTAAAAGCTGCAGGAGGCATTGCTGTGATGGAGTGACACTCCACCCCTGTTTCTTTAGGAAGAATAGTCCTGTTTTTGGACTGAAATGCAAAAGTGACCCTCTATTTTGTACCATTTTTTGCAAAACTCACCCTTTAACTTTTATTTTTGCAAAACTCTCCCTCCAAGACGTAGTGCAAAACTCACATTGTATGTATTTTTTTTGTTAAAAATTCTCGCATAGTCAAATTATTTCATCTAATATATCACTTAAAAAATTTAACTTTAGAATAATCCTTTTACTCAAAACGACCTCTAATTAGTAAACAAAAATTCAAAATACCATTAGATTTGGAACTCGAGATTGTTTAATGAATGTATCTCATTCTAACATTTGTTATATGTTAATTGATTACTATTTTGTTTTGATAAATATCTTGCACATGAGACCCATATTAAAATATCATTCTTATCGTCAGTTTTTAAAATGTGTGATTATCATTAAATATTTTGTTAAACACTACAAAAAATGAATTATATGAATTATATAAACACGTGTCGATCAATTTTTCTCGTTACTAACACTTCAAAAAAAATGTATCAAAGGCGATGAACTCAAAATAAAATAATAATGGAGTATATATATGTTAATATCGAGGGAGTTTTTTTATTAATTGAAAGTTGTTTGAATGAAATAAAAGGAGTATTCAAAATGAAAGATTTTTAAGTGATTAATTGGACTAAAATAATTTGAGTATACGATGGTTTTTAACAAAAAAGTATAGAAATAGTGAGTTTTGCACATATCATATATCTTAGAGGGAGAGTTTTTGTTGGGTAAAATCTAATTACGCACAACACGCAAGTATACGTGGTCGACAAGTAATAAAGTGAAAGTAGAGTATCGTTCACACGAGGAATTATTTAACAAAAATTACCAAGTACTAACCCGTAACCAATTCAATCTTATTTAAACGAATGAATTTCAAATTATATAAATTAAACTACTATTAAATTCCACTAGTTAAATTATGATAACAGAGATTTAAGATCACAACTTCACTTATTGCTTCATTTAAGTTAACACACTTCTCATCAATTATTCTCTATCCTGAATTGTTAATCAAGAACACTAAAGCAGATAAAACCACCTCTCGATGCATAATACTCATATTAACGTTAATCCACAATTAAGATAGAAATCCGTTAAACACCTTAATCAACTAACCCACTATATCTCTATGTGAATTACAATTGAAGAAGGTTTAAGCTTAAGTTTTCTATTCGATTACATGCGATGTTAAGCATATCTCTACCTTAACAATAATCAAAAATCTGCTATTGACAAAATTCATGACACATGCTATCATGATAAGATCTAAATCAATACTTCATCTCTCGAGTTCATATAGATTATCACGGTAATTGATTGCCAATCAATTAAACAATTAAGTCCAAATCACAATAGACAATCCTCACTATAGAACATAATAATTGATAACAAAACATATTAAAATAAATTACACAATAAGATCCATTGTAATCTCAAACAAAGAATTAGTTCATTGAATTAAAACTAAGAATCCACACTTGAAATAACATTAAAAGATAAAAATAAGAGTAGAGTAAAGAATAAATTTGTTGTCAGCAAATCTCCACCTTCCTCAAGCTCATGCTCTTGATCTTCAATGGTCTTCAAGTTGCTTTAATATCCAAATCTAATTAGAACTAGTGTTTTGATCTATTTACTCTAATCTAATCTAATTGAATCCTCTATCTAGTCTCTAATCTCTTCTAATCTTTGTTATTCTCCTCCTTTTATAAGTCTCTTTATATGTCTTTAAGTCCTCTTGGAAGTCCTTGTGTCAATCGAATCGAAACAATCCTTTTCGGACTCAAATTGGACCAAAATTCGCATTTTCGCACATTTTTTGGGCATACCCCCGCCCCGGCGGGGGTCTAGGCTTGTTTTGGGCCCGCCCCGGCGGGCTAGGGGCCTGCTTTGTGCCTTGCATACCAACCCTGGAGGCGGTTTTGCGAAGGAAAATTTTCTGCTCTGACGTCCTTTGGGAAAATGGCCATAACTTTTGATTCGGGAAAGAGTTACGAGTCCTGCCACCTATCAAATCGAAGATATCGACGAGATATACAACTTTCATTCTTTAAGATTTCAGAAATAATGAACAGATGAAGGTAGAAATTAAAATTTGGAAGTGATCTGCTATGCAAATGGCCACCCAAAATAAATGACGTTCGGCGACGTCTGGCTTGGTACAAATGTCATAACTCTTGCATCCGAACTCTGATTTTGATGATTCAAGATGTTCCGTAAAGCTAAGAAGAAGCTCTACAATGTAATATAAGTTCCAAACTAAGAACATGAAATAAACATAAAAGCCCAAACGATGTCCGGATTGCTTTTCTTTACGTTTTCATACCAATTCTTTGCGATTTCAACTCCTAAGCATATAATCTACAAAACGAACACAAAATGCATGAAAAGTAACTAAGAAATATGAGATTAAGCAAATAATTCAAGTAACAGATACCGGATAAGTAGGTATAAAACATACTTATCAAATACCCCCAAACTTAAACCTTTGTTTGTCCTCAAGTAAAAACACAAAACAACAATGCTATGCAATGCAACTAATCTAAATGACTACGAATCCAGCAGTATTGACAGAAACAAGTCTATTCAACCAGCCTTAGAGAAATCAAGTAAACATGATAATACATCATATCAAAACAAATCAATAATTTCTCAATCAATCATCAAATCTTAGGCTGTTATCACTAATATAATGTGTGTGTGCTCCACAACAATGTTAACTGATATAAAAGCAAATTTAACACATAACAAGTCTCTTCGAAGGCATCATACAGTGTAAACTCAAGAAATCCAAAAATAAGCTAGATCCAACTAAAATCAAATAATTACCAATATTGCGGGTCAACATGGGATACTTATGCTTTATTTTTTATCTACGGGGGCATTTTGCTCTTATTTCCCGTTTTATTCATTTTTTTTTGGTTTACATACACATAGCTATGCAATGTCTTATTCCCTTAGGCTTTTCAATGCTACCTTAACGAGCTTTCACCAACGACTCCTGCACTATTAAGACCTTAGGGCGCTTAGGTGTAAATCTGATCCCCTAAGCTTACTTACTCAAGTAACTAAGGCCACAAAACTAGACAAGCACGCCACGGTGTTTATTCATACTTTTTCTTTTTCTTTTTCTTTTTTTTTTTTCCATTTTTTTTCTTTTTCCTTCTTTTTTTTTATAGCTTATATACCCCAAATATTCCCCCAAACTTAGGTTCCTATTTATTCTTGTCATTCTTTCATTCAAACTAGCATTATCCTTTAGAATCCCATTATGTATCAATTTAAACTCAATAATTCAACAAGTTATTTTTACTGTGCTATCCTTATTATACCAGTTTCAAACAGAAAAAGACTCAATTCATAACAAGAAATCACATCAAAGCTCTAATGGTCAGTACTATACTTGTCTACCCAATTCCAATCTCATCATTGGCCAAAACAAACTGTAAACTAACAACTGGATTCATGCAAATGAACATAGTAACTAACTAATAATTTTTTTTGAATTTTTGATTTTTTTTTTTTAGTTATAAATACAAACTATTATGCAACTACTCTACTATGCAAACTATTATGCAATTACACTACATGAATGCAAACATAAATAAACCTAAATTATTTAACTCCCCCAAACTTAACAATTACAATGTCCTCATTGTAAAATAAAGCATGAAGTGGGCGAGGACTTCCTTGTAATCATTTAAGCTTGTGGTGATGGTGGCGTTGGCGGCGACGATCATTTTCCTATCCATTGAACCTCCAATACCTGCAATGAAGAGAGAAACCATGGATTAGAATAACACTTGGATTTCTATCTACTAAATAAACTAGGAAAGCATATAAATAAATAAAAATAAAAAAAATTCCTGGGTTGCCTCCCAGTTAGCGCTTGAGTTATAGTCTTTCAGCCTGACTTTGTCTGGTCAACGCTATCCAATTCCTCTTCGGTAATTGAGGAGCCCTCCATCCATCGGAAATAATATAGATTTTGGTAGGTTCCCATTTACGATGGCCAATGCATCAAAGTCACCTAACATGCTCTGATTTGGTATGATCTCAATCAAGAACGTCCCACAGCTAGGTGTTTTCTCCATTGTGTATATGATCACTTTGGGGCATGGAAGTTTATCACACACAATGGGCTCTTCGTCTATCTTCTCTTTCTCTTCCCACCATAGATTGGAAATTGTACTCACTCTTATGTCAACAAGAGCTTCGCCGATGACATGATTACCAAGTGGACATGATTTTGCAAATCTGACTGACTCTTTGATTATTGGTGGAGACCCATTTAGATCTTCGTGGACCTCTATTTCATTATCCCCAATTGTCTCCACACTTCCTATATCTTGTGGCTCATCCAGGTGTAGATTTGGCTCGGGCACTTCATCAATCTCGAAATCCTCGTCATAACACCAATTGTTTTGAGGAAGGTTGCTTACGGCTTTGGTCATTTGCTCTATCTGATCCGTAAGATTTTGAATTGACCTCGCTTGATTACTCATCTTCTCCTCATTTGCTGCTACGAACTTGGAAATCAATTCCTCCAACCTTGAATTATCTGTCTCTTGTGACACTGGAGGTGGACATGAAAATTCCGGTGTGTATGATGGATTTAGAGCGTAATGTTGGTCTTCATAAGTATCGCTCCATGACGAATCCGGGTGATACCCCCAAACTTGATGATAATTAGCATATGTATAATCGTTGAGGTATTCACCATACTGTACCGGCCCAAGATTGATGGTGCATTGATTACTCGGGTGATTGCCAGCACAATAGTCACAAATAACTTCAATCCTTCGACTCCTTTGGGCTGCAAAAACGTCCAGCTTCCTCGAAAGTTCTTCAATCTGTTCTGACATTGCAGAAAGTGTCGTGAGTCTGTCAATCTCCGCTCCCCTTGGCTGAGTCATTCTTGCCATCCTTCGACTCCGTTGGGCTGCGATAACCTCCAACGTCTTCGAAGTTGCCTCAATTTGTATTAGCTCTATAGAAGATGTATTAAGTCCATCAATCCATGTTTCCCTTGGTTGAGTCATGTTCGTGTATGGCCATTGATACGCAAAGTCATCCATGGTACTTGAAAAGAGAGAAATATAGGAAGAGAATTAAAAATAAAAATAAAATTATTTAACTTAAGACTAATTTGATTGAAATTAATATTGGCAAAGAGATATTAAACTAATTCCCCGGCAACGGCGCCAAAAACTTGTTGGGTAAAATCTATACGCTTAAAAACACGCAAGTGTATGTGGTCAACAAGTAATATAGTAGTGAATAAAGTATCGTTCCCACGAGGACAAAATATCAAGAGTTTTAACTTCACAATTATCAATTTTGTATTAACCCTAATTTTATTAAACTAATCAATTCAATGGTTTTAAATTATATAAAAAAAACTAAATTAATAAAGAAATAAACTATCACAAAACAGTCACCAATAACGAAATCCGGAATTTCAAACAATTAATGGAGAATTAGACTTATGATTTCACCCTGAGCTTTCCTCTGATTTTCCAACCTTTATTCCAACTCAATTCAATATTCCAGTTTATTAAACAAGAACATGAACGTAGTAAGAGCCACCTCTCGATGCACTAATACCATATTAACGTCAATCCACAATTAAGATAGAAATCCGTTAAACACCTTAATCAACTAACCCACTATATCTCTATGTGAATTACAATTGAAGAAGGTTTAAGCTTAAGTTCTCTATTCGATTACATGAGATGTTAAGCATATCTCTACCTTAACAATAATCAAAAATCTGCTATTGACAAAATTCATGACACATGCTATCATGATAAGATCTAAATCAATACTTTATCTCTCGAGTGCATATAGATTATCACGGTAATTGATGGCCAATCAATTAAACAATTAAGTCCAAATCACAATAGACAATCATCACAATAGAACATAATACTCCCTCCGTCCCAAATTAACTGCTCAGTTTTGACTTTTTTAAGTCAAATTGACTATTTTTAGAATTAATAATTAAGCATATATAATTATATTTTTAAAATTATAAAAATTAGGATTAGTAATAAATTGTATATACTTTCTTTTGGTTATAATCTTTTCACCTATATTTTAGCAAAAATAGTAAAAAAATTAGTTTTAAAAATGGTCAATTTGACTTTAAAAAGTCAAAACTGAGCAATTAATTTGAGACGGAGGGAGTAATTGATAACAAAGCATATTAAAATAAACTACACAATAAGATCCATTGTAATCTCAAACAAAGAATTAGTTCATTGAATTAAAACTAAGAATCCACACTTGAAATAACATTAAAAGATAAAAATAAGAGTAGAGTAAAGAATAAATCTGTTGTCAGCAAATCTCTATCTCCATCTTCCTCAAGCTCATGCTCTTGATCTTCTATGGTCTTCAAGTTGCTTTAATATCCAAATCTAATTAGATCAAGTGTTTTGATCTAATTTACTCTAATCTATTCTAATTGAATCCTCTATCTAGTCTCTAATCTCCCCTAATCCTTGTGATTCTCCTCCTTTTATAAGTCTCTTTATATGTCTTTAAGTCTTCTTGGAAGTCCTTGTGTCAATCAAATTGAAACAATCATTTCCAGACTCAAATTGGACCAAAATTCGCATTTTCAAGATTTTTGGGCATACCCTTTTCCCGTGGTCTAAAAGCTTGTTTTAGGGCCCACCCCAGTGGGTTAGGGGGGCCACTTTGTGCCTTGCATACCAACCCCGGAGGCGGTTTTGCGAAGGAAAATTTTCTGCTCTGACGTCTTTTGGGAAAACGACCATAACTTTTGATTCGGGAAAGAGTAACGAGGCCTACCACCTATCAAATCGAAGATATCGATGAGATCTACAACTTTTATTCTTTAAGATTTCAGAAATAATGAACGGATGAAGGTAGAAATTGGGCTGGAAGTGACTGTTATGCAAATGGCCACCCAAAACAGTGACGTTCGACGTCCGTTGGTACAAATGTCATAACTCTTGCATCCGAACTCCGATTTTGATGATTCAAGATATTCCAAAAAGATAAGAAGAAGCTCTACAATGTAATCTAAGTTCAAAACCAAGAACATGAAATAAACATAAAAGCCCAAACGATGTCCGGATTGCTTTTCTTTGTTTTTTCATACCAATTCTTTGCGATTTCAACTCCAAGCATATAATCTACAAAACGAACACAAAATGCATGAAAAGTAACTAAAAAACATGAGATTAAGCAAATAATTCAAGTAACAGATACCGGATAAGTAGGTATAAAACCTGCTTATCAGTTTTACAAAAATAAAAGTTGGAGGGTGAGTTTTGCAAAAGAAGTACAAACAAGAGGGTAACGTTTTGCATTTTAGTCCCTGTTTTTGAGTTCTGTTAGAGAGATTGACACTTTTCTTCATTAGATGTTCGAATAATTTTGTATTTACCCTTATATTAGTTATGTTGTGCTTATAATGTAAATGGTACAATAGGGATTATAAAAAATTGCTTGTGTTATTTTATTTTTCATTTAAATTTGCCTATTTTTCGACTAAGAAAGTTGACTAAGTTTTTTGTCAATTTTTTCCCTATTCATTAAAAAACACAATAGCAAGGATTAGACAGAAAACTAAGTTTTCCATCCATTCTTATTTCTTTTATGTTCATTTTAAAACCTTGTAATGTTTTGAGTTTAACAACATTGAAGAAAGTTGTGGTTCTTTACAATTTTATTTTGAATTTCAGTTTTATCTAGATGCCAAATTTTGACAGTTTAAAAGGCATATTCTTGTTTTATTGCAGATTCATTGTGGTTGTAAAACTGGTATGCAATACATTGTATTCAAATTCTCCTAGTAGTTATCCAATTATTATCGTAGGGGTGCTTCCACTAAGAAGAATAAATGGGTATTTTTAATATATTAGCGTATACAACCTGTGCAAAGCACAAAATTTTACTATAATGTTAAAATATTGTAGACATTCGAAATTTTGCTTTTCTTGGACTAACCTTTTAGGAGAGTAAAAGCGTAATTTCATTTCAGAGACAACCTCGAGGGAGGGCAAAAATAACATTTTACCCCGGAGACAACCCCGTGGAGAAATTAAAGTGCAACGACGCCCAGACACGACATGATCCGAACGAGGATCACAAAGAAAAGTCCACAAGAAGCCACCACAACAATCCTTGAATTGCGAGCCATCAAAGACGAGCCGATCGACGATCCTCGAGAACCAGAAGATACCTTTCAGCTAATTGCATCATCTTCCTAGAATCCGATTAAGTCAAACTTGGCCTTATTTCGCAGTCTTCTACAAAAACATTTTGGAATTTTTGGGTACGGAGCTCAACTTTCACCAGATCAAGACCGAATGCATGAATTTCGAGACGACGAAACCCACATGGCCCGGGTCAGTATAGTATAATCAAGCACGCCTTGAGCCTTTAAGCCACCAGTAATGAGAAGTAACTCATTTAGAAAAAAAGAAGAAGATGCTGGAGAGAGAGAGAAACCTTCGGGTTTGACATTTTTAACCAACTTTGAGTTGTTTAATCTTCTATATCATACATATTGAGTGTCTAGAGTGATATAAGTTGATCTCGAGCCAAAAGAAGCTTGTTCACGCGTCCCCCAAGGTGAAAAACGCTCATTTGGTAACTTTCTTTGTAAATCTTGTTCAATATACTAGATCTATGTTATATATTGCTTGAATCTAGTTAAACTTGTTGTTTTATACATATATTGTGTAATAGTTGCTAGATCTAGAGTTTCTACCGGTTATTTTGTGCATATATAGTTGTAAATCAAGTTTGGAGACTAGACCTACCTAGATCTAAGCCCTTTGAACGGTTATGGAGCATGAAGTTAACCTATGCTAGATCGATTTAGATCCATGGTTAGGGGTGCTCATCGGTAAAAAAAACCAAACCGCAGAACTAGCTATAATAACCGCAAAAAACAAGAACCAAAACGATCTTCAATTACCGGTTTGATAAAAAGTGGTACCGCTTTTTTGTTCGGTTTTTATTATATCGCATGCATGGTAATATTTATAATTATTAATAAATAATAATAATTAAATAATTTTTTTAATATATTAACAAAAAAATTTAAAACTAAGAAACCATCTACAATGTTTAAGCTAGTCAAGACTCAAGCTACTAACAAAATAAGAGTTCAAAATTAGCAATGAGCCAACATGCATTCATTTCCTTAGATTTTTCTTTGCTTAACGGGTCTCTTTCCTAGTCGGTAGTTCCGGAAATAAATATCAACATAATTCTTGACCTTCTTGTATAACCTTGGCCTTTCCTCCGTCACAAGCTTCTCTGCAGGTTCGATCTCCTCACGGATTTTGGAATACTGAATACGCCCAGAGTCATCCTCTCTCTTTACGAATTTGTCACAACCACATGTAATGGGCTCTGGAATATTCCATTACTCATAATCTGCATGGCATGGACAATTATTATTATGTGTGTTTTGAGGAACCGAACTACTGCTTCTTAGAAAAATTAAAGGACTAATAATTAATTACCTCTACTTGATCACCAACATTAATGAGAAGAGCATTAGGAATGATATGCACTCTAAACCACTGATTATCTTTCAGGACTTGAAGGCCTTCCACTTGTTTGTCCTGTAAAAGGAATGTAATAGCTGATCCATCTGCATGCTGTTTAAGGCCCAGGATTAGATCAGGTCTTGGACATGGAGGATAGCAGTTATGTTGTGAGCAATATTACAAAATTAGAGACATTCGTTTTTTTTTCGGTTTTTCGGTTTTACCGAATTCAAAATTTCTATTACCGCTACCGCATGAAAAAGTCTAAAAAAACCTGAAAAATCTGCAGAAAAAAAAAACCGAAAAAAAATTCCATCATTGGTACTGCTGCTTTCAACCGGTTCGGTAAAAAAACCAAAAAACTGAATTTTTTGAGCACCCCTATCCATGGTAGATCTAGATGTCTTACTTTTTTTGGCCAGTCCCGATCACTCCGTAGAGCCCTAGATCTATATCTAGAGGTGATGGGGGTTCTAATGGCTCGTAATGGGGATTTCAACTGATGAAATCACATATTCTTGAGTTTAGGATATGTTGTACATACCTATTTTAGTTTAATAATGTGAGCCTAGGAATCCCGATGTCGAGTTCTAATGATCGGATCTTGGCTTGATTCCCACGATGGACTTTTCATATGCGATGTAATGTTTAAATAATGTAAAATCATTGTACATGTAATATTGGATCTTAAAACGAGTTCGAGGGGTTAGTCCCGAGAATTCGGATTTAAGATCCCGGGATAATGAAAATTTATAATAACGGGTGTTCGAATTCATCGAGATGACTTTCATGCCCGATGACGATCCACCCATTCGGGTAAAGGATTTGAAAATTATGCTTTTCCAAAATATCATTTGAAATGTATATTTTGTCTAAAAATGAACGTTTCGCTAAATCAAATCCTTTCGTACATAGGTGCAAAAGAGGAACAACACTATTTTCAAATAAACTTAAAATGAGGCTTATAATAAACTGATAAATAAATAAACACACACACACACACACATTTTATGCATAAGAAATCAATAAGATACGGTAACCGAATTTTCACGGAAGTCGAAGGGTGCCTAACACCTTCCACTCGCTTAAGCTAACCCCCGAATTCTAAAAATCTCGATTTCAGACCAATGTTACGGAGTCACATATTGGGCCATATTACGAAAATTTTTAAATCCGGATGAGTTGGTGCATCAATTGCAAGGACCAACTGGCGACTCTGTCTCATTTGGCCCAATAATCAACAAATATTATTAAAAAATTATAAATATATTATTAGATTTATTAGGTAAAATAGTTCTAATAACTAAATAATTTCTTTTTAGAATTATATTATCTATACTTAAATATAATTACACTTATATTTAATCAGGAGTAACAAATTCAAGTTAGATAAAAGCGATCTATGTGAAAATTCTCTTCTTTTCACACTATATTATCTAAGTTGTAATAAAATTTTATCTACTAATAGTAACAAAGTAATATTAAGTAAGATGATCTTATAATTGTTTTCTTGTAAGTTATATTACTAATTTTATTTTTGATTTGGTTGAACTGAACGAAGGTTTTTTTTTTTAAGAATTATAATATTATTGTCATTTTGAATTTTATTTTATAATTTTTATTGGATAAAGTAATTAATTTTAATTTTTATTTAATTATTGAATCATATGGTCGATTAGTATATTATATTTTTATTTTAATAACAATAACAATTATATAATCTAAATAATGATATAATTGTTGTAACAATCCTAATTTTAAATTGTAATATTAAATATTTATTGAATTATATAAATATTTATTTGATGTGTTTATTATTGAAATTGATGAAATAAATATTTTATTGATGTGGTTATTATTAGTAAATATTTACTGAATTAAATTTATTAGATAATATTCTATATTAAATTAATTTGTAATTTAGAGAGTTGTAATATAACATAAGAGGTTATATTGTTGTTGAATTTAATAATTTAAATGGTATATTAAATTATTAAATAAAATTATAATGAAATTATAATTTTGTGTTATTTGTTTAAATGGTATATTTAATTAAAATATAGTGTACAACTAATTTATTTGATTAATGTTGGATATGGAGATCCAAATAAATAATATGTGATTATAAATTATAAACTAAATTGTTTATTAAAATATTTAAGTAGTTTTAAATTGATTTAAACCAAACAAGGCTTAAATATATTAAGTCTTTAATTTTAAAGGGTTTTGCCAAACAAAGCCTTGTGGCTTTTGGATGTTCAAATTTTGAATTATAATAATATAAATAAAATAAATAAAATAATAAATATAATATATTTATAACATATACGTTAGTTTGTAACTGATATTACAATTAGTAGTATTATTAAGGTTATCTGTTTTATTTCTTACGCTTGATTATTAGTTTGGGTTTTTTTACGCATAACCTTAGTTGCCTAGGAAGAATGAGAGTTCAGAGAGAGCTTGATAGAGCTTGACAGAGAGAATTGAGAGGAAACCTAAGGATTTCACGACAATTCCAGTGTGTTTAGCAAGGATTTCTTTTAAGCAACAAAAGGTATGTTCTATAACCTTATTATACATATGTGGGTTTCACGACAAAAATTTTCTTATGACCTGTGAAATCAAATTGTTGAATTGTGGATATATATAGTTGGTAATTGTGATTATACGTGTTTATAATGCTAGAGTTTACGTTTAAACAAGGAAATTGCATGCTAATTTCGTATAATAGTAGAAAAGTAATGACAGTATATATTTTCTTATATGTTTTGAAAAAAATACCAATTATGATGGTCAATTTGTATGTGAAACTGTAAATTGAAGCTTGTTTATGCTAGTTCATTAAGAAACGAAGATAATGTAGTTTGAACGAAGTGATTTGGTGAAGAATTGATATCACAGTGGTGATTTTTGTGAAGAAACTCAAAAATGGAGTTTTCATATGAAAACAGGAAAATTGAGGAATTAAAATAGTTAAAAGTGTTGTTAAATTGTTCTATGTTGATGAATATGTTAGCAATCATGTTTATGATAGTTTTATATTTATTTTATATGTTAATTTCACTCTTTGGTGGATAAAATTCATGTTAGTTGGGCTAAAAACGGCTACTATTCATGTCGTTTACGCCTCATCATGTACATCAACCAAATTTTGCTACCGGGTGCCAAGGCTAAAATTATGCCTTGTTGCTACTGGTATAACGCAATTGCAATTTATACATCGATCCGAGGCGTAGCTTTTCTGCTGTCAGTAGATTTTGGGGTAGCCTTACCACTTGGTCTAAGGTTATGTTAATGTGTCAAACATGTAGTAAGAAGGTTAAAACAGAACCATGATATGTAATTGATAAATTCAAAGTTTCGAATGATTAGTAAGTGATGAACGTGGTATATAAGAACTTAGTGAGCATGATGATTAGTAAATAGGTGTTGTGAAGGTTAACACTTGTAATTTCTGATATTTGTATCGTAGCTCAAGACTTATTCTAAAATAACAAGTCTAACTAGAAATGCATGTTATGTTGAAATGTGAATGTTAGTATATCTAATAGATGGTGGTTCTAAACCTATATGTAGGTGAACGTGAGTTTAATATTATAGCTTACGCTCGAGGCAAGTTTCTAAACTTATCTTTTTACTTTGAGCAAGTTCTCTAATTCTACTTTTAAAATTGAGCAAGTTTTTTAACTCTACACTTTCATTGAGCTAGTTTGTTTATTATTATGCAAGCTTACTTGTCCTGTTTCAATTGTAATTTTGCAAGCTCTTGTATCTAGTTTGTTCATGATGATGCAAGTTTTCTAAACCTTATTTTGATGTGAAGCAAGTTATTATTGTCTTTAACTTGTTAATTAGCATGCAAGTTTATATAATCTAATATATCGTGGTTGAATAGTTTTATTGTTCAAATTGCTATTCGTTATGCATGCTTAGTATTCAATTCTAAATAACATTGGCTTAATATTGTTCAAGCAAGGTATGTGATAGTTATTCAAATATTTATGCTGTTAGATTATTCCTAAAGCATAACTTTAATATACAATGTTAATTCACTTATGATTTATTCCATAGCATAATGTGATTACCTTTTATTCAACTAATCCTTAGTTGATGTTCGTTGAATTCCAAATTACCTTGAAATGTATCCAAATCAAACTTACTTTGGTGCGGATTTGTAATCTAAATATTGAGATGAACAACCCTATTATTAGGGGTTTACGCTTAGCGTTGAAATGTTTGTGTACAATACATTGTACGAAGGGCTGATCCCCCAAAGTACGTGGAGTCCTTATAGTCTTATGACTGTTAAAGTTTAAGTTGAAAGAGTACTTATAACTGTGGACATGGTTCGTGGTCATTAGACCCTCAGTTGTATATTTCAGAATGTTAATAGAACATATCATTCAGTTCTATTGAGCCTATTATTTGGCAAATGTTGTAAAGTTTATCCATTATTATTTCAAGTGAGCTTTGTTTGCTCACTCTTGCTTATATAAATATTACAGCTAAAGTTGAGAAGGTCGACGTACCTAACACTAGTAAGGAAAAGGGAAAGATGAACAAGTACTGAAGACTTGTAATCTTTTGATATTTTATTATCAGACTTTATTTTAATTATTGTAATGAACTTATTTAAATTCCGCATTTGAATGATTGTATTTAAAGGTTAGATAACCTGTGAGATTTTATTAATGTAATCCCTTAAAGGAAGGTTTATTATTCAATTTTATTATAATTGGGTAGTTAGATATGAATGTTTTGATTAAGTGAACACCAAATCTTGAGGTAATGAAGTATCGGGATTTGGGGGTGTCACAAGATGGTATCAAAGCCTTAGGTTATGAACCTTAGGTGGGGAAAAAGCCTTAGGAAGTAACCTTTGAAAAGATAGTGGTGATAAACTCTTATCGAGTTTTAAGAAAGAATTAATAAAACACTTATGTGCTTATGTGTTTATAACTTATGTGCTCGTGAGTGTCGAGTAGTAATGATTAATAATTAAAAACTTAAAATTTTATTGTCAGGATGACTGATGTCAGAGAATCCAGTCAGGCTAGGGAGGAAGGACCTCTGATGCCTATAGAGGAGGAGCCTCGCGACATTCAGGTTGTTTGGGAACAACTACTGCCACGGGAGTCAGCCCCGTTAGTCACAGTGGTTGAAGATGAGGATGATGACGTGGAAACGGATGAGGAGGATCCCGTTGAGCTGCCACAAGAGAATGAGGATGACGAGGACGAGGAGGAAGAAATTCCACTAACCTCGATAGCTGCTCGTATGTACGATGAAGTCTACAACCGCAATGTTGAACTTCACGATACAGTCGAGGAATTGCAAGAGATAGTAGCTGAACAACAGACTGCAATGACACAGAAGGACGATGAGATCCAGGATCGTGAAGAACGACTCACTAATGTCGAGGAGAAGCTAGTACACACTGAAGGAGAGAAAGAACAACTGATCGAGGTGATCGCAGAACTGAAGGAAGAAGCTACTAAGAGAGCAAGAGTTGAAGACGTGTTGGGTAAAATCTAATTACGCACAACACGCAAGTATACGTGGTCAACAAGTAATAAAGTGAAAGTAGAGTATCGTTCCCACGATGAATTGTTTAATAAAAATCACCAAGTACTAACCCGTAACCAACTCAATCTTATTTAAACGAATGAATTTTAATTTATAATTAAACTACTATTAAATTCCACTAGTTAAATTAAGATTACAGAGATTTAAGATCACAACTTCACTTATTGATTCATTTAAGTTACACACTTCTCATCAATTATTCTCTATAATTAATTGTTAATCAAGAACACTAAAGCAGATAAAACCATCTCTCGATGTATAATACCCATACTCACTTAAATCCACAGATGATAGAAATAAGCAAGACACCCTAATTAACTAATCCACTATATCTCTATGTGAATTACAATTAAAAAGGATTTAAAGCACAAGTTCTCTATAAGATTACATATGGCGTAAATGCATATCTCTATCCTAAACACAAATCATGAATTCCATCTATGTAGAAATCACAAACACATGCTATCATGATAAGATCTAAATCAATACTTCATCTCTCGAGTTCATATAGATTATCACGGTAATTGTTAGCTAGACAATTAAGCAATTAAGTCCAAATCACAATAGACAATCTTCACAATAAAACATAATAATTGATAGCGAAGCATATTAAAATAAACTACACAATAAGATCCATTGTAATCTCAAACAAAGAATTAGTTCATGATTATTGAATTAAAACTAAGAATCCACAATTGAATAATCATTAAAAGACAAAGATAGAAGAAGATAAGAAGATAAAATCTCTTGTCTGTAGATTTGATTCTCCCTCCTTGCTCCTACTTTGAATCTTCAATGGTCTCCAAGTTGCTTGAATCCCCAAATCTAATAAAAACTAGGGTTTTGATATAATCTACTATAATCTAATCTAATGGAATCCTCCAAAACTAGCCTATCTCCCCCTCTTTTATGTCTCTCATCATGTATTTATAGTTCTAATGGACACCCAAGCAAGTTAGGCAACTAAGAATCCTATTCTAGCTCAAATTGGACATCAAATGACCCAAATCAGTTGTTTCCCCGCCGCCTAGCGCGCCCCGCACTCTCCCTAAGTCATTATGGACGCACCCCGCGCTGCAGTGGCCGACTTTCTGGTGGACTAGCGCGCCCCGCGCTATGCATAGTTCATTTATAGCGCGGTCCGCGTTACGCTGTTTTCTACTACGACGTCCTTTGGTAAAATAGGCATAACCTTTGATCCGCTAGGATTTACGTGGCCTTCCACCTATCAAATCGAAGATATCGACGAGGTCTACAACTTTCATGCTTTGAGGATTGACAGAATCCGTCCGAATCAAGGCGGAAATCGTGCTTGAAGTAGATGTTGTGTAAATGGCAAGCATGACAACTCTTAACTTTGATCTTTGTTGATAAAAAGGCCATAACTCTCGAATCCGAACTCCGATTGGGACGATTCAAGATGTTTCGAAAAGCTAAGAAGAAGCTCTACAGTATAATCCAAGTTCCAAGCCAAGAATATGCATCCACTTTGGTGTTTAAAGTCCTTCAATCTTCCCTCCTTTCATTTGTTTGCGTATTTTGGTCCAAAAGATGTCCGAATTGCTTTCCCTTGCTTCTTCATGCCAATGTTATGTCATAGCCTACAAAATAACATAAAATATATGAAAAGTGACTAAGAAACATAGGTTTAAGAAACTAATTCAAGTAATAGATACCAGATAAGTAGGTATAAAACCTACTTATCAAATACCCCAAACTTAAACATTTGCTTGTCCTCAAGCAAAAACACAAAACAACAATGCTATGCAATGCAACTAATCTACATGCCTATGAATCCAGCAGTAATGACAGAACAAGTCTATTCAATCGGCCTTAGAGAAATCAAGTAAACATGATAATACATCATATCAAAACAAATCATTAACTTCTCAATCAATCATCAAATCTTAGACTGTTATCACTAATATAGTGCGTGTGTGCTCCTCAACATTGTTAACTGATATAAAATAAAATTTAACACATAATAAGTCTCTTCGAAGGCATCATACAGTGTAAACTCAAGAAATCCAAAAATAATCTAGATCAAACTAAAATTAAACAATCACCAATATCAAGGGTCAACATGGAAAACTTATGCTTCATTTTTCATCTACGGGGGCATTTTGCTCTTATTTCCCATTTTATTCATATTTTCTTCGAATGATGGATAGTGAGTGCGTTTTACGCTCCATCTCACGCCTGTGTTTATGGGGAGTTCATTTCGCGCTTCTTCTCGACCCACCACATGACTCAATTTATTCAACTCAATATCTTTTTTTTTAAAAGCTTATATACCCAACTTTTCCCCCAAACTTAGGTTCTTGCCTAATTCTTCGCCTTCACTGCCTATCCTTGTCATTCTCTTATTTAAACTAGCATTATCCTTTAGAGGTCCTTTACGTATCAATTTAAACTCAATCATTCAACAAGTTGTTTTTACTGTGCTATCCTTATTATACCAGTTTCAAACATAAAAAGACTCAATTCCTAACAGAAAATCACATCAAAGCTCTAATAATCAGTGCTATACTTATCTACCCAATTCCATTCTCATCACTGGCCAAAACAAACTATAAATATCAAACAGCTGGACTCATGCAAGATGTACTAAATGCTATATAAACATAGTAAACTAACTACTAATTTTTCAAATTTTTAATTTTTTTTTCAAGAATGCAAAAACTAAATGTAACTATACGAACTACAATATAAATAACTAACTATATGCAATACGACACTAAAATGCCCCCAAACTTAAACTAGACATTGTCCTCAATGGCTAAGATTGTAAAAATTAAAAGACAGGACTTCCCTGAAAGAAAAGCATTTTCCTCCTTGTCTGCTAAGTCTGAAGAATAGGCCAGACACATTGGAATAGATCGGGAACCGCACTTGAGTTGGACTTGACTAACCTGTGAATATGATAGAAGCAAGCTTGTTAGATCCTAAGACATGCAAATTTATTAACTAATTAATAATATAAAACCTAATAAAAACTATAAATAAAAATTAAACTTGGGTTGCCTCCCAATAAGCTCTTGATTTATAGTCCTTCAGCTAGACTTTTTCTGGTCAACGCTATCCAATTCCTCTTCGAAAGTTGAGGAATCCTCCATCCATTAGTAGCAAATAATCCTTTGGGAGGTTCCCAAAAGCGATGGCTATAGCATCAAAGTTACCTAACATGCTCTGACTCGTTATAATCTCCACGAAGAAGGGCAAATGACTAGGTGCTATCTCAATTGTGTTTGTGATCATATTTGGGCATGGAAGTGTGTCAAACACAATGGGCACTTCGTCTATCTTCTCTTTCTCTTCCCACCACGGATTCATTGTTGCACTCGCACTTATGTCATAAAGAGCTTCGCCGACGACATAACTACCAAGTGGGCATGATTTTGCAATTCTAACTGGACCCTTGAACTTTGGCAGAGAAGGCACTTGAGGCATTAATAACACCGGCTCATCCGCGTTAGTACTCATAGTTAGTTCATCCCCACTTGTCTCCTCTTTTTCAACATCTCGTGTCTCATCCAGTTGTAGATTTGGTTCGGGCACTTCATCAATCTCGGAATCCTCGTCATAACACCAATTATTTTGAGGACAGTTGTTCAAGGCTTTGAACATTTGATCTATCTAATTCTGAAGATTTTGAATTGACCTCGCTTGATTTTGAATTGTCATCTCTTGATTAATCCTCCTCTCCTCTTGGTCTTCTATGCCCTTCAATATTACATCCATCAGATTTGGCTTTTCTTCTTGTGGCAATGGAGGCGGACATGAAAATTCCGGTGTGTATGATGGATTTGGAGCGTAGTATTGGTCTTCATAAGTATTGCTCCATGACGAATCTGGATGATACCCCCAAACTTGATGATAATTATCATATGCATACTGATTGAGGTAGTTACCACCATATTGTATCGGCCCAAGATTGATAGTGCATTGATTACTCGGGTGATTGCCAGCACAATAATTGCATGTAACTGCTATCCTTCGAGTACGTTGGGCTGCAACAACGTCCAACCTCCTCAAAAGTGTCTCAAGCTGTGCTGATAATGCAAAAAATGCATTGAGTCCATCAAATCTTGTGTCCCTTGGTGGAGTCATATTTGTGTATGGCCATTGATAATTGCATCCATCCATGGTACCTGAAAAGAAAGAAAAATAGGGAGTGAAATAAATAAAAACAAAAAAATGTTTAAATTAAGACTAATTTGATTGAAGCTAATATTGGCAAAATATATATTAAACTAATTCTCTAGCAACGACGCCAAAAACTTGTTGGGTAAAATCTAATTACGCACAACACGCAAGTATACGTGGTCAACAAGTAATAAAGTGAAAGTAGAGTATCGTTCTCACGAGTAATTGTTTAATAAAAATCACCAAGTACTAACCCGTAAGCAACTCAATCTTATTTAAACGAATGAATTTCAATTTATAATTAAACTACTATTAAATTCCACTAGTTAAATTAAGATTATAGAGATTTAAGATCACAACTTCACTTATTGCTTCATTTAAGTTAACACACTTCTCATCAATTATTCTCTATCATTAATTGTTAATCAAGAACACTAAAGCAGATAAAACCATCCCTCGATGCATAATACCCATACTCACTTAAATCCACAGATGATAGAATTAAGCAAGACACCCTAATTAACTAATCCACTATATCTCTATGTGAATTACAATTAAAAAGGATTTAAAGTACAAGTTCTCTATAAGATTACATATGGCGTAAATGCATATCTCTATCCTAAACACAAATCATGAATTCCATTTATGCAGAAATCACAAACACATGCTATCATGATAAGATCTAAATCAATACTTCATTTCTCGAGTTCATATAGATTATCACGGTAATTGTTAGCTAGGCAATTAAGCAATTAAGTCCAAATCACAATAGACAATCTTCACAATAAAACATAATAATTGATAGCGAAGCATATTAAAATAAACTACACAATAAGATCCATTGTAATCTCAAACAAAGAATTAGTTCATGATTATTGAATTAAAACTAAGAATCCACAATTGAATAATCATTAAAAGATAAAGATAGAAGAAGATAAGAAGATAGAATCTCTTGTCTGTAGATTTGATGCTCCCTCCTTGCTCCTACTTTGAATCTTTAATGGTCTCCAAGTTGCTTGAATCCCCAAATCTAATAAGAAATAGGGTTTTGATCTAATCTACTATAATCTAATCTAATAGAATCCTCCAAAACTAGTCTATCTCCCCCTCTTTTATGTCTCTCATCATGTATTTATAGTTCTAATGGACTCCCAAGCAAGTTAGGCAACTAAGAATCCTATTCTAGCTCAAATTGGACATCAAATGACCCAAATCAGTTGTTTCCCCGCCGCCTAGCGCGCCCCACGCTGTCCCTAAGTCATTATGGGCGCGCCCCGCACTGTAGTGACCGACTTTCTGGTGGACTAGCGCGCCCCGCGCTATGCATAGTTCATTTATAGCGTGGTCCGCGCTACGCTATTTTCTGCTGTGACGTCCTTTGGTAAAACAGACATAACATTTGATCTGCTAGGAGTTACGGGGCCTGCGACCTATCAAATCGAAGATATCGATGAGATCTACAACTTTCATGCTTTGAGGATTGACAGAATCCGTCCCGATCAAGGCTTAAATCGAGCTTCAAGTAGATGATGTGTAAATGGCAAGCATGACAACTCTTAACTTTGATATTCGTTGATAAAAAGGCCATAACTCTCGCATCCGAACTCCGATTGAGACAATTCAAGATGTTCTGGAAATTTAAGATGAAGCTCAACAGTATAATCCAAGTTCTAAGCCAAGAACATGCATCCACTGTGGTGTTAAAAGTCCTTCAATCTTCCCTCCTTTCATTTGTTTGCGTATTTTGGTCCAAAAGATGTTCGAATTGCTTTCCCTTGCTTCTTCATGCCAATGTTATGTCATAGCCTACAAAATAACATAAAATATATGAAAAGTAACTAAGAAACATAGGTTTAAACAACTAATTCAAGTAATAGATACCGGATAAGTAGTTATAAAACCTACTTATCAAGACGCATACGAGGAAGCTTTTCAATGAACCGGAATAGCAGCGAGAGACGCACAAGCAAAGAGGATGAAGATGGAGGAGATGGATAAAGTATTCAACGCCATGATTAATCGAGCTCAAGATTGGGTCATGGGATATCCGATTCAGTTCGAGACTCTGCCATCGTACGTGTTAGATCGCCGAACAATGTTCCAGGCTATGGAATAAGAGCGTTGAAAGGCTATGGAGTATCTTAGTAGGACATCTTAGGGAATGTATGCGATTAATAAAATTTTAAATAATGTGGTAATCCCTAGTGTTATGTAACCATGGGATATGATAATGATGATGTTATCCTGAAACTTTTGTAGTTCAGGAAGGTTATGTAAATAGCAGAGATGCTATCGTTTTAGATTTTCAAAGAGATTATGAATAAATAAAAGTTATTATTTCATTTAAAGTGCTATATGTTATGTGATTATTTCTTTTTGGAGGCAAGTTAAGTAGAAAATACTTAAAGAAGTTGAGTAATAATCTAATGAGTGTATATTTTAACAAAAAATGCCTCCAAAACGTCAACCACCACGACAGAGAACCACTGAAGGAACCAATAACGACAATGTTGATGTTAACCCCGTTTAACAACTAGTGACGTTACTGATAGGAGCGTTGCAGAATCAACCACAGAACCAAGGTACAACGTTTAAGGATTTTAAGGCAGTTGGACCACCTGAATTTCGTGGGTCCATGAATCCAGTAGAAGCACAGACCTGGATTATGGAGATAGAAAAGGTGTTTGATGTTGCTAGGGTAGGGGATAATCAGAAGACTGCTTTTGAAACATTCATGTTGAAAGCAGAGGCTAGTTATTGGTGGAAGGACAATAAAACTCGAGAAGGGCCAGGGGTGATGACCTGGGATAGGTTTAAGGAGATATTCTTCGAGACCTATTTCCCAGAGAGCTCGAAGAGTCAGCTAGAAGTGCAGTTTTTAGAACTAAAGCAGCGAACAATGATGATGTCTAAGTATTCCACGAAATTCAACGAGTTGGCGAGGTTTGCGCCATATCAAGTCAGTACAGATGAACCCAAGGCGAAGAGATTTGAACAGGGACTGAAGCCCTGGTTGTATAGTAGGGTCTCCCTGTTCCAGCTGAAGACATTTGTAGCGGTAATGGAGAAGGAAATTCTCGCTGAAGGTGGGGGCGAGGCTATGACAAAGTTCAATTAGGAACAGAAAAAGAAGAAGAATGAGGTGGAGGCTAAGAATGGTAGTGGAGGTAGTGGAAATGGCAACAACAATTTGAAGAGGAAATGGAACGGAAATGTGGGTACTGGAAACCAGCAGGGCAACCAGCAAAATAAGAAGTTTGAAGCATGTGTTACATGCGGGAAGTTTCACAAGGGTGTGTGTTTGATGGGAAAATATGTATGCTTCAACTGTGGCCAAGAGGGTCACATCACCCCAAATTGCACTCAACCTAAGAAGAACGTGCGCTACACGTGCGGATCCAAGGATCACTTTGCTCGTTGTAGACACTCGAAATTTTCTGTACACCTGCCACTGACTTTGCAGGAGGACAGATTCGTCTTTTAAGAGGGAACCCTGAAAGACAATCCATATCCATTCCGGATACTACCGGAAGTTCAGCATCAACCCCGGAGCCCACTCTGGGAGTAACAATTCCAACCTCGGATATAACCCCGAGGCGTGCAGATCCAATACCGGAACACACACCGGAGAAGACCGATTAATCTTGGAGATAACTCCGAGGTATCCAGTCTCAGTCCCAATCATGGGAATAACCACCAACCTTGGTGATAACCCCAAGGAAAGTAGTTTCGGCGATAACCCCGGAAATGCTTGTTTCAAATACGACCAACTTCAATCTCGACGCTCACAACAAGATACTCTGTACCAATCCAGAGATAACACCGGGAGGACAGGCACACCTCAAAGATGACAATGAAGACCTTCAATAATTGCAGCAGTCCAATCTCAGCGAAGCTCTGAGCAACGTCTGCTTTATCAGCCCAAACTGGCGATAACACCGGTGAGGGGTAATATCGTCATCTCGCCAACACGATGTCACGCCACGTCGTCTCAACATTTCATATACACATCTCTACGCAATGATGTCCCACAAGAATCAAGGATAATCTATCCCGAGTGACTATTGTGAGGGGTAACGAATAAAATTTGAAGCTTGAAGACCGGAGGGCATCGTCCCATCTTCAATGACTTCATACAAACTCTAATCCTATGCATTTGTATAACTCTCGACAATGGCGGTCTGAAATAGGTCCTGTATACCTCAATCGGATGCCCGAATTTCACTTCTGAAAGTTCGAGTGGACATTATAGTGCACGTACTACGAGACGACCCGACCCGAGAAACCCGGGCCCACCCAGGTTGCCGCTGGTACACCCGCGGCTCTGCCGCAGATAAAAATGCGGCACCACCCTCTATAAATAAAGGGCTTGGGGTGGCCATTTTGCAAGAGAAAACGACGAGGAAGCCCTGCCCAATTTGCTCTGCACTCACCCCATACAGTGTACTTTCTCATTTTAAACACCTGTGAGCTCATATATATAACTTCTTTTGTACCTACAAAAGCCAGTGTTTACCCACTTTAAAGATATAAAAGTCTTCTTTGGCAGTCAACTGTAAGCCTTCTCACACACTTTAGAGTCTTTCTCTTCATCTTTGCACAAACCCTTCTTCACGTTGAGAGTCGTGTTGCGCGCATTTGCCAGTACTTTGGTCCGTGGTTTTATTTTTGTTTGTATATATATATATATATTATATATTTATATATCTGGACTAACATTATCGAGTTATGCCTCGATTGAGCCTAGACTTCGGTCTGGAGCGTTTATTTGCTTATATGTATATATATTTATATATATGAACTATGTGTCGAACTTTGTTCGATGAGCCTGAACTTGATGCCGAGCGTTTCTTCGCTTTAATATATATATATATATATATATATATATATATTATATATATTAACGTGTGTGTCTGAATTTCATTCGATGAGCCCGGATTTTACATTCGGTGCATTTACTCACTTTTTATATATATATATATATATATACTTATATATAGGAACTGTTGTCGAACTCTATTCGATGAGCCCGATTTTTTATATCCGCATTTATTTATTATATATATATATTCGTCCCACCTAGAGTTCATTTCGTGGTGGTTGATCGCTTTTACAACTTTCTTTACATTTCGTCATGCCTAGAGTTTACTTCGTGGCAGTTGATCACTTTGTACAACTTTATTTACATTTTGTCCCGCATGGAGTTTACTTCGTGGCGGTTGACCGTATTTACAGCTTTATTTACATTTCGTCCCGCATGGAGTTTCCTCCGTGGCGGTTGAAAGCTTTTACAGCTTTATTTACATTTCTGATCCCCCATGGAGGTGCTTCGTGGTTGGTGATCATGTCTGTATATATATATTTATAGCTTTTATATATATACCGCTATCGCTTTCATACAAATTGCGGTATCATGTGCGCCTAGGAATCATGTGATCACATATTCAGCCTATTGGATCTAGATTTGGTTCCCGTGATGGACATTTTCAGCTGTAAGCAGCTTGTAAACTACTCTGCGGTGTCTAAATTTCCTCAGATGGTACTCATACCCACGAGGAAGTCGGAATTATTTTGTACATTATTTTCGTACGAACGCCTCGCATCTGTAAAATAAAATCAATCAAGCCGAACACTTAATAAAATGGGAGTGTAAAAGGTCTCAATTACTATTGAGCATTAGGGTTTGAAAATCCTCTTTTATAAAACATCACTGCCATATCTTGCTTAAAATTTAATTTTTACATAAATTCAAACCTTGTGTATATAGGTGTGAACGAGGCCTCGCACTACTTCCAAATAACAACACATTGACCCACACACACACATTCAGATAATAGTTTCTTGAAAAGAGGCGGTCACCGTGGTAACACGGATGTCGGGGGGTGCCTAACACCTTCCCTCCGCATAACCAAGTCCCCGAACCCTAATGAATCTCGGTTTCACCAACCCATTTACCAGTGTCACATCACTGGGTCAATGTGCAAACCTTTTCTTGGTTGTGTTGGTACAACCATTTAAAAAACCAACTGGTGACTCTTAATAGTCCATCGTCGAGATTATACATGTCGGACCTTTTTCACTTATTTTTTCAAACAAATCTCACCTAAAATGAGAACACCAAAGAACAAGTAATGGAAAGGGATAATTAAAAATCCCGACGTCGACAGGTGGCGACTCTGCTGGGGACGCCAGTAAGAGGACTTAAGCCGCTATTACAATTTTTTTCAAAACTGTTATCTGCTTGTGTGTGGATGTTGCATTTACATTTATGATGAATGTGTACGAATGCATTTACTTATTGCACTTAGTGCCTCGCACCATAACTGCTTGTGATATTAGTGCTTCACACATGTCATCATTTTCATACGGTGAGACGCGATGTATGTGAATGTATGTTGTGTGGTCCCTCCACCAGAGGCTATCCTCATTGTGTTTGTTTCTTCGGACTTGTGAGAAGACTAATTCTCCGAGGCTCAGGAAAGGCACCACCCAAATTCGCTCCAGTTGAAAGATCGGATTAATTTCCCGTCAAGTAGATTGCGATGATTTGGGAACCTTAATGCCAAAAAGCCGCGAGAGTAACCTAAGATAGGTCATCCTCTGATAAACCCAAAACGGAGGAAAGTCTCTTCATGCTCTCATTTCAATTACTTGTAAACACGATTACATGTAATTACATTCCATATATATCTCCATGTAATGAGAAATATGAAGAAATGTGTACACATACATAATTTTAACATGCTACAAACAGCTGACATTCGTTTTTGTAGGATAAAATTCCTAAAATGGACACATCACATAGCATGTTAATTTACATTCCCTAGAGACTAAACTATGCAAGTCTTTCGCTGGGAACCAATCAGACCTACTACCTGGTTAAAGTCCAAAAAGGCTACAGGCCTACAGTCAATCATGTTGTCATCCGACCAGACTGAACTTAATCCAGTTTCTCGTAAAGAATTTGACAGATTAAGCAAACAAATTACAGATTTGGCTGTTCTACTCAATGAATTACACCAGTCTAATCAGGGTCCAAAAATACCCATACATGATGAATCCTCCACACAAGGGGAACCTGTGTCATTACTAATACACGAATCTGCATTTGGATATGACCAACAAAACTCATGATGTCGCCCATCCCCCACGGAGACCCGCATAATCGGGTGACATCAAAAAGAAAGTACTCCAAATGGAAGAGACCCTTCGTGCTATCAAAGGAATTGGAACACACGGAAGTGTTTCATATGCTGATCTTTGCATTTTCCCTGGTGTTCATTATCCAGAAAAGTTTAAAACTCCTGAATTTAAAAAATATGACGGGTTAGGATATCCTTACACACATTTAAAGGTGTTTATTGGAGAACTTGGATCTTATGCAGAGGACGAAAAGTTTAGAATGCAATTGTTCCAGAAAAGTCTAACTGGAGAAGCCCGTTCGTGGTACAAAAGATTAGACAATTCAAAGATCCATAGCTAGGAAGAGCTAGCACATGCTTTCCTCACTCAATACAGCTTTCAGTCTCAGATGGCTCCTGATCGGTATCAAATTACCAAGATCAAGAAATAGTTTAACGAGTCTTTTAGAGAGTATGCTCAAAGGTGGTGACGCCTGGCTGCCCAAGTTAGTCCTTCCATAACAAAATCAGAGATGGTCATGACCTTCATAGACATACAAGAAGCGCCTAAAACTAAAATAGTTCCCAATCATTGGATTACTAAATTGGGGATTAGTGAATCCGGATAGATTGGTACATACGTTGCTTGCTCATTGGATGAGGATGATTGATCTCATGATCATTTGTGTGGAGACACTAAAGCAAGTATGTAGGTGCTTATTAGAGAATAAGTTCACCGAACGTTGGCTCGCTAAGGAATACCTAATGGAGTTTTATTTGCTGTCAATAGGAATTCCAGAGTGATAGTAGTACACAAGTAATCCTTGGACTTGAGATCATCATAGTATCTTGTGTATGATGAGTTATACTTTGACTTATTCCTTAAGACCCTTAGGGTATATCAAAGGGTATGCTTGGGTATAATAAGTTGTATATGGAGATAATGTATGATCAATAAAGAATCTACCACTTCTAATAAAAGAAGAGAAATGTCCTATGTGATTCGATAAATGACAACCCAAAGAGTCCTTGGCGTTATGCGTAATGAAATTAGAAAGGAGTTTCTAATTTGCATTATTTAGAGTTGTGCATTTAAGGATCGAAATACATATAATTAAATAAAATAAGACTTGAAGAATTCCATGCCTTATATTTAATTGGGACATCAGATGGTGGAAGGATTGAATTGTACGGTAACTATTTACTCAAAGGTTCTTTAATGATTAATGTTGAAATCTATATTATCCGGAAAGTCGCTGATCGCTAGGGAGGCTTATCCCTATTGTAGAATAAATATTATTTATTTAAATAAATTATTTAAATAAGATTAGAATTGTTCTAATTGATTTATTCACAACCTGGGTTTAATATGGAGAACCTAAAGGGTCACACCATAAAAGGAAGAATAATTATTTAAGAAGTTAATGGCATAATCGTAATAATATATTAAGTATATTTAATTTAATCTATGGTGATAGAATAAATTAAATAGCTTAATATTTATTATTTAATATTTTAGAAATATTAAATATAAATTAATAAGAGGAGTCTTATTAATATTATTACAATTATTATTATTATTTTAATTTCTAAAAGAGTTTAGGAATTAATTTAATATAAGTATTCTCATTTATTCCTAATTGGATTAGGAAGGAAAATTAGTTAAAAGAGTTTAATTAATTATCCCTAATAAGATTAGGGAGCTTAATTAATTAAAAGAATTAATTAATTAAAATCTAATTCCTTAATTGTTAAGGTGGGTTGCCCACATCTATAAATAAGAGTAGTCTTATTATGGGTGTATGGGTTGTTGACTTTAACAAAGTACGTAATAATTCCAAGTTGTTGGGAGTATGCCTTTTCTATAGAGATAGAAAACTAGGGTTAGCCATAACACCCATCTTCTTGAATTTTATTCTTCCTTGGTGGATCACCTCTGAGGCCAAACATTTGGGTGGCTAACGTTGATCAAAGGAAGGAACCAAACCCGGTGGATTCAAGATTGAACGCGAAAGGATTTGGAGGTGAACTTGTACTTGAGGAAGCTCGATCTTCAAGGGTATGATTTATTCTTTATCTTTTCGCTTAATTAATAATTATGCATAAAGGATGATCCGGTATATGGTTTGTAAATTTTTAAACTCGATTTTACACGCTTAGCACTTTTTATGCAATTTGATCACAGCATACGAATATTACAAACCTAATGAAGGCATCGTGAGCCAAACCTTTATGCGAATTATTAATTGTTCGATTTGATATGTATGTTGATATGTGTTTAGAACAATTTAATTGGGCATAATTTTATTGTATAAAATTTAAATTAAAAAAAAAAAAAGAGGCTGACGTTTTTTTTTGATGTTGCGCAAGCAAATCAAAGCACCTTAAAAAAAAAAACAAAATAGCAGGATTTTTGAAAGGCATGATGCTTGCCGTTTTTTTTGTTCGAAATTACATTTGATTTCAATAAAGGCACGCTTTTTTTTTAAAAAAAAAAAAAAAAAAACCATATAAAACGTGACCATGCAAACTACAAAAGTTACAGAGTTTTTTTTTTTGGTTTAAAAAGGAATGCACTGGTGATTCATGATTACCAAATTATAATATATATATATATATATATATATATATATATATATCCGTATTTGCTTTTATATATATATATATATATATATATATATATATATATATTCTAATTATTTTATTATTTTATAATATATTATATATATTATATATATATATAATATTATTCTTAATAATTTTATAATTAAAATAAAAGTTTTATTTTAATCTTAAAATAAAAGGTTTATTTTAATATTAAAATAAAGTAGTTTATTTTAATTTTAAAATTAAAATTTCATGCTAACTAATTAGAGTTGGAATTGGATTTCATAATAACTAATTGGAGTTGAAATTGGATTTTATTTTTCCTAAAATAAAGGAGTTTATTTGTAAATAGGGAAGTAAATCCATCTTTCCTTAAATAAAGAGTTTATTTGTGAATAGGAAAGAAAATCCGTGTTTCCTTAAATAAAGGAGTTTATTTAAATATGAAATAAGATTTCATATTATTCAAAATAAAGGAGTTTATTTGTGAATAGGAAAGAAAATCCGTGTTTCCTTAAATAAAGGAGTTTATTTAAATATGAAATAAGATTTCATATTATTCAAAATAAAGGAGTTTATTTGTGAATAGGAAAGAATATCCGTGTTTCTTTTAATAAAAGATTTTTGTTTACATGGAATTGATTCCATAATTAATTAAAATAAAAGAGTTTATTTTAATTAAAGATTTTTTTTTATTACATGGAATTGATTCCATAATTAATTAAAATAAAGGAGTTTATTTTGATTAAAATTTTGATTAAAATAAAATAGTTTATTTTATTCAAAATTGGATAAATTAAAATAAAATAGTTTTATTTTGATTTAAATTTGGATTAAAATAAAGGAGTTTATTTTAATTCAAAATTAGATTTTATACTAACTAAATTTGCCCATTAAATGATATCAATATATATATTAAATGTTTATTATTCATAAGATGAATGTTATTTATCGATGCATATGATGATGTGTATGATAATAAATGGGATTGATTATGGACTATCAACCAATGTGATTGGATTTTATTTTAGTTGGATGCATGAATGTATGGGTTTTATTAAATGGGGTCTCACAGATTGCCTTTTCTCTAATTTTTCTAAATGTAAATTCTATCTCCTCCTATGTACTTTCCCTCGATCACGATCAAGGTTTCTATTTATTTTAAAATAGTTTTGTAATAGGAATAGTTAGAATTAATTTTAGAAAATTAGAGATCAAAGGAGCAAGGAGCGCTTGAAGACCCGTTTGTAATGAAGCCCGGGTTTAATAAGAGGAGTCTTATTAATATTATTACAATTATTATTATTTTAATTTCTAAAAGAGTTTAGGAATTAATTTAATATAAGTACTCTCATTTATTCCTAATTGGATTAGGAAGGAAAATTAGTTAAAGGAGTTTAATTAATTATCCCTAATAAGATTAGGGAGCTTAATTAATTAAAAGAATTAATTAATTAAAATCCAATTCCTTAATTGTTAAGGTGGGTTGCCCACATCTATAAATAAGAGGAGTCTTATTATGGGTGTATGGGTTGTTGACTTTAACAAAGTACGTAATAATTCCAAGTTGTTGGGAGTATGCCTTTTCTATAGAGATAGAAAACTAGGGTTAGCCATAACACCCATCTTCTTGAATTTTATTCTTCCTTGGTGGATCACCCTGAGGCCAAACATTTGGGTGGCTAACGCTGATCAAAGGAAGGAACCAAACCCGTGGGATTCAAGATTGAACGCGAAAGGATTTGGAGGTGAACTTGTACCTGAGGAAGCTCGATCTTCAAGGGTATGATTTATTCTTTATCTTTTCGTTTAATTAATAATTATGCATAAAGGATGATCCGGGTATATGGTTTGTAAATTTTTTAAACTCTGATTTTACACGCTTCCGCACTTTTTATGCAATTTGATTGCGCACATGAATATTACAAACCTAACAATCATATCAAAACCTTAATAATCAATACCATACTTGTCTACACAATTTTAATCTCATCATTGGCTAAAGTACACTTTTACTATCTAGCAGCTGAATTCATGTAAATGTATTAACTAAATGCAATGAACATAGTAAACTAACTAATATTTTCAATTTTTCATTTTTTTATAAGAACAGACAAGAAACTAATTACATTACCAAACTACTAAACTAAACTACTATGCAACTACAACTGCATGAATGCAACATAAATGTCATGAAAATAACTAAACATGAAAACAAACTAAACTAACATAATAAAACTAATATCCCCCAAACTTAAAAATTATAATGCCCTCATTGTAAAAATATGCAATAAAAGAATAGAGGACTTCCCTGTATCCTGCTAAGCACGAGGTGATGGTGGTCTTGGAACAAAAACTCGGTGCTCCTCCACATCTGAATCTGATGGAGGGTACTGCAGGCATAGATCGAAGCGATCGTGTACAGAACCGACGGTCGTAAGGTGATTTAGACTTTGTAATGCTACATTCAAAGAGGCAAATGACTTTGTCATGGTGTCGAACATGTGGTCATACCTGGCTGCTATTCATTTCATCTTTCTATTGGCGTCTTTGTCTCGATCATCAATACGGTGCTGGAGGCTGTGGAATTGTGAACTAAACATATACTTTGTCGATCTGCTGCTCCCCGCAGTCTCCTACTTCCTAGTCATCTCATCAACTCGGAACTCATCGTCCTCCGTGGTGTCCTCAGCCTCTTCTTCTTCTTCTTCAGAAGCCTCAGGAAATACAAAACTGACACCTCATGAGTGAGACTCCCCTCCAGCCCAGACAGTGTATCTAGCTATCATCCATGAATCAAGGATCTGGAGTGTCTGCTGCACAGGCTCATCACCTGACCATCGTACACCAGACTGCATGCACAACCCACATATGAGAGATGTATGTGGCAGTCCGCCTGAGATTGGCCCGCGCAGACATCAGCGGATAGAGAAGCTGATGATAGCACCAGTGTTGATGTCAAAATCCTTCATAATTGCATAACGTAGTATCACCTTTTCTCTTCTCACTTCGCTGGTATGCGTTTAAGGAAACAGCTTCGCACATAGAAACGCATACCATATCTTCCCATAACGGCTTAAGTCCTTGCTTAAGAAAATCATGCCATCCTTTCTTCCTTTCACTCAAACTGTTCCTGGTTTAGATATCTTTGTTAAAATCTGGTTATAGTTGGGATTGTTGTCGCGTAGCTGAGCATACTGGCATACTGCAGTGGCTCGCATACTGTAGTATTCATTAATCGCCTCTAGACTGAATGAAACATGTTTACCCTTCACAAATGCACTGTATGGCACCTTATCCTCAGCATTAGCATAGAACTCCTTCACCACATTTACTATAGCTAGGTCAGGATCATCTATGAGCATCTCCCAGCCCTGCTTATGTATTTACCTCCTCATTTGCCCGTCGAAGGAATCCAGCGACAAGCCCTGCTCAGGTGTTAGTGCTTTCGGCACTAAGTAATCATATTTATCAGCGGTGTTGGAACTCATGAACTTTCTCCTATCAAAGGCACGTATGGGTGGTGAAGAGTCGAATCCCTCACCCATTTGGCGCTTCGATGGTGTTTTCGGTGCCATTTGATTCAATAAAATCATAAAATCTCCTAAAACTTGTCTTAACAATATTATAAGCACTTAGTGTGCACAATTCCCAATTTGAACACTATAAACCAATTATAGTGAAAAATTGATTAATGATTGATAATAGTGGCTTACCCAAATTGAATTACCCTAATTAAATGATAATATTGCTGAATTGATGCTCAATTTATATAGTTTCCCCCAAACTTCACTTTGGTAATAACACAAACAGGTGGTGTGCACACACTCACAAAACCCCAAATTTGATAACTGTAATCCTAACTTGTGACGAAAAATTTGAAAGCAAGAACTTACCAACTAATTTTCCTCCAAATTAAATGATATATTTCCAGTTCATGATGCCAATTTGAAGTTTTCCCCCTTCCTTGTGCTCTGCAGACCCAACATGGTTGAAACCCTCATTTTTGGTGCAGCAATTCGATGGAATTGATGTGAGATGGGTGTCTGATGGTGAATTTTAGGGGTTGTGTATTTTATATAGTAGATGTTGTAAGACCCCGAATTTTATGAAATAAAAGTATTTAATTTTTTCTATTTAGTAAATGGTTAAATTGATAAAAGGTTAAAGTTAAGGGTGATATATATAAATATTTTAAATAAGCAAGTGGCTATAAAATACTCATTGTTGTCGGGGAGTATTCGTTTGGTCGTGGAATATTCTTCCCGTTGGAGAATATTCGTACGACGGCGCAGCCTTTTGTGGGCCCTAAAACGAAAAGCGATTGGATAAAGAAAACGACAAATTTGAGTTTTTATAAATAACGACGTAATTGTTACCAAGTAACATCGCTGAATACCCGTGGTAAAGTAAAGTAATACGCCGTTGTTGCATAAAGAGTACACCAGATTGCACAATATTTTATATTATTGATTCTTACGTAATAAGGCACTACTCAATAATTGTTACAGTAATTACTGTTCAATATTTTATTTTATTGATTCAATAATTGCTACGTTGATATTTTATATTATTGTTGTTTTAATAATTGTCACTACACAGTATTTTCCATTATTAGATCAATAGTTCATATTATTTTAATAATATTACTAGATACCGTTATTGGCAATGTCTAGAAAGTTCTATCTAAGGAGAGGTTTGGTCACCTAATTGCGCGCCAGTAAGGAGAAATCCTTATCGGAAAGCCCCCTCTTTCCTGAGAAGGACCTGGTTGTCATAATTGTGATTCTGTAATATTATTTATAAATAATTAATTATTCATTTATACGATAAGGAAAATATTTATTTTATGTGGATATAAATGGAGGAATTTTTAGAAAAGTGACAATTGTTGAAAATTGATATTTTATCTTTTCTGATAAAATAATATATTATTATATAATTATGGTGATATTTTTACAATAAATGTATGATATATGAGTAAATGAGGAGGAGAAGTATTTTTGTTGCAATAAATACTAAAAACATGTTAAACATGTCTGTGGACCCCATTTCTTGACTGAAATTTGATTTTAGCCTATAAAATCGTCCCTATGTGGATTTCGGTCAATTTCTGTTTGAAATTTAGAAAAACTTAAATTTATAAAGTTGTAGAGAATTGAATTTCCTATGGAAGGACATGAGATTCGAATTTTTCTGATAAAAGGGCTATTTACTATGAATTATTGAAGTTCCGAAGTTCCGGAACAATTAATTTTTGAAGTTTAAAGTATTTTAATTAAGAAAAAAGTTTTTGTTACTTTTATTGAGTGGATGTCTGATGTTTGGATTCAATTAGTGTGCGTATGAAGTTTTAGAAAAATTATAATATTATTTATTAAATTTTCTGCTTTGGTGTTCTAAGCATTTTCCTATAAATAGGGTGCTTAGGTAAGAATTGAAAAACACACCAGAAACTAAAATTTTCTCTCTCTTTCTCTCTCTATATTATCGAGCGTATTCTTGTGAGTATTTTGATACTTTGAGTGTTGTTATACTAATGCAAGTTCCTTCAAAGACTATATCCAAAGATTCCAAAGAAGAAGTATTATCTTTTGAGGTAAGGGATTTTAAGGGATTGTAAGGGATGTTTTTTTTGTAATGATGTTATTTTTTCAATATCATTATACCGAAATATTGGTATGAATTTTATTGTGGAAATTCTACCTTTTAGTGTCGGGGTTACTATTCACTTATACGACACTATTCATGTATACGACACTATTCATGTATATGACACTATTTATGTATATGACATTATTTATGTATACAGTACTATGTACAAATACAGAGTACTAATCACGAGTTACTATTTATGAGTTACTATTCATGAGTTACTATTCACGACAAAATTGGTTTCTTTTTCTGACCAAATTTTCGTTGATTTATGAATCTTACTCTTGAAATTAAATACATGTTTTGATCATATTGTTTTTATTATCATATATAACATTTTTATAATCCTGGTGAAGAAATTTCTCTTTGACTTGAGTGTAAAGATGTGTAGATTACTGGTATGATCATGACTATGGGTTCTCTTTGGCCAGTAGTGCAAAGTTGAATCGTTGACTGGTATGATCGTGACCATTGAATTTACAATTGAATATTTTTAGCTTAAGTGCAAAGGTGAATTCATCAACATGGATATAATTATGGTTTATATAAATTCTGAAATGATTATGTATTTCTTTGAGATATTAATATCTTTGGCCTGTAGTGCAAAGATGACCGGTTGTTGAATATCTTTGGCCCGTAGTGCGAAGATGACCTGTTGTTGAATATCTTTGGCCTGTAGTGCAAAGATGACATGTTGTTGAATATCTTTGGCCAGTAGTGCAAAGATGAACTGTTGACGAATATCTTTGGCCCGTAGTGCAAAGATGAATTTATCCGTATGATTATGAACAGGAACTGTGATTTGGTATAACCATGATCTTTGATGTTTCAGGTAAAGACAGGTGATGAAAATTATCTTCGTCCTGGATGAGAAGAGGAATTTAGAACCACAATTATGATTATGAGTAATTCATATGAATGTGGACAGGAACTGTTGATTGATGTTGCAGGGATAAAACATCGTTGGTGGACTTTTAACATGGAGAAGATAATAGACTTTATGGTATATTTGACTCTTCTAATGGATTGCTCGTTCCGCTGCAACTATGGTTGAAAAGTTTTATCATCTACCATATGTTCTAAATCTCTGATTTATTACTGATGAAGGCTATTGAAAATTTAATTATCTTTAGTCATGATATTCTTTACTGGGCTAGTTGTGCTCACCCTTCTGCTTCACAATTTGTTTCAGGTAATAAGAGTGTAGTTGGGTCGAGCCAGGGGAATAACAGGGAATAGAATCTGGTGGTCTCTAGTCATGGAGGTTATCCCTAAACAGTATAGAAAAGTGTGTTGTATTTTATACTTTATTTAGTAGTTATATTTGGTGAATCAAATAGGGTGAGGCAAACCCAATGTTGGAAGGGTGTTTTGAAACTATCATACAAGATGTTTAATGACATACAACCTCATGTTATCATAAGACAAGGTTGTGCACATCCACTTGCTGAGTATATCTATGAACACTACCTATATGATCTTGGAGTTTGGTTGAAGTATAATTCTCTATTAAAGACAGTGGAGATAATGATATATCAAGAAAAGACTCACCATTGGAAAGAATATGATAGTAATCTTCTCATTTTTTTTGGGGTCTATTGGGTCAACCAAGGATAATTCTCCAGTCTTATAATATCTATTATAACCTAGACGCATGGCCTCCCATGTACGAAGGTTTCCTTGAGCACTTCCCAAAGATTTTAATTTCTAAAATAGTTATTGACTGTACCTTTATGTAAGGTGCCATTGTGACGTACTATCCAAGGTTAGGACATGAGTCACAATTGCTATATATTTGTATCAAAACTCACAGCATATGTGTTGTTGTATTTTGCACGAAAATTGTAGTAATAAAGTTGTAGTTGTTTTCTGTACCATGTTTTTGGCTACTCAGAATAGGTTGGTTGGATTGGACCTATTTTGGGGGTGTTACATTTGGTATCAGAGCTTATGGATATGATCTCTGGCAGAGATCCGGGATTAGAACTAGGAATGGAGAGACGAGTAATATCATTCGCTAATGTGTGTCCTACCTAAGCTGATTTTTGTTACTTGATTAGTTAACAAAATGTGATATGTCAATTAACCTTTGTTTTGAAGCTGTATTCTAGAATGATATCTGAAATACAAGAGATAAGCAATGGAGAAATCATGATGTCAGGGAAGATGGAATCTGAAATGAAAGCAATGTATTCTCAACTCTTTGAAATACCAGGTACGTAAATTTTGAGGACGAAATTTCATAAGGAGGGGAGATTGTAAGACCCAGAATTTTATGAAATAAAAGTATTCAATTTTTTCTATTTAGTAAATGGTTAAATTGATAAAAGGTTAAAGTTAAGGGTGATATATGTAAATATTTTAAATAAGCAAGTGGTTATAAAATACTCATTGTTGTCGGGGAATATTCATTTGGTCGTAGAATATTCTTCCTGTTAGGGAATATTCGTACAACGGCGCAGCCTTTTGTGGGCCCCATAACAGAAAGCGATTGGATGAAGAAAATGATAAATTTGAGTTTTTTTAAATAACGGCATAATTGTTACCTTTAACAATGTTGGAATACCCGGTGGGTAAAGTAAAGTAATACTCGTTGTTGCACAGTAGCACACGGTATTGCACAATATTTTATATTATTGATTTTTACGTAAGAAGGCACTACTCAATAATTGTTACAATAATTACTGTTCAATATTTTATTTTATTGATTAAATAATTGCTACGTTGATATTTTATATTATTGTTGTTTCAATAATTGTCACTACACAGTATTTTCCATTATCAGATCAATAGTTCATATTATTTTAATAATATTACTAGATAACGTTATTGGCAATGTCTAGAAAGTTCTATCTAAGGAGAGGTTTGGTCACCTAATCATTATGCCACAAGAAGGAGAAATCCTTATCGGAAATCCCCCTCTTTCCTGGGAACGACCTGGTTGTCATAATTGTGATTCTGTAATATTATTTGTAAATAATTAATTATTCATTTATACGATAAGGAAAATATTTATTTTATGTGGATATAAATGGAGGAATTTTTAGAAAAGTGACAATTGTTGAAAATTGATATTTTATCTTTTCTGATAAAATAATATATTATTATATAATTATGGTAATATTTTTACAATAAATGTATGATATATGAGTAAATGAGGAGGAGAAGTATTTTTGTTGCAATAAATACTAAAAACATGTTAAACATGTCGGTGGACCCCATTTCTTGACTGAAATTTGATTATAGCCTGTAAAATCGTCCGTATGTGGATTTCGATCAATTTCTGTTTGGAATTTGGAAAAACTTAAACTTACAAAGTTGTAGAGAATTGAATTTCCTATGGAAGGACATGAGATTCGAATTTTTCTGATAAAAGACTATTTACTATGAATTATTGAAGTTCTGAAGTTACGGAACAATTAATTTTTGAAGTTTAAAGTATTTTAATTAAGAAAAACGTTTTTGTTACTTTTATTGAGTGGATGTCTGATGTTTGGATTCAATTAGTGTGCGTAGGAAGTTTTAGAAAATAATAATATTATTTATTAAATTTTCTACTTTGGTGTTTTAAGCATTTTCCTATAAATAGGGTGCTTAGGTTAGAATTGAAAATCGCACTAGAAACTAAAGTTTTCTCTATATGAATTAAAATCAAAGAATGTTTATATTCCAAGTTCTCTACGCGATTACATGTGATGTTAGGTATATCTCTATCCTAAACATTCATCAAGAAATCTAACGAAATGCAGAATTCAAGAACACATGCTATTTTGATTCGGTCTAGATTCATACATCATCTCTCGACTCCATACAAATCCACATAAAACTGGTGATCAAGCATTTCATAAATTAAGTATAAATTGCAATAGATAAATTGAATTGATAGTATTAATAAATTGAAATTAAGGTATGGAAATCATTGTTCAACACTAAAGATCCATTGCAAGCCTAAAAAGTAATTTAGTTCATCATAGACAAATTAAAAATTGAAATAAGTAAAAAATTCATCATCCCAATTACAAAAATTAAAATTAAAGAAATAGATTAGTACAAAACCACCCTTCTTGGCCTTCAATTCTGTAATCTTCGTGATCTTGACCTTCCTTGCTCTCCTCCAATGTCTTCTCTAAAATTAGGGTTCCAAATTATATGATTGATTAATTATGAATGATGTCTCTATTATGATTGATATACGTCATGTACTAGCTGATAAAAATGTTGCCCTAACCATAGTCGCAATTCATGCCAAAGTGTTTCATCCACGCAGCTGCAGAGTTAAAATCAAATTAGACTTCTTTCTCTCTCCTCTTACCCCCCACCCCTATGGGGTTTTATATCAAAAAGGCCCTCCTCAAGCGGAAGTACTACTGGTTAACTAAGGCACCTCCTCAAATGAGGGGTTTGTTCTTCATAGAGCCCACCACGGCGGGGGGTCTATCTACAGTTGTGTTCTGTTTACTTGCTTTTACATACCAAATCTCGCCATAATGACACCAATATGCCACCATGCCACACTATACAATCCTAAACACAAAACAAGTAAAACTTTACAAAAATAGATAGGATGAACACTATTTAATTCCAAATCAGAAGTCGATTCGTATGTATAAAACCCACTCATCAGTTAACAAGTGTTTCTACCTTACCTTTAATAGTCTTATAGACTATATGGACTATTCATCTCGTACTCCGGGGGATCATCCCTTCGTACAATGTATTGTGCACAAATATTTTAACGTTATCGCGTAACATAATCCCCTATTTTAGGGTTGTTCATCTAAACTTTAACACTAGAATCTGTACCAAAGAAAGTTTGGTTTAGAATAGCTTCAAGAAAATTCGAAGTCTTTAGAACGCTCATCAACTATGGATTAGTTGAATCGATTAGTGTTCACTAGCCATTTAATAGTTTGATAACAAAAATAATCTAATCTCGTAAAGTGGTATTTCAAAAATAATAGAATACTAGGATTTACTATCGAGAATAAACATTGAAGTAATGCTTTAGAAAGAATTAGAAGCTTATTCAAGAATAAAGGCAGTGAATAATTTAAGAAACCTCGCTTGAACAATAATAAAACAAAGGTTAGAAAACTTGACTCGTGCGTTCGCTACACAATTACAATACACGTTCCCCAAATATCCTACATATATCATTAGGATCATCACACCAATTAGTTACATTAAAGCTAAAAAATAAAGGATAATAAAATTTCATAACTACTAATCCCATTAAAGGGTTACATCATCAAACGAAATTCAAGGTTTTCTAACCTTAATTATTACATCATCAGCGGAACTACAATTTCAACAACCAATTTAAGAACTCCAATTCCATGTTCAAGCCAATTTTCTCATAATTTGGTATACATAGCTAGATCATTCACCAAAATTCATTTTACAACCATTTTAATCCATTCAAGTTCCAATGTTTTCGTATCTCAAAGCACTAACATAAACCACCACTAATTTAAAATTTACAACATGAATACATAGCTAATTTTTACTCCAAATCAGACCATAAAATACACTTTTTAACCAAAACTCAAATTATTCATCTTTAAAATGTTTACTTGAATTTAATTACTTCATAACCATTTATAAATGACATAAAATAGATTAAACATACCCATTAACATATATAACCAATTCCTTAACAAATCATTCATCAAAACCATTTAAAGAGAAGATATTTTAGAAAATAAACTGAACTTTTAAAAATAGATTGCTTACCTTTGATTAACTAGATGTTAAAACAAACTTGAACAATCTTCTTGCTTCTTTGATTTCAGAGTTCCTTCTCCAAATAACAGATAACTCACTTCTCTCTTAATTCCTCTCTTTCTCTCTATTAAGATCTGTTTCCAAACTTTTCCAATGAATGAAATATGAATTGGTAATTGGTTTTACGCAGACTTAAGTTACCAGTTACCAAAACCAAAGGTCTCAGTAGTTTAGAAAAACAAAGGTCACAAGGCCTTGTTTGGCTTACTATTCTTAACGTCCTTTTTAATGTATTTTAATATTATTCCAATTATAAGATTCACCAAATGTCACACTTCTTTTAATTTAATCATAATCTTTATTATTAAAATTTTAATTATCAAATCATTAATTCTCTAATTTAATTAAATCAAGATATTACCATTTTATTGAACGAATTACTAGCCCTCTAATTTAATTATTTAATTAAATTAAGATATTCTCATCACATTAGTGTAACAAAATACACACAAATTATAAATTTATTTAATATAAATTTAATTAATACCACCACACTTAAATAAATTATTCCATAATAATTTTCATCAAATACTTATTTTATTTAACAAATAAACCAACTAAAATATTTATTTCATTCGATAAATATTCTGAATCATTTATAAAATTCATGATCGTTACATCATTCTCTCCTTAAAAGGATTCTGTCCCCAGAATCACAATGTAATTAATTCATCCATTACATTCTTCCCTCCTGAAAATGATTTTGTTCCCATACCGAGGATAATTTTTTTATTATCTTATCTTCGAGTTCCAACGTAACTTTTATAGCATTGTGGTTCCTCCATATTACCTCAACATAAGGTATTACTTTGTTCCTAAGAACTTGATCCTTCCTATCAACTATCTGGATAGAAATTTCTTCATAAGATAAATCTTTCGCAACCTGTTAGGATTCATATTCTATAGCATGCTTGTAATCAAATTTGTACGGTCGTAGCACTGAAACATGGAATACATTATGAATGTGCTCTAACTCTGGAGGTAAAGCTACCTCAAACGCCACTTCACATACTCTTAGTAATACCTCGAAAGATCCAATAAACCTCAGACTCAACTTTTCATTTTTGCCAAATCTGATCTTCCCATTCCAGGGATTTAATTTCAGAAAAACAAAAATTATGACATCAAATTATCGATTCTGTCGGTGTTGATCTGCATATTTCTTTTGTCTATCTTAAGCAGCTAACAATCTTGCTCTTATCACTTTGACAATCTCTGCAGTCTGCTGCACCAATTTCGGTCCTAGCAATTGAAGTTCACCAACTTCATCCTAACAAAGTGGAGTTCTGTACTTTCTTCCGTACAGCGCCTCGTAAGGCGACATGCCAATACTTGCCTGATAGATGTTATTATAGGCAAACTCAACTAAAGGTAAATTGTCATCCCAATTCCCTTTAAAATCTATGACACAACCTCTCAATATATCTTCCAATGTCTGAATTGTACTCTCTCTTTGTCCATCAATTTGATGGTGGTAGATTGTGCTCATTCTTAATTGTGTTCCCATGCGTTCTTCGAAACTTATCCAAAAATTAGATGTGAAACACGGATCTCGATCCGACACTGGAACACTGTGCCTTGAAACAATCTTTTTGACATATAGTTATGCCAACTGATCTAGATTAAATCTACTTTTGATCGGCAAGAAATGCACTAACTTCGTCAGTCGGTCCACGATAACACATATTGCATCATACCCTTTTTGAGTCGTTGGAAGACCTACCACGAAATCCATCGTGACATGCTCCCATTTCTATTCTAGTATTTCCAATGGTTGTAATAAACTACTTGGTCTTTGATGTTCGTTTTTGACTTTTTGACACGTTAATCATTTAACAACACACTCAGCAACCACTCTCTTCATATTTGTTCCATCTTTATTAATTTTACTGTCCAAGAAATTGCACACGCTCTAACCAGAATTCACATTTCAAAAACTTCGCGTATAACTTCTCTATCCTTAACGACTCCGACGTCACCCTCAAATGTTTCGTATGCTCTTCCTTAGATTTAGAATACACGAATATATCGTCGATGAATACTACCACAAATTTATCCAAAAATGGCTAAAACACCCGATTCATCAAATCCATAAACGTTGCAGGAGAATTAGTTAAACCAAATGACATTACTCAAAACTCTTAATGACCATATCGAGTTCTGGATGCCGTATTCGGTACATCTTCCTTCCTTACCTTCAATTAATGATATCCACTAATCAAATTTATTTTGGAGAAATACTTTGCTCTTTCAACTGATCGAACAAATCATCGATCCTTGGAAACGGATACCTATTCTTAATTGTAATTGTGTTTAACTCCGTATAATCAATGTAGAGCCGTATTGATCCATCCTTCTTCTTAACAATCAACACCGGCACTCCCCACGTCTATACGCTGGACTGGATATACTTCTTGTCTAACAATTCCTACAACTTCACCAACAACTCCTTCATCTCCACTGGAGCCATTCAATATGGAGCTTTTGATATCGAGGTAGTCCATGGTGCTAATTCAATCACAAATTCAAATTCCCTATCTAGTGGAAGTCCTGGAAAATCATCCGAAATAACGTTCGTAAATCTTTAACAATTGGTATCTCCTCCAGCTTCGCACCCACCTTTCGAGTATCAACTATGTAGGATAGATATCCTACACATCCTTGTTTTAACAACTTCCTGGCCTACATCATCATCAGACAACTCGATTGTCTATGCGTTCTGCTAACAAAGATTACTACATTTGACTTCTTCGAAGTCATAAGGTTTACACACTTCTTTTGGCAATCAATTATTGCCTCGTGGTTAAACAACTAAACCATACCCAGAATAACGTTAAACAACCAAAGTTTAATCAGAATTAAGTCTATTGTCTACAAATGACCCTTAATATCTACGCGACAACTCCTGTGTACAAACCTGACATGAATCACTTCCCTATTCGCAATTTCTATGTCCAAAGAGTAATCTAATTCTTCTTGAGGAAAATCTAACTTCTTAGCAAAAACATTGGATATAAATAAACAGGTAGCACCCGAATCAAATAATACATAAACATCTAGATCATTGATCGGAATGATACCTGACACCACATCCTTAGATTGCATAATATCAAACACCGTCATGTTGCAAGTACGAGCGGTTGATCGACTCAGCTGTGCTGGTCCCGTGATGGTCAACTTGCCTCCACTGTTATTTCCCAATCCACCGCTTTGATCTCTCGTCCCTTTCTTCGGGCAATCACGAGCCATGTGATCCTTTGACCCACAAGTAAAACACGCTCTCTTCTTTGAACTGGGATAATTCAATGCAATGTGGCCCTCCAAACCTCAATTAAAACATACACTCTTACCTCTCTAGCAAACGCCTATGTGATTCTTCCCACAAGTAGCACAAGCCTCTAATTTCTTCTTCTGACTCCCTTGTTGATTCTTAACAATAATACTGTCGTTCCACTTCTTTTTCTGATTACCGCCACTATGGCAACCACCTGCCTTGTTCTCGCTTTCATTCTTCTTCTTTTTCTGCTCCTGATTATACTTCGTTAGTGCATCACTTCCTCCTTCTGCTATAATCGCCTTTTCTAACACAGTTGCGAATGAGTTTAGTTAGAACATCAAGACTTGGCTATACAGCTAGGGTTTCAGTCCATGCTCAAACCTTCTTGCCTTCCTCTCATCAGTATTGACCTGATAAGGTGCAAACCTTGTCAACTCGTTAAATTTGGTGGCATACTTGGGCACCGTCATTATTCTTTGCTTTAGCTCTAAGAACTGAACCTCCATTTAGTTCTGCGAACTCGACGGCAAAGAACATCTCCTGAATCCCTTGTTGATTCCCAACAGTAATACTGTCGTTCCACTTCTTTTTCTGATTACCGCTACTATGGCTACCACCTGCCTTGTTCTCACTTTCACTCTTATTTTTTTTGTGATCCTAATTGTACTTCGTCAGGGCATCACTTCCTTTTTCTACTATAATTTCCTTTTCCAACACCACTGCAAATGAGTTTAGTTGGAACATAGAGACTCATATATGTAGCCAGGGCTTCAGTCCCTCCTCGAACCTTCTTGCCTTCCTCTTTTCAGTATTGACCTGATAAGGTGCAAACCTTGCCAACTCGTTAAATTTGGCGGCATACTCGGTCACCTTCATTATTCCTTACTTCAACTCTAAGAACTGAACCTCTATATGCTTCTGCGAACTCGGCAGAAAATATGCCTCAAAGAACATCTCCTTAAACCTATACCACATAATTATTCGTTGACCAACTCGGCACTTATTAGCCTGCCACCACCAATAGCTAGCTTCTGCCTTCAGCATGAACATTGCAAAAGTAGTCTTCTGGTCTTCATTTACCCTATCAACATCGAATACTTTCTCCATTTCCATGATCTAGATTTGGGCTTCTACCAAATTCATAGACCCTAGAAACTCCAGAGGTCCTACAACTTTGAAATCTTTAAATGTCAGAACATGAGCTTGCGGCTGATTCACAAGTACACCTACTAGAAAATTCACCAACTGCTGAACTGAATTAGCGTTGGCTTCACCGTTGTTATTTGTAGATCCCTCAAGGGTTGTTCACGTTATTGTCTTTTTCTAGGCGGCATATTTACTGATTAAAATATGCGTTATTAGATCATTATTCGTTTATATAAACATTTAAGACTTAACTTAAACACTTTTAGATAACACATATTGTGACAACCCGAGAATTTTGAATATTTTTAAAATTTTAATTTATTGATTTAAGGTTCAATATTAGAACCCAGACAGAAAATAAGTGTATGCGTTTACTATTTTTAAGAAGGAATTTTGAGGATTTCAAAATCCTGTGAAGGATTTAGGTGAATTATTCAGGATTAAGTGAATACGTGAATATATTCTGTGAATATGATTATGTATATGTACATTATGTGGTTAAGGGTCAAGGGTTGACCAGATAAACGATATCTGTAACAAACCCTAATTATATATTAAAAACGTCAACATTCGGTTAGAAAATCCTAACGATTAACAAGAAACCCTAGAAACCGGTTCTTGAAACCCTAATTTCAGTTCCGGGAATCCGAAACCCTAATTCGGGAATTTAAAACCCTAATATGGGAATTTAAAGTATAATTATAATTCTTAAGTGATATTAATTATATTATTAATTAGGGTAAAGCTTAATTAATTAGCAAACCCTAATTTCAAATTTAGAAAACCCTAATTTCTGGATTAGGAACCCTAATTTATAATTCGGGAAAACCTAAGTGTTAATTAAATAGATTTAATGTTAATCCTAATTTTCAAATTATAGTAATTAGAAAACCCTAATCTAATTACGAAATCTAATTTTTAAAATTTAGAAAATTATTTTTCTATTAGAAACTCTAATTCGTGGGTTATAAACCCTAATGACCATTTTGACCCTAAATGCTTAATTAACAATTTTAATTAGGATATACTAATCCTAATTAGCAAGATTGAATTTATGATTAAGAAATCTTAATTATAATTATAGAATCCTAATTATAATTTAGAAATATTAAATTTCTATTTTTAAAACCTAAATTGGAAATTCTAGAATTATTTTTCCAAACCCTAAACCGTAAGGGTTTGGTCAATGTCCAAAATGCCATTAAAAATAAATGCCAAATGACCAAAATAGCCTTCTTGCATTATTTAGTAGATTGCTTGCAAATTTTGCAATATATTGAGTTGGTGACTAACTCTAGATATCCCATGTGACTTAAATAATAACCATCAGCCGAAATTTGGCAAGATCATAGCAACAAGCTAACAAATAAATAGATTAAAGAGAGAGAAATGACCTCTATATTTTTAATTTTTCTCCTAGACATTCTCTCTCCTAACTTTCGAGATTTAGAGTGAGAGATAGAGAGAAGGTGAGCTATAATCATCTCTTAGAAAGCCAATATCAGATCCAAGAGTCAGAATCAAGAATCAAAGTTAGAAAGAGGCATAAACCCTAATTTTCAAAATCCATAGATCTGATGTTAAATGTTGAAATTGGTTTGTTAAAGTTGTGTATTAGGGTGTCTATAAGTGATCTGGGTTGATAGATCATAGATCTATAACACTTAGATGTGCGAATCAAGCATTTTGAAAAATCTGGAAAAGTGGGAAAATATGGCCTGACAAGCTAATGTTAGTGGCCGTAGATCTCTTTCTCTTTCTGTTTTTGATTTTTGTTGTTTTAAGTTGTAAACTTGTAGTATGTCATGTGTTCTTTAGTATGGATCTTGAATCATGTTCAGATCAGGTATATATTTCATGTTATGAGTGGTCAAAGTGAGTTGACCGAGCATAAAACTTAGAATCTGGGCAACCCATAATTTTTCCAGTGTTCTGACAAGCTTTTCTAAGCTCTAGATCTTGCTGTGTGTTACTCGTTTGGTCTTGTTGTTGGTCATATGTTATAGCCTGGTATATTACCTACAAATCCTTGTTATTATATCACCTAGATTAACAACAGGATCGATTGTAGCAATGGTCAAACAAGCGTAGACCAACCGAGCCGGATGAATTTTTGGAAACCCAGAATTCACCAAGAACAGGTTTTGTCAGGTACTTTGACCGTCCTAAATCTGACATTGGTGATGTTTTTGAACTGAGATTTTGTCATATACATGTTCCTTGACACATGTACTATAGATTAGAATCGTAATATCGACCATTTGATGACCAGAACATAAATTAAATTGATCATGAAAGAGACCACTCGAACTGCCTGGGTTTCTCGAAAACCCAGGAACGTTCTGACAACATTTTTGTAAGCCCAGATCTTCATGATATGTTAATGTATGACCTATATTGTGGTTGATAGTTGTAGTGGTGCATACTGACTACATGCTCAACGTTTAAACTATCCTGAACTGTTTGCTTAGACTAAGAGTTAAAATTTGGTCAAACCACCCAACCCAGAATCGGCTATGCATTTCTGGGTTCTTGCTCAAGAACACCTATAGCGACGGTTTTGTCGCTATAGGGCCCTTTAGCGACGGTTTCTATTTTATTTTAATTTTGATTTTCCAAAAATTATTTAAAAATAGAAAAAAATGATTTTTAATTATTAAAAATACATAATAAATTCCAAAAATTATTTTAAAATCAAAAATAGTTTTAATTATTTTAAGTATATTTCAAAAATATTTAATATTTTTGGAATATAAATGGTATTTAATTTATTTAATTACAATATTAAATAAATGATTTAAAAATGATTTTAATACATGAAAATCATGAAAAATAATATTATGGTAAAAGAAAATATTTTACGTTATGTTAAGTAACTTTTAATATTTTGGGATGAATTTCATTAATTAATCAATATTAATGGTAATTAGTTTATTTAATAAATATATTAAATAAATTAAAAAATAGAATTAATGCTTTATAAATCATATAAAAATGATTTAAGGGTTATAAAAATATTTTTAAGTTATAAAATATAACTTTTGATATTTTGTCATGAAAATAATAATATTTAAATATTAAAAGCGATTATCTGATAATGGATTTAAATGTTTAAAATCATATAAATATGATTTTAAGGTATTAAAATACTTTGATATATTATAAATATATTATAATATTAGGTGATGATTTTCATTAATATTTGATAATAAATAAATATTAATGATAAAAGAATTATGTGGTATTTAATTCATTTAAATACGATATTAATGATCAAAAATTTATGATAAATAGTAATAATTATTTAAAAATTATTGCGAGCTTACGAAAAATATTTCGACTGATAATAAATTATCTAAGATAATTGTTAAGTGTTAAGTCAGAGTTTAATTGAACTTAGACTCGATAAAAGTCCGACTACACCGTCGGGATGTCAGATTTGTATCGGGTTCAACTCAGACTGCGATAGTTTAACTTGATACCGAGTCCTATGTGTATTATAGACTGATAGGGTTATATGTTATGTGTTTAGGTTATTCTTTGTATATCTATATATATATTATTGTGTTATACTGTGATGATATTATTCTAATATTGGAGATCTATATTACTAATATTAGGTCTTCGGATAAAGCGATATAAATTGCGTAGCGGTAATCAACGGTTCAGGCAAGTTTGTTTTTACTTAACTCTACTAAGAGTTATTTTATTCGGATAAGCTTATGGTTAATCATTGCTGGTTGCCATGAATTGTACTCTGTACATATTGCATGTATAAGTCAGGTATAAAAGGCTGATCACTTTCATTACCAGTTGGTTCAGATATATTTGTTCATGTATAATACTTGTTCAGTCATAAATTTGTTCCTGCTAGTTTACAATTATATTGTTGAATTATTCTTTCAATCATGATATATTGTTATATTATTGAATTTAAACTTGTTGGGCAATCTTATGCTCACCATTGCTATATCATGATAAAATATTACAGATTAAGGCGAATGCATCGGATATAAGGAAAGGTTCAAGACAGTTCCAGCTTAAATTTAATGTGCGCGATTAGTTTTGTAATAGTATAGTTTGATAATGATGTTATATGTTAGATAGTTATGAATTGTGTATAAGTTAAGGTTACTCGACCTTGGGAAATAGTGTGTAATGTATTGTATAAACAATTTATGTTTATATCTTCCGTAAATAGTAATAGTGTTAGAATGATCGAATCGGATCCGCAGTGATTCGTGACCTCGGATCCGGGGCCCTCACACATATTATTTCAAATAAACTCTTGTATCTTATTCATTTTCTGTTTCACAACATAGCAAAGATAACATAATCGCTATTTACATCATCTATCATATCCCATTATTTATTTCAAAATATGGGATTTACACCTTATTTACCTAATAATTATTTATCATATTATATTATTCTTCTTATCACGACCTATAAAGACATTCCACGTCGTACAGCTTCACTGCGCTCCTGCTCCATGATACGTATCATCGTCCTATGATCCATCATGTACCACGGACAATCCTCGAATTGAATCAGATAGTAGAAAACTCGATCCTGAGCTCTATCAACTGTTGTGTGGAAAACATATTCTATCTCATCTATCTTGACCTTCTTTGACCTAACCTCGCCTTCAACAATTTCTATACGTTTAGAAGCCTTCATCCACCCATCTTTGTCTCTCGCCCGCTTTGCTGACTCCTCTCTCAAATCATCCTGCACATTTTCAATCTCAGCCACAAACAGTCCTCTTTAATACTCTGACTATGCCGGCTTCTGCTCAAGCTCCACAGTCCATGTAGTAAGATCCTGAATCATCCTTTTGCCCTAGAGCGATCTGACGCCCTACTACCAGCTCTTCTAACTCCTCAACCCTATCATGTAACTCTATATTATGGTTATATACTTTATTAAACATCTCAGCGCCGATAGAGTTAAGTGGTAACTCTTCAGAATCCTCTTCTTCTTCCTCATCTTACTCCTCAAATTCTAGATCAAACTCTGGCGCATGTTCCGGGCAAAGTTTTTAAGTTTTAATTACTACTCGTTTCACATACTACTCGCGAGCACATATGTTTATTAACAAGTAAACACACAATCATTTTATTATTTATCTTCAATGCATTTCCTTAATTAATTCCTTAGAACTCGATAAGAATTTTACCACCACTATATTTTCGATCTTTCTATAGGATATAGCCTAAGATTTCCCACCTAAGGTTCATAACCTACAGCTCTGATACCAACTTATGACACCCTCAAATCTGGGAACTTCAATCCCCAGATCTGATGCTCATTATCCATCACAATCATAACTAAATACCCATAATAAAGGATAATATTAAACTAAAAAATAATAATATTCCCATTAAAGGGTTGTAAGGTTTTGTGAAGATCAAAGACGCAATCAAATTATAAAAATAGTGGAAGCAAAGTAAATATCATATTTTAAAATTTTTCACAAACTAATTACCCGAATCATCCTTTATGCATATTATTAATTAAAACGAAGAACAAGAAGTTATGGAATAATACCCTTGTAGATACGAGCTTCCATAGGTACGAGTTCAATTCCTACTTCTCTGCGATCTCCTTGAATCTTCGGGAAGATTCCTTCCTTTGATCAATGTTAGCCACCCAAGTGTATAACATATAGAGGTGATCCACCAAGGAAGAATAATTTTCAAGAAGAAGGGTGTATTGGCTCAAACCCTAGTTTTTCCTATCTCTATAGAAAAAGGGGGCGTACTCTCCAATAATTGGAATCGCGTATATTTGATATCTAATATAAGACTCCTCTTATAAAGATATCAGGTAACCCTATTTAATTAAAATAAGATATTATTTATTTAATTAAACTCCTTTAATTAAATAGGGTCCCTAATCTTATTAGTGATCATTAATTAAACTCCTTTGACTAATTTTGCCTCCTAATCCTATTAGGAATAAATGAGAGTACTTATATTAAATTAATTCCTAAACTCTTTAGAAATTAAAATAATAATGATTGTAATAATATTAATAAGACTCCTCTTATTAATTTTTATTTAATATTTCCAAAATATTAAATAATAAATATTAAGCTATTTAATTTATTGTATCACCATAGATTAAATTAAATATACTTATCATATTATTATGATTAAGCCATTAACTTCTTAAATAATTATTCTTTCTTTTTTATGGTCCGACCCTTTAGGTTCTACATATTAAACCAACAGTGAATGAATTAATTAGAAAAATTTAAATCTCATTTAAATAAATAAATTAATCTATTAATTTATTTAAATAAATAATATTTATTCTACAATAGGGATAAGCCTCCCTAGCGATCAACGACTTTCTAGATAATATAGATTTCAACATTAATCATAAAAGAACCTTTGAGTAAATAGTTACCGTACAATTTAATCCTTCCACCATACAATGTCCCAATTAAATATAAGACATGGAATTACTGTCAAGTTTTATTTTGTTTTATTTAATTATATGTATTTCGATTCCTAAATGCACAACTCCTAATGAATGAAAATTAGAAACTTTCTAATATCATTCCACATTGGTTGGGTTTTCATTTATCGAATCGCATAAGATATTTCTCTTATTTTACTAGAAGTGGTAGATTCTTTATTGATTATTCATTATCTCCATATATAACTTATTACACCCAAGCATAACCTTTGATATACGCTAAGGGTCTTAAAGAATAAGTCAAAATGTAATTCATTATACATAAGATACTATGATGATCTCAAGTCTAAGGATCATTTGTACTACTATCACTATAGGAATTTCTATTGACAGACAAGTAAAACTCCATTATGTATTCCTTAGCGAGTCACGTTCAGTGAACTTATTCTCCAATAAGAACATACACATTTGCTTTATTGTCTCCACACAAATTGATCATGAGATCAATCATTCTCATCCAATGAGCAAACACCGTATGTATTTATCTATCCGGATTCACTAATCCCCTTTATAGTAATCCATCAATTAAGAACATTTTGGTTTTAAGCTATCTAAGAATTTAGATCTCATTAGCATGATCTCATCGTGATTCTAAAAGCATTGCTTAAAACTATGAGTTTATCGCATATTATAACAGTACCATGCAGATAATAAATGCCTTTAATAAATAATTCATTTATTAATAAATAGATAAGATTGATTACAAGGTATATGCTTTATCATCATACATGATTGGCTTCTATGCATACTACTTTTAATCTCCCACTTGCACTAAAGCCAATCATCGTGGTTTCTTATACCCATCTTCTTTAAGTGACGATCAAACTACCGTTGTGTTAACGCTTTATTAAATGGATCTGCAATATTATCTTGAGAGTCCACACGCTCTAGGGTGACATCTCCTGTTTCAATGATCTCTCTGATCAAATGAAATTGCCGCAACACATGTTTGGATTTCTGATGAGACCTGGGTTCATTAGCCTGCGCAACAGCTCCGGTGTTGTCACAGAATAAAGGAACTGGTCTTGTAATGTTAGGAACCACACCAAGTTTTGTAATTAACTTCTTCATCCAAATAGCCTCCTTTGCAGCTTCACTTGCAACTATGTACTTTGCCTCTGTCACTGAATCAACAACTGTTTTCTGTTTGGAACTCTTCCAACTCACTGCGCCACTGTTTAAGGTAAACACATACTCCGAAACAAATTTACTATCATCTTGATCAGTTTGGAAACTTGAGTCTGTGAATCCCTCTAATTTCAATTCAGACCCACCATAGACAAGAAATACATCCTTAGTTCTTATTAAGTACTTTAGGATATTTTTCACTGCCTTCCAATGCTCTTCTCCTGGATTCGACTGATATTTTCTTGTTACACTAAGTGCATAAGCAACATCCGGTCTAGTACATATCATACCGTATATGATAGATCCTATTACTGAAGCATAAGGAATCTTACTCATACGGTCTCTCTTTTCAGGTGTCTTTGGGGCCTGTTTCTTGGAGAGATGTATTCCATGTCTCATCGGCATGAGACCTCTTTTGGAATCTTCCATGCTAAACCTCTTTAGCATCGAGTCAATATACGTTCTTTGGGATAAGCCAAACATCCTTTTAGATCTATCTCTATAAATCTTTATCCCCAAAATATATGATGCTTCACCCAAGTCCATCATGGAGAAGTGTTTAGATAACCAAATTTTAGTCGATTGTAGCGTAGGAATATCATTCCTTATCAGTTATATATTATCAATATATAATACAAGGAATGAAATAGCACTCCCACTAACCTTCTTGTACACCCATGGATCATCCTCATTTTTGATAAAATAAAACTCTTTGATTGTCTCATCAAAATGGATGTTCCACCTACGAGAAGCTTGCTTCAATCCATAAATGGATCGTTGTAGCTTATAGACTTGATTTGTTCCAACCGTTGAAATAAATCCCGCTGGCTGTGTCATAAACACATCCTCCTCAAGTTTCCCATTGAGGAAGGTCGTTTTCATGTCCATCTGCTAGATTTCGTAGTCATGGTAAGCTGCAATCGCAAGTATAATCCAAATGGATTTGAGCATCGCTACTGGTGAGAAGGTTTCGTCATAATCAACTCCTTGTCTTTATTTGAAACCTTTTGCGACCAGTCGGGCCTTATAGGTCTCTACCTTGCCGTTTACTCCAGTCTTTCTTTTAAAGACCCATTTCACCCAATAGGCTTAATGCCTTCAGGTAGTGAAACCAAAGTCCATACTTGGTTTTCATCCATGGAGTCCATCTCGGATTTCATGGCTTCTTACCACTTCTTTGAGTCTTTACTACTCATAGCCTATTCATAATTCAATGGATCATCATCATCATCTATGATGCATACCTCATCGTCATCCTTTATGACGAATCCATACATATCAGGTATCTTCGGTACTCTTCCAGATTTACGAATAGGGTATGTTACCATATGTTCTTCCACTTGGTTAGGTACTTGACTTTGATTTATAGTATTTTGTGGTTCTTGAACTTCTTCAAGATATATCTTACTCCCACTAACCCTTTTAAGGATAAACTCTTTTTCCAAGAAGGTAGCATGTTTCACAACAAACACCTTTTGATCAGTTGGATGATAGAAATAATACCTCGATGTTTCTTTAGGGTATCCCAAAAATCTACACTTGTCGAATCTAGTCTGCAACTTATCATTTTCAAACTTTTTGACATAAGTTGGACAACTTCAAGTCTTAACATGCTTAAGATTTGGTTTCCTCCCTGTCCATAATTCATATGGGGTCTTAGGGATGGATTTGGTAGGTACCTTGTTAAGTAGGTATGCAACCGATTCTAAGGCATATCCCCAGAAGGAAACTGGAAGATCGATAAAGCTCATCATAGATTGAACCATGTCCAACAATGTTCGATTTCTCTTTTCAGATACACCATTCAGCTGTGGTGTCGCTAGTGGAGTCCATTGTGAGATTATACCATTTTCTTTGAGACAATTGAGAAACTCACCTCTTAAGTATTCACCAGCTCGATCTAATCGAAGAATGTTAATACTTTTGCCAGTTTGTTTCTCTACTTCACTTTTGAACTCTTTGAACTTTTCAAATGATTCAGATTTGTATTTCATTAAATACACATATCCAAAATCTTGAGTGATCATCAGTGAAAGTAATAAAATAAGAATACCATCCTCGTGTATTCGTTGTCATAGGTCCACATACATCTGTGTGTACCAATGCTAACAACTCGGTAACTCTTTCTCCTTTTCCACTAAAAGGAGATTTAGTCATTTTTCCCATGAGACAAGATTCACAAGTTGGATATGATTCATAATCCGATAGCTCTAGGAGCCCATCTTTATACAATTTGGATAATCTTGCTTCATTAATATGACCAAGTATACAGTGCCACATATAGGTATAATTAACATAATCTCTTTTCCTTTTCTTGGTTTGTTCAATTTGAAGTATATTTTCATGAAAGTCAAGTATATAAAGTCTATTTCACAAATTATCAACACCATATAAAACATTATCATTATAAATAAAATAACTGATGTTCTTTATTATAATTTTAAAACCATCCATATCCAATACAGAGATACAAATAATGTTTCTAATGATATTCGAAACAAAATAAAAATTATTTAAATTAATGAACTTGCCCGTAGGCAGTGTTAAACAATAAGTCCCTACAGCTAATGTAACAACCTTTGCTTCATTTCCCACTCGTAGAGCGACCTCATCCTTGCTCAACTTTCTACTTCTGACCAGATCCTGCATATTATTACATATGTGAGAACCACAACCGGTATCCAATACCCAAATAGAAGATTGACTTTCAGAAAAATTAATTTCAATCATAAACAAACCTTGATTAGGATTCGAAGCTTCTCCAAGCTTCTTCTGCTTGTGTTCTGCACGATAATCCTTGTAGTTCCTCTTCCAGTGACCTGGCTTATTGCAATGGAAGCAAATTCCTTTGCTAGCTGGATCAGGTTTCTTTTGATCCTTCACTTTCGCCTTTCCGTAAGCCTTCTTGGATTTCTTCTTTTTAGAAGATACCTTGGGCCTCTTTCTTTTCTTGCAAGAATCATCCACCAGTAAGACGTGGTTCTTCTTGGATGGGAAGTGACCTTCAGCACTTTTCAACATGTTAAGTAACTCAGGCAAGCTGACGTCCAACTTATTCATGTGAAAATTCACAACAAATTTTGAGAAGGTGTCAGGGAGTGACTGTAAGATCAAATCTTGACACAACTCCCCATCCATGATGAACCCAAGCTGTCCAAGACATTCAATCAGATTGATCATCTTTAAGACATGAGTCTCAACAGTAGTACCCTCGGTCATCCGAGATCGGAAGAGCTTCTTAGATATTTCATATCTAGCAGTCCTACTTTGCTCACCATATAGCTCTTGCAGGTGTAGTAGCATAGTAGGAGCATCCATGGTTTCATGCTGACGCTGAAGTTCATTACTCATGGATGTGAGCATGATGCAAATTCTGCATGTAAAAATCATAGACAATATTCTGCATGACGCTGAAGCTCGTTATTCATGGATGTGACATTTTTAAATTCTGCATGAAAAAGACAATATTTTAGCAAACATTTATTTAATTAATTTCCACAATAAATTAGGTCTTATTTTAAATTGGTATCTCCCACTGTTTTCTTCAAACTATATTACCCTCATCTATATAGTTCGGTAAAATCTAATTAAAGTTTTTGCTAGTGAGAATAAGGATCTCATTTCAAATATATATAGCCTTGTGGTGACACAACAAACTATATATAAATAAATAGGCAGACAACTCCTTGTCAATTATATCATCATTTACTCCTTATGTTTTACCTCTTGAATTATTTTGATCAAGTGGTGACACATCCGAATCAAATTTATCTAAGTTAAGTCCAACCTAGCACTTCCATATATTCAAAAAAGAAAAATATTTTCCTTGTGGTGACATAACAAAATAATATTGTTCAATTTTCTCTATAAACATCAAATGTGAAAAATTAATATTTTAAATACTAAATACTTGCCTTATGGTGACACAACAAACTCATATTAAATATTTAATACTCTATTAATTTTATCATGTTAGAAGGCGACGTTCGATATTCTAAATATCTTTGAATGCTTAAGACTTAATATATAAAAATTTTGAGGGATTTGTTATTATTTGTCTCATCTTGTTTAGCACGCATGCACATATATATAGGGGTGTTCATCAGTAAAATACCAGCCCGAATCGAATCAAACCGATTACCGAAAGTACCCAAAATTAGAATGCAAATCGATACTGGTGCAGATTGAACCGATATCTGGGTCCGATTAACCGATCGATCTTAGGACCAGGTTTGGTTTTTACCTGACTTGTCTTAGAAATTTCATTTCAAACAATATCAAATTTCAAAAACCAGATTTTTAGCCCAAAAACTTTCAGCCCAAAACCTTAAATACTGACTTGTGTTTAAACCCAAAATTATGCCATCCCAAGGGCTTAGTATTTAAGCACCTAGAACCGTCCAAACCCAAAACTATAAGCCAAAAATCAGCCCAATTGTTGTTCATTATTACATGGTAATCATTTTACAAGAAAAATCTCCTTATAGTTTTACCAATTTAACCAATATGGAACTTAGAGACAACTAAATAGTAAAGGCTTCACTTGGTAGTGTTTTTATAAAGAGAACTTTCTTATATTTTTATAATCTAATCAATGTGGGACTTAGAAACACTTTATGTAAGATAGTGCCATAAGTTCCCTTATGTTATGTGATTTCTTTGGCATTCATTAGTGTCGGATTTGATGAGAGTCTAAGTTGGTATTTACATTCCAATATTAAATTTACATCCCTATATTAAATAATAATAATTTGATTACTTGTTATCTTGAATTCATTATTACATGTAATCATTTTATCAGGAAAATTTACTTAAAGTTTTAGCAATGGTGTTTTTATAAAGAAAACTTTCTTAAATTTAAAGAAAACTTTCTTAAAATTTTATAATCTAATCAATGTGGGACTTAGAAACAAGTTATGTACGATGGTGCCATAAGCTCCCTTATGTGATTTCCTAAGTTGGTATTTACATCCCTATATTAAGTAATAATGTTTTGATTACTTGTTATTTTGAATTCATTATTAAATGGTAATCAATTCTTGAAATCATTATTACATGGTAATCAATTTATAAGGAAAATTTCTTAAAGTTTTACCAATTTAACCAATATGAGACTTGGAGACAACTAAATAGTGAATGCTTCACTTGGTAGTGTTTTTATAAAGAAAACTTTCTTAAATTTTTATAATTTAATTAATGTGGGACTTAGAAACAAGTTATGTGAGATGGTACCATAAGTTCCCTTATGTGATTTCCTTGGCATTGATCATTAGTGTCATTATAGTGGATTTGATGAGGGTCAAGTTGGTATTTACATCCCTATTAGTGTCATTATAATGGATTTGATAAGGGTTAAGTTGGTATTTACATTCCAATATTAATAAGTAATAATACTTTGATTACTTGTTATCTTGAATTAATTATTACATGGTAATCAAATTATAAGGAAAATTTCCTTAAAGTTTTACCAATTTAGCCAATATGGGACTTGGAGACTTGGAGACAACCAAATACTAAGGACTTCACTTGGTAGTAATGTAGTATGCCATCTCTTGTCTAATAAGTCCCACATTGAATGACTACTACTGCATGTAAGGAAACCACACCAAATTTCAAATACATCCCACATTGTCTAGTATGCCATCTCTTGTCTTACCTCTATTCTATATATAGAGGAGACTTTCAGGTTAATTTTACATGGTTAGACAAAAAAGTCTAAAGAAAGTTTCTTTCAAGTTATTTTTTAAATACATCCCACATTATCTAGTATGTCATCTCTTGTCTTACCTCTATTCTATAAATAGAGGAGACTTTCAAGTTAATTTTACATGGTTAGACAAAAAAGTTTTAAAGAATTGGTCTTTCAAGTTATTTTTAAATATATTATTTAAAAATCCAGAATTTACCGGTTCGATTTACTGAACCAAGCCAAACACCCTACCTAAACTCGAATCGAATATTCTAGATGTACTTGGTTTTTTAATCACCGAATCTTAGAACAGGATTTATCTTTACATCAAACCAAACCGGTTCGAGCAGGTTTCAGTTTCCTAAAACCTAATATCTTAAATAGGTTTGAACACCCTTACATATATATATATATATATATATATATATATATATATATATATATATATATATATCGGTAATGATCGAGCATTCTCCTTAAATAGCATTCTTCCTTAAATAGCATTCTTTTATTAAAACTATATCGTTTTGGAGGGATACGGTGGCATTTTTGTAAATATGCGGTGGCATTGTATTTATAAAAATGCCACCGTGTCCCTCCAAAATGACGTAGTTTTACTAAAAGAATGCTATTTAAGGAAGAATGCTATTTAAGAGAATGTTTTAATCTGATCAGATATATATATATATATATATATATATATATATATAAAATACGCGTCATATTATTAAACATGTAAAACATGTTTGCATATAATATATATATATATATATATATATATATATATATAATACTAGCATGAATATTATATAATACTATATTCTACCCGGATTGATTATGGACTTTTATTCTAGTTTGGTTCACTAGAGTCACCAAGTGAACCAAAAGGTCCATCCCTAGGGTACAAGAATAAACATTTAAATATAACTATTACATTTAAACCCGGGCTCCATTACAAACGGGTCTTCAAGTGTTGTTCCTTGATCTCCGGTTATTCGAAAAAAATTCTAACTAATCCTATTACATAAACTATTTAATTTAAATAGAAATCTTGATCAATATTCAAGGGGAAGTACATAGGAGAAAGATAGAATTTACATCAAGAAGAAAACCCGAAAAAACTAGGTACGCAGATCCCATTTAATAAAACCCATTCTTTCAAGCATCAAACCAAAATAAATTCAATCACATTGGTCAATAGTCCATAATCAACCCCAATTATTATCATACATATCACCATATGTATCAATAAATAAAACATTCATCTCATGAATAAAATCATTCCATATATATATGAATATCATTTAATGGGCAATTTTAAGTTGCATGAAATCCAATTTCAAGATTAAAATAAACTCTTTATTTTAATTTATAAAATTATTAAGATTAATATATATATATATATATATATATATATATAATACTAACAATGTTAGTATTAAATTAAATTCCCAATTAACTAGTATTATATATATATATATATATATATATATATTCATATAAAATGAAGCTTATATAAACCGTCTTCGTGAATATGCGAAATGTAATCAAGCTTTAAATGTAAATTGATTATGACCCTTTTTAAAAAAATAAATAAATAAATTTTATACAAAAAATTATGCCCAATAAATTATTCTAAATACACACTCATACATATATAGAATCAAAACAATAAATAATTCACATAAAGTTTGGTTCTGATACCATTGTAAGGTTTTGTGAAGATTAAAGACGCAATCAAATTGCAAAAATAACGGAATCAAAGTAAAAATCAGATTTTAAAATTTTTCACAAACCAATTACCCGGATCATCCTTTCTGCATATTATATATTAATTAAAATGAAGAACAATAAGTTATGGAATCATACCATTGTAGATAATAGCTTCCACATGTACGAGTTCAACTCCTACTTCTCCGCGATCTTTTTGAATCTCCGGGTAGATTCCTTTCTTTGATCAATGTTAGCCATCCAAGTGTATGGCCTCTAGAAGTGATCCACCAAGGAAGAAGAATTTTCAAGAAGAAGGGTGTATTGTCTCAAATCCTAGTTTTTCTTATCTCTATAGAAAAAGGGGGCGTACTCTCCAATAATTGGAATCACGTATATTTGATATCTGATATAAGATTCCTCTTATAAAGATATCAGGTAACCATATTTAATTAAAATAAGGTATTATTTATTTAATTAAACTCCTTTAATTAAATAGGGTCCCTAATCTTATTAGTGATAATTAATTAAACTCCTTTAACTAATTTTGCCTCCCCAATCCTATTAGGAATAAATGAGAATTACTTATATTAAATTAATTCCTAAACTCTTTTAGAAATTAAAATAATTGTAATAATATTAATAAGACTCCTCCGATTAATTTATATTAAATATTTCTAAAATATTAAATAATAAATATTAAGCTATTTAATTTATTCTATAACCATAGATTAAATTAAATATACTTAACATATTATTACGATTATGCCATTAACTTCTTAAATAATTATTCTTCCTTTTATGGTGTGACCCTTTTTGGTTCTACGTATTAAATCGGTTGTGAATAAATTAATTAGAATAATTATAATCTCATTTAAATAAATAAATTAATCGGTTAATTTATTTAAATAAATTATATTTATTCTACCATAGGGATAAGTCTCCCTAGCGATCAACGACTTTCTTGATAATATAGATTTTAACATTAATTATAAAAGAACCTTTAAGTAATAATTTCTGTACAAGTCAATCCTTCCACCATGCAATGTCCCAATTAAATATAAGATATGAAATTACTGTCAAGTCTTATTTTATTTAATTATATGTATTTCGATTCCTAAGTGCATAACTCTAATGAATGCAAATTAGAAACTACTTTCTAATTTCATTCCACCTTAACGTTCACAGGATTCCTGTCATTTATCGAATCGCATATGACATTTCTCTTCTTTTACTAGAAGTGGCAGATTCTTTATTGATTATTCATTATCTCCATATATAACTTATTACACCCTAGTGTACCCTTTGATATACCCTAAGGGTCTGAAAGAATAAGTCAAAATGTAATTTATTATTCATAAGATACTATGATGATCTCAAGTCTAAGGATCATTTGTACAACTATCACTACATGAATTCCTATTGACAGACAATTAAAACTCCATTAGGTATTCCTTAGCGAGTCACGTTCAGTGAACTTATTCTCCAATAAGCACATACACACTTGCTTTAGTGTCTCCACACAAATGATCATGAGATCAATCATTCTCAACCAATGAACAAACACCGTATGTATTTATCTATCCGAATTCACTAATCACCTTTATAGTAATCCATCGATTGAGAACATTTTGGTTTTCAGCTATCTAAGAATTTAGATCTCATTAGCATGATCTCGTCGTGATTCTAAAGCATTGCTTAAAACTATGAGTTTATCACATATTATAACAGTACCATGTAGATAATAAATGCCTTTAATAAATAATTCATTTATTAATTAATAGATAAGATTGATTACAAGGTATATGCTTTATCATCATACATGATTGGCTTGTATGCATACTACTTTCAAGGGTTACATAATCAATACCAAATCTAGGTCTTCTAAACTCTAGTTATTACATCATCAGCAAAAAAAAACATAAGTATAATTGAGTCTTACTACATAAGCTTCATGAAATAAAACTAGGCTTTTCAACCTTAGCTACAATATTTTATACAAGAGTGAGCAAAATAACTTATTCACAAGGATAACAATAACCAATAACAACAAATGAATAATCAACGGATAAGCTTTAACTGAACAATATAACCTTCTCTGAAATCAGTTAATGATAATCAAGAACTGTAAGCTCAATGGAAGATTTTGGCTTTTGAATCAATAATAGAAATTGTTGGGTAAATTCTAGTTACGCACAACACGCAAGTATACGTGGTCAACAAGTAATAAAGAGTAAGTAAAGTATCGTTCCCACGGAGAATTATCTAATAAAGTTTACCAAGCACAAGCCCATAACCATTTCAGTCTTATTTAAACGAATGATATTATATTTTATATTTAAACTATGAAATTAAATAAACCTAACTATTTTTAGAGTGAGACTAGATAATGAAGACCTGAGATTACAATTTCATCTATTGAATAATTTAAATCAACGCGCTCCTTGTTAAGCCAAATTACTTGCACTGGATTGCTAGTCGAGAACATAAAATTGAAATATAGCCATCTCTCGATGTACCATACCCATATCAAATATAATCCCCAGTTGAAAGAATACACATGAACACCCAAATTACCTAAACCACTATATGTCTATGTGATTTACAAATAATTAGGGTTTAATCTCAAGTTCTCAATTGACTACGAGTGGTGCTTTGGTATATGTCTATCCTAAGCACGAATCATATATTCCATCACCATGTAGAACATACAAACACAAGCTATCAAGATCAAATCTAAACCCATACTTCGTCTTTTAAGTTCATATGGGTTATCACAGTAATTGATGGCCAATCAACTAAGCAAATAAGCATGAATCTTAATAGACAATCCCATAGTAATCAATAAGGCTAACAATGAAGTATGTCAAAATAAACTAGACAATAGATTCCATTGCAATCCCAAAATAGAATTTAACTCATAGTTGAATTAGAATCCATGATCCACAATTGAATATACATTGAAAGATACAAATAGAAGTAAGAGAGTTAGGGATTAAGAATATCAAATCTTAGTTTCTTCTCTTCTTTCACTTCTGAACTTCCAATGTTCTTCAATTGCTTCAATCCCCAAATCTTAGCTAATCTAGGGTTCTAATCTAATCTAATTGAATTTTGGAAGAAGAAAGTAATAGTAGTTTCAGCCCCCAAGGGGTGGATTTACGTTTTAGAACTGATATACGTCTAATATATATAAGCCCTAGTTAAACCCCCTTCTCAGTTACCCTTCAAATAAAATAAAATCGTGCTTGATCGGCGTCGTGCTTGTGCGCAAGCCCCTCCAATATGTCTCTCACAGGCAAAGACTTCTGATAAGTCTGGATGTCCAGTAGGGTCTCTCACGCGACAGCACGCCTACCGAACCTTATATCTGCAAGCACATTATCGGTAGACTCACAAATCTGTAGATTACGGTTTTGATTACGCAATATTCTTTCTTCTTTGTCGCGTTGTCCTGCTGTTCATTCCTTCAATGCTTGGTCTCTTTGCTCCATTATACCTTCATGCCATACATATCCCCGCTTATGCCTCGCCTTCACGCATTCATTAGCCTCGTACCCTCTAATACCACCAAATTAGGCCGATTTTTGCACTTATTCACCAAAAGGAGTTTTAAGTAAATGCAATGCAAACTATCATGAAATACAACTAAAACACAATAAAATGTACTTGAGATGGACATAGTTCGTGTGAATTGGTATTCAATAAGTAGGTATAAATACCACTTATCAAATACCCCCAAACTTGAACTATTGTTTGCCCTCAAGCAATGCAACATAATGCAATCTAAATGTTATGCAAACTACGTTACTATGACAATGAATCCCCAGATTTCCAGCCATGTTAAGAATTCCAATAAGATATGCTTTAGAGAAATATCAAGATCCAAGAACAAAGCATCAAACTAAGCTAAATGTATAATGACATACAATCAGATAATCCTAAACTGCTATAAAGATGTTGTGTGTGTGTGATGTGTTCATAGATAAGCTTGACAAAGATAAAGATACCACATGCTAAATTGCTGAACACAGAAAATTGAAGTTTAAATCAAGAACTGCATATATTAATGAGACATCAACTACTCCAACATATCAATTCAAATTAAGGTTCAACAATGGGTTTATTCTGCTTTATTTTTACTCACGAGGGCGATTTTCGCACTTTCCTGCGGTGTTTATTGATTTCTTTTTCTTCTTTTTTATATATATATATTTCCCATGACTGTGCAATGTCTCATTTCATTAGGCTAACAGTGCTACCCCTTAGCGAGCTTTCAACCAACGACTCCCAGACCATTAAGACCTTAGGGCGCTAGGTGTAGAGACAATCCCCTATGCGTTTTCTTTCAAGTAACAAAGGCCCCGAAACAAGACTATCCACGGTAATTATTCAATTTTTTTTTAAAGTAAGCATACCCATGCGTTCCCAAAACTTGAGTTTAAGTGTCTTCATAGTCATTACTCACTTCCTACACAATTCTATCATTAAAAACAACATTTTCCTCTCAGCAGACAAATATGCTAATCTTAACCAACAAGCAAATAGGAACATTGTCGTGCTACCTGGTAACATCTAAACAGCAAGCATGCATTATATCCTGTATAAAATTATAACTAAGCTCAATATATCCACTAAATTCAAAAATCTATCAAATTTCTATGTCATCATTGGCCAAATTAGAATTCAACTAACTAAAAGCCTGGGATTATGCAAGTTATGCAACTAAACACATACTAAGTAATCAAGACAAAAGAAAACTAAAAAAAATTCATACTAAAATACCCCTATCAAACTAAATGCAACTAACTATATGCAACAAGTACTCACTACAACCCAATACCCCCAAACTTAAAATAAACAATGCCCTCATTGTAATTAAAAGTGAAAGAATACTCCCCTAAGTGGCAATGTCATCTCCGTTCGCCAACTCATGATTCGATGGTATATCAGGCGATGGCTAAGTTTAAGATATTCTATAGTTGGGGACTGAGTGTGGGCTTCTAACTGTCTGAATGCTTGAGTCAGAAATTCTAAAAAGTTAGCATTTTTTTTTCACTATAACTGAGCTATGGTATGGCCGCGCTGTGTTTGGTTTGTAGTTAGGTATGCACAAGACAACCTCAGACTCTGCGACTTCAGCCACTTACCTTGATCCTAAATGCTTATACCAATTTGATTGAACCTGAGAGAAGAAACAATAGAACTATTATTAAAATGTACCACTATCTAACATCTACTAAATATGGAAATGTAAATAAAAATTAAATAAGGAGGGAGAAAGATTGGATGGGGTGCCTCCCATCTAGCGCTCGGTTTATAGTCCGTTAGCTGGACTCTTTCATTGACACCGCTATCCGATTCCTCTACGATAGGATAAGAACCCTCCATCCATTAGAACCGCTATGTGCTTTGGTAGGTTCCCCATCATGAGAGTCTTCGGATTGAAGTCATCTAGCATATTTCCTGTATATGATGCCCCCAGTTCTATTGCATAGCTAGGTGCTTCATCCGTTGTATTTGTGAATAAATTTTTGCATTGAGGCATGACAGATACAACGGGTTTTTCCTCTTCTATTTTCTCTTCCTCAGCCCACCATGGTTTGTACGAGGCCTCATAATCGCAGAAATTCTTGCTTTAGATGTGACTGCCAAGGGGACATGAGTGTGCAAAGTTCACTGAATTTTTCAACTCTAATTGAGAAGGCACTTGGGGTATTATATAAGTTAGCTCATATTCTTCATTTTCTATACCCCCAGTTGTCTCCTCAATGTCTACTCCTTTTAGATCATTCAGTGGCATGTACACTTCTGGCTCTCCATCAGTTTCATCGTCCATGTCATAGCACCAATTGTTTGGAGGGCGATTGTTCAAGGCTTCGAACATTTGATCCATCTGAGTCTGAAGATTCCGAATTGACATCTCTTGCTCAATCATCTTCTCCTCAGTTGATGCTACAAACTTGAACATTATCTTGTTCAGTTTTAAAATCCATGTATTGAGGACCATTCATTGAGGAGTTAATGAGTTGTTCCATCTGTTTGTTAAGATTTTGGCTTAATAACTCCTGACTCATCATCATCTCGTCATGGTCTGCTATGCTTTTTGACATGAATTCTTTCAACCTTGAATTTTCCTCTTGTTGCGTTGAAGGTGGATATGAGAAAACTGATGGATGTGTTGGACTTGGGATGCAGTATTGGTTAGAATAGTTATAACTCCATTCATAATCTGGGTGATATCCCCAACCTTGTTGATAATCAGGATAAACATCGTTGTTGAAATAATCACTCGACAAACAGCACTTGTCCAACCTTGATGTTGCACTGATAACTCGAATGCTCGCCAGCACAGTATTCATATGTAACTACTATCTCTCGAGTGCGTTGGGCTGCAAGAATATCCAACCTCTCCAAAAGTGTTGCAATTTGTACTGACAATATAGAAAATACATTGAGTCCTTCAGTGCTCGTGTCCCTTGGTTGAATCATATTTGCATAAGGCCATTAATAAGCAAAGTCACCCATGGTACCTGAAAAGATAGAAATATAAGAAGATAATTAAAACAACAAACAAAACAAATGTTTAAATTAAGACTAATTTGATTGAAATTAATGTTGGCAAAAATTTATTAAGCTAACTCCCTGGCAACGGTGCCAAAAACTTGTTGGGTAAATTCTAGGTACGCACAACATGCAAGTATACGTGGTTAACAAGTAATAAAGAGTAAGTAAAGTATCGTTCCCACGGAGAATTATCTAATAAAGTTTACCAAGCACTAGCCCATAACCATTTCAGTCTTATTTAAACGAATGATATTATATTTTATACTTAAACTATGAAATTAAATAAACCTAACTATTTTTAGAGTGAGACTAGATAATGAAGACCTGAGATTACAATTTTATCTATTGAATAATTTAAATCAACGCGCTCCCTGTTAAGCCAAATTACTTGCACTAGATTTCTAGTCGAGAACACAAAAGTGAAATATAGCCATCTCTCGATGTACCATACCCATATCAAATATTATCCCCAGTTGAAAGAATACACATGAAAACCCAAATTACCTAAACCACTATATGTCTATGTGATTTACAAATAATTAGGGTTTAAGATCAAGTTCTCAATTGACTACGAGCGGTGCTTCGGTATATGTCTATCTTAGGCACGAATCATATATTCCATCCCCATGTAGAACATACAAACACAAGCTATCAAGATCAAATCTAAACCCATACTCCGTCTTTCAAGTTCATATGGGTTATCCCAGTAATTGATGGCCAATCAACTAAGTAAATAAGCATGAATCTTAATAGACTATCCCATAGTAATCAATAAGGCTAATAATGAAGTATGTCAAAATAAACTACACAATAGATTCCATTGCAATCCTAAAATAGAATTTAACTCATAGTTGAATTAGAATCCATGATCCACAATTGAATATACATTGAAAGATACAAATAGAAGTAAGAGAGTTAGGGATTAAGAATAGCAAATCTGAGTTTCTTCTATTCTTTCACTTCTGAACTTCCAATGTTCTTCAATTGCTTCAATCCCCAAATCTTAGTTAATTTAGGGTTCTAATCTAATCTAATCGAATATTGGAAGAAGAAAGTAATAGTAGTTTCAGCCCCCAAGGGGTGGAATCACGTTTTACAACTGATATACGTCTAATATATATAAGTCCTAGTTGAACCCCCTTTCTCAATTACGCTTAAAATAAAATAAAGTCAACAGCTTTAGTCAACGTCGCCTTGCAAGGCTTCTTCAATAATAATGTCTCGGCACGGCCATGAGACTTACTGATAACTCGGGATGTCAATAGGTCTCTCTCATGGCAGTATGCGCCCTCGAACCTCATATATCAGCGGTAGTATGCGGCTCACGATCTGTAGATTACGGTTCTTATTCGCAATATTATTCTTTCTTGTCGCGTTAATCTCTTGCTCATTCCTTCCATGCTTGGTCTCCTTGCTCCATTATACCTTCATGCCATACATATCCCCGTTTGTGCCTCGCCTTCACGCATTCATTAGCCTCGTACCCTCTAATACTACCAAATTAGGCCAATTTCTGCACTTATTCACCAAAAGGAGTTTTAAGTAAATGCAATGCAAACTATCATGAAATGCAACTAAAACACAATAAAATGTACTTGAGATGGGCATAGTTCGTGTGAATTGGTATTCAATAAGTAGGTATAAATACCACTTATCAGAAATCGAGATCAAACGTATAACTGAGGGTCACAGGACCACGAACTATGTCATAGGTTAACAAGTGTTTCTATCGTAACCTTTAATAGTCTTATAGACTATATGAACCATTCATCTTGTACCTCGAGGGATTAGGCCTTCGTACAATGTATTGTGTACAAACATTTTAATGCTATCACGTAATATAATCACCTATTTTAGGGTTGTTCATCTCATCTTTAAAACTAGAATCCGTACCAAAGGAAGTTTGGTTTGGAATAGCTTCAAGAAAATTCTAAGTCTTTAGAACGCTCATTAACTATGGACTAGTTGAATCAGTAAGGGTTCACTAGCCATTTAATAGTTTGATAACAACAACAATATAATCTCGTAAAGTGGTATTTCAACAATAATAGAATACTAGGATTTGCAATTGAGAATAAACATCGAAGTAATGCTTTAGAAAGAAGTAAACGTTTAGACACTCAAAATTTTGTTTTCGTGTTACTAACTATGTAGGAGGGCAAAAACATCTTTTTCACACTCCAGAGATAACTCTAGAGGACCACAACATCAAATCTAATCTTGGAGACATCCCCGTGGAACATCAAATCAACCTTGGAGATCAACCCTAAGGAAAAGAAAAGTTGGCAGTAATCAAACCTTGGAGACAACCCCAAAGGACAGCCAAAAGGCCCGTCAACCTTGGAGATAACCCCTTGAATGGAAAAATGGTCATTTTGACAAAGTCAATTTCAACAAACTAATACAACTGCAAATAGGGTCACAAAGAGCCATTGCTGCAACGGACTACCTGCGAAGATTCAAAGATGCCATTTCGGTCATGGACCCATCTTCCCAAATTCGGAAAAGTGCAATCCCTATGTCATTTCGTAGCTCTTGGAAACAGCTTTCTGGAATGGTATGACACGCCTCTATCGGACTCCCGGATTGTAAGTTATGAAGGTTCGAGCGAATAATGCATTGATTCGAGTGCACATACTTCGAGATAACGGGACCCATGGGGCCCAGGCCCACTCGAGCTGCCGCATGTAGACCCGCGGCTGCCGCATGTAGACCCGCGACTACTTTGGTTTATAAATAGACCCCCCATCAACCAAAATATAAAAAGATGAAAACATAGGGAATTTTGTCCATTTCAGCTCTTAACCCCTCCTATAGTGTTCTAAACTTTGATATTCTTCTTTGTAAAAACTTATATACATATATACTACAACATATCAAATTTTAACTGGTGGAAACAAAGTTTTCAAGCTTCAAAATCGATTTAAAGCTTTCCTCTCTAAACATTGTAAGATCCTTTCAGATTTGTACCTTTTACTCGCTTTTTTCTATATATATATATATATATATATATCCACTACCTGCTGATTCAAATTTGAATTATACTATTTAATAGTGCCTGAATTCTAAATTCATGGTTTTTACTGCTTTAATATATATACCCATATATATATATTTATACTTAATAGTCATGCCTAAATTCTAAATTCGTGGCTTTTTATTGCTTTAAATATTAATTGTTTATTGCTACTAAAATATCTATTCTAACTTTTTATTCAATGTAAAGCTGCGATATTAATGTTTGTGGACTAAATTTATATTAATCTAGCTATATCTAACTTTTATTCGGTTCAAATGTTATAAAACTAAAATCGTTGAGCTAAAATGACTAAGATTTATTTAAATCTAGTTTTCTTTCTAGTATTTTTTTTATAAATATTAAGCAACCACACATCTTTAGATATGTATCTAGAGGAAACGGAAAGCTTGACTACATGCATGCAGAGATTTAACTGATGAATCCTTTGTTCTGCGACATTTAGATTAAATATCTATTTTTTAATTATGTTTGCTATGCAGGCTATCCGTGTCACATTATGTGAGCCTAGGAGCTATGGGATCTAAGATCCAGCTGACGGATCTAGATCTGGTTCCCATGATGGTCCTTTTCAGTTGTACAATTAGCTTGTAAATCATATTTGTGGTGCTCGGGTCACTTCGATGGCTTTCATGCCCATTAGGAGCCTGACACTTATATGTATATTATTTTGTTGAAGATGCTTCGCATCTCAAGAATAAAATCAAAACAAGTTGAATACGGAATAAAATGGAAGTTTCAAAGGCCTCAATTACTATGTGAGCATAAGGGTTTGAAAACCTGTTTTCAAAACATCATTTCTCTATATTTTGCATAAAATTTAACTTTTATACAAATTAAACCCTTTTTATATAGGTGAAAACGAGGCATAACACTACTTCTAAATAAAGTGCTAAGGCCCCAATTAACTGCACACACACACTTCAAATATATTAGGGAATTGAAAAGATGCGGTAATTGTGTTTTTTCACGGAGTCTGGGTGCATAACACCTTCCCCCAACAATCAAGCACCCGAATTCTATGAATCTTGGTTTGTAAGGCTTGTTAAACAGAGTCCAATAATTGGGCCTTTTTGTAAACCTTTTCAAATTCGGTTGAGTTGGTACAACCATTTCACTACTACCAACTGGCGACTCTGAATTTTCAAAATCGTCGACATTTTGTGTTGAACTCTTGTCAAACTCACCCTTTCAAATAAAATTCAACACATAGAAAACATAAAGGGTAAAAAAGACTAAAAGAGAAGTTCCAAAAAAGGAAATTTTCCCCGACGTCGACAGGTGGCGACTCTACTAGAGACAATAGAGGGCTTAAGACACATTTTAATCTTTTTAAAATCCCTTCTTATCTGCTTGTGTGTGAATGATGTTATTACATTAAATGGATGTGATGAATGCTCTATTTACTTCACTTTAGTACCTCGCACAATCTCTGCATTTTGTATTAGTGCCTCGAACAATGTCATCATTTCATACGGTGAGACATGATGTATGTGAATGTATGTTGTGTGATTCCTCCACCAGGAGGCGAACCTGTCGGTGTTTGATTACTGGACTCAATAGAGAATAATCCCGCGAGGCTCAAGAAAGGCACCACTCAGATCCGCTCCAATTTAAAGATCGGATTAACTTCCCATCTAGTAAATTGCGATGATCTGGGGACCTTTATGCCGAAAAGCCACGAGAGTAGCCTAAGATAGGTCAGCCTCTAATAAACCAAACGCAAATGGGAGTCTCTTCATGATTTTCCCTTTTCAATTCCATGTAAATTTTGATTCAATATAAATTACGATTCCATGTAAATGTAAAGAAAAGAAAAGAAAATGTAAATATTTATTCCATTCCCTGTCAAATCCTGTCATGTTATCCTGTCATCAAAATAACTGATATTTGTTTTGCGGGAAAATATTAAAAACCATAAAAAAACCAAGACATTGCATCGATGCATGTTGTTAATGCTTATCAAGACTAAACCACCTACTCTTCATGTAGGTAAGATACTTCCCATTACCATATCAAAATATAAGAAGGCAAAAAGCTTATCCACCGACATGACTGAAATTGCCCAACACGAATCCGGTTTCGTTTCTCGAAAGGAGTTTGAGGGACTTAAGAATCAAATAGAAAAGTTGGCTATCCTCCTAAAAGAAAATTGTAAAAGCACTCAGGGACAAACATTGTAACGACCGAGAAATTCGGATCTTATTGTAAAATGATTTTATTAAATTAAATAATAATAAAATCATATTCTATGTGTTATCAAGATGGTTGTCATTGTATAACCTATTGATGTTAGAATGTTGTAGTATTTGAGCTACGTGGATGAATTAAAGTGTTTGAATTTTCAAGACAAAAATAAAAGTTTTCCGAGAAATTTTTTAAAAAACACTATTCATCGAGTGGCAGAGTTTCCTAGGGTTAGCAGGGTACTATCGAAGATTTATCCAAGATTTTTTGAAGATAGCTACCTCGTTGACTAATTTAACAAGGAAGATGGTGAAATACGTATGGACGGATAAATGTGAAGACAGTTTTCAAGAACTAAAGAAAAGATTAAGTGAAGCTCCTGTTTTGTCATTGCCAGATGAGACGGGAAATTTTGTAGTGTATAGCGATGCTTCATATAGAGGACTTGGTTGTGTGCTTATGCAACATGGCAAGGTCATTGCGTATGCATCTCGGCAGTTGAAGGATTATGAGAAAGTTTATCCTACTCATGATCTGGAACTGGCCGCGGTAGTGTTTTCCCTAAAGATATGGAGACATTATCTTTATGGGGGAAAATGTGAGATATATACGGACCATAAAAGTCTAAAGTATATCTTCACTCATAAGGAGTTGAATATGAGACAGAGAAGATGGCTAGAGTTGATAAAGGATTATGATTGTGAAATCCTGTATCACCCTGGAAAGGCCAATGTAGTTGCCGATGCCTTAAGTAGAAAGGGTCGGGAAAAGTTGTCTATGTTAACGGCTCAAAATGAGTTAATAACAGAGATGGCTAGGATGGAAATAGAAGTAAAGATGTCGAGTGATTCGGGGCAGTTACTCTTTGCGATGGAGATGCAATCTACCATCGTAGAAAGAGTCAAGGAGGTACAACTCAAGACGGACGAGTGTAACCAAATGAAGAAGCGGTTATCCGAGAAGGAAGATACTAAGTATAGTCTTGATAATGAGGGATTATTAAAATTTGAGGGAAGAATTTGGGTTTCGAATGAAACAAAATTAAAGGAGCAAGTGTTACAAGAAGCTCATAGTTCGAGGTACTCGATACATCCTGGTAGCACTAAGATGTATCAAGACCTTGACGAGTTTTGGCGCAAAAACATGAAGAGAGAAATAGCGAGTATGTGAGTAGGTGCTTAACTTATCAAAAGTTAAGGCCAAACATCAACGACCCGTGGCTTATTACGGTCATTGGAGATTCCGAATGGAAATGGGAGCATATCACGATGGACTTTGTGGTGGGACTTCCGACGCGGACGCATAAAAGTGCGATTCATTTGGGTAATAGTGGGCCTACCGACAAAAGTCGGCTCACTTTTGCCAATTAGGGTCAAGTATAACTTAGACCGCTTAACTAAACTTTATGTTAAGGAAATCATTTCGGGACATGGAGTACCAAAAGATGTCGATTGTGTCGATTGTGATCCATGATTCACATCGAATTTTTGGAGGAGTTTGCAAGAACAGTTGGGAACACAGCTGAAGTTAAGCACAACTTATCATCCACAAACCGATGGACAGAGCGAGAGGACAATTCAGACGTTAGAAGACATGTTGAGGTCTTGCGTCATGGATTTCAAGGGTAGTTGGGATGATCACCTACTACTAGTAGAGTTTGCATATAACAACAGTTATCATGCAAGAATAGGCATGCCGCCGTATGAAGCTTTGTATGGAAGGTGCAGAACACCTTTGTGTTGGGATGAGGTGGGAGAACGCCGGATGCTAGGACCAGAATTGGTGTAGCAGACAGCGGATGTGGTAAAGTTAATTCGGATGCGTCTCATCACAGCTCAGGACAGACAGAAGAAATATGCGGACTCACATAGACTAAGTCGAGAGTTTGAGGTGGGCTCATATGTGTTTCTAATGGTATCTCCCTGGAAAGGAAATATACGCTTTGGAAAGAAAGGAAAGTTAAGTCCAAGGTTTATAGGACCTTTTGAGGTATTAAAACAGGTGGGAGAGGTAGCGTATGTAATAACATTACCTCCAGACCTAGAACGAATACATAACGTATTTCACGATCAGACACGTCCATATAAGCGGAATATAAGCATGTAATCGGTATGAACCGATTCATATCGAGAAAGACTTAACGTATGAAGAATTGCCGTCACGAGATCATTGATAGGAAGGAACAAGTTACGAGGAATAAGGTAATACCATCGATAAAGGTATTATGGAAGAACCACGATCTTTGAAGAAGCAACGTGGGAACTAAATAGAAAAGATGAAGAGAAATTTTCCTCATCTATTTGATTAAAGTAAGACGAGATTACGGGGACGAGAATCTTTATAAGGGGAAGAATGTAACGGCCGAGAAATTAGAATCTTATTGTAAAATGATTTTATTAAATTAAATAATAATAAAATCATATTCTACATGTTTATCAAGATGGTTGTCATTGTATAACCTATTGATGTTAGAATGTCGTAGTATTTGAGCTACGTGGATGAATTAAAGTGTTTGAATTTCCAAGACGAAAATAAAAGTTTTCTGAGAAATTTTCTGAAAAACACTATTCATCGGTATTTGCTCGGGATATATTTTTGAATTTCCGAGAAATATGTAATGATGGAATAACAAGGTAAGATGTATTATGTAATAAAAATCTAGTTATGGAAAATGTAATAATTCGCTTGTGGACTTAATTTATAAACTTTAAGTAAGGTGACGTAGTAATGAATAAAGTAATAATTGTATGATACTTAAGTATTGTACAAGTGAAATGAAAACGAGTATAATACGAAGTATTATACGAGTTGGTATGAAGAATGAAATATCGTATATATTTTCGATATGAATTAGAATACGAAAATAATACATAAACTATATGTATATGTATTAAGAAATGTTAATGGACTTGGAAGATTGGTTAACAATTATATACAAGTCCAAGTGAATTAAAGGGAGAGGCCCAACTATTAGTTAATGAACCAACTAGTGTTGATTAATGCAAAGCCCAAAGGTTGAATTAATGCAAGCCCAAGCTAGAATCCATGAGTTGTATGACCCATGGGGAAAACCATATCAATATGGTTAATATGTGGTGATCAAGTTAAGAGTAATGACCAAGTATTAAGAGTAATGACCAAGTATAGGATAAGTGTTGTGATTAGCAAGTAATGAATAATAAGGAGGTGGCTTAAAGGAGGTGGGATGATTTAATGACCAAACTACCCTAGCTTTACAACTTCTATAAATATAGGAGGCTTGCAAGCCATTTGTTAGTTGTTCAAATAATTCAATCATTTCAAAAGTGCTTAAGTGTTAGAGAGAATAAGCTACAAATAAGTCACTTCCATAAGTAAGAAGAAGAAGAAAGCTACCTTACCAAAGACTACAAAAGAGTAAGACTTCTTCTCTATTAACTTCTATCTCTAGCATGATAGGTTGATAAGAAAAGATGGATTAAGAAACATGAATGATAAGAAGTAAGAAGAATGAGTAAGAAATGAACTTAAGCCACATAAGTTGGCAATAAGTCATTTGAACTTATAAAAGTTATAAACTTATTATAAGTTAACCTTGAATGTTAAGTATGAAAATATGAACTTGAATGAGTTTATTAAGAGAAGTGAATTAAGAACTTATATGATTATATGTATCATGTATACATAAGTAAAGTTATATGTGAAGAACATGTAAAGTATGATGATTAAGAAACTTTAATTGTCATAAGTCATGAATAAGCAAATCTTAAGTAGTTTATAAATTGACAAGTTATAAGCTCATGAAGAATAAGTTAAAAATCCAACAATGAATATAGGTTGTTGTAATAAGTATGTTAAGATGTTCACATGATGAATGGAGTTCATTTGTAATGTTAAACAAATCATAAGAATGAAGATTTGCCAGAAATTGCACGATTGGACGATAATCGTCAAATTCGTAAAATTCTCGGAATAGAAGTCAAATTTTGTGTTTGAACTCGGAACCATGGTTTTCCAATAGAGACAAGTCAAATTTGGCATTTAAGAGTTGCGGACTCAAAAATGACCGGATTCCGACTTAGAACGAAGAAACGAGCGTTGAACGTTCACGAACGTTTATCGTTTACGTTAAAAATGAACCAATAGGAGAATTTTTAGCAAACAAAGTCAAATAGATAAAATTCTTGCATGATCATGTAGATTACATAATTTGTGAACCGTAGGCTTTTGAATGAGCCAATTCGAACTTATAACGAAGAAGTTATGCGTCCGGGAAGTTCACAAAATTCAAAAACTGAAATTGTTTTCTGGTGCGCAGAGTTGGCGCCGCGGCGCCAACCCAAGGTAAAATAGTCGCGCCGCAGTGCGTAACAATGTCCGAGTACACTGCAAGAGTTCGCCGCAGCGCGAACCTTAGTACAATATGTGGCGCCGTAGTGCCATTTACAGTACCAAAATCCTCTGGAGTGTGGCGCCGTAGCGAGGCCCATTAAGTAAGGACTCATGCAAATGTGCAGAGATGTAAAAATATAAAAAGGCGCCATGCAGTGCCGATCTCGAAACAAGGATAGTAATGAAGGTTTCTAAGTACAAAGAAAAGAAAGCTAATTGATTTAAAAGTAAACACAACTTAAGGAATGTAATGTAACATTGTTTAAACTTTATTAAACCTTAAGGATGTTGTATAAAGGTTGAGATAACCTAGTCGAATATGAATGCAAGGATAATGATAAACCGGAACGAATAGTAACTGAATCTAATACACAATTAGATTGAAATGAAGGGTATGATATAGTCATATACATACTTGATTATATGTGACCTAATGTAAGGCATTATGTGATCATGTATTGTAGAGACTTGAACGACTTGAACATAAAGTTAATATACAGTAGCAGACGCTAAAGGCAAGTATTCTAACTCTTGTCTCAGTTCAATCTGAATAAGTTTTGTTAGGTTCATGTATTCTTTCGCATGAATTGAGGTATGTTGAAGTTAAAGCCAATTCCTTTGGCTAGACTTGATGTATTGATAATCTATTCATGTATTATCAAATGTTGCTATCTTTTGTCAACTACTTGATATGGTTTTCAAAAGAAGACTGAAATGTTAAACAAATATTTTGTCGGTAAAAGGACAGGCACGTGAGGTTGCCAAATGCTTAAACGTGCATACGTTTAATGGATATAGTGTTGATCAACATAGAGTACAATAGGCTGATCACCTAGAAGTGCTCGTAAGTAATATCGGGCTTATAGACTTGCTTCCAGGTTGTCCTTTTCCAATAAGGAATGAATGCTCGAGGTCTTTGACCGGAGTGTATGTTTTACTAAATATTGTAATTATGGTAAAACATTTTGAAAGAAAAGATGAAGTGCTATTTTGAATTATCAATAGTACTTCATAACTATTGTTCAGTTATTGAAGATATACGATTTGTATGTGTCAAGCATATTGTTATTAAATTGTTATACTTGTTGAGCTAGTTATGCTCACTCTTTCTTGAACCATATGAATGCAGCTAAGACTGAACGTCCCGAATGATCGAAAAAGGATAAAGGAAAAGCTAAGGCAGATTTCTAAGCTGTCTTGTAATAGTATAGGTCTATTGTTGTAATGTAACTGATATTATGACAAAGAACCTTTGTAATGGGATTAGAACCTGGGAAATGTAAATATTACTTTAAATATATAGAAGTTATGTTCGTTCTTTGAGACTTTTCAAATGAATGAATGTATGAATGTTGTACAGTATAGCACCATCTGTCGGGTTGGAAGATACCCGGATTTGGGGGCACTACAAACATTGCCCAATCAAACAGAGTCCTCCTCACAGGGTGGCAATCAAAATGCTGACAAAAAAGGGAGAAATACATATACCTAAACCTCATTCCAATAAAGGGACAAACAAAACCCATGAAATCATAAACCTCAAGGATGATAGAGAAATTTGGGATATAAGAAAGAAAGTTCAACAAATGGAGGAAACCATCTAGTCAATCAAAGGGACCAGAAACTTCGGAAGTGTCACCTACTCAGATCTCTGCATATTCCCAAGGGCTCGATATCCTAACAAAATCCAAGTCCCAAAATTTAAAAAGTATAATGGGGCATACGATTATTATACGCACCTAAAAGTATACACTGGCGAGCTAGGGTCTTATGCAAAGGATGAAAAACTCAGAATGCATTTATTCTAAAAAAGTCTAACTGGAGAGGCTAGAGCCTGGTATGCCCGACTTGGCAATGCCAAAATCCACAACTGGGAAGAGTTAGCACATGCCTTCCTAAATCGGTACAATTTTTAGTCACAAATGGCACCGGATAAATACCAAGTGACTAAAGTTAAGAAGCAAAATAATGAGTCTTTCCGATAATACGCTCAAAGATGGAGACGTCTGGCAGCATATGTCAGCCCGCCTATATCAGAAACTGAAATGGTAATGACTTTCATAGACATTCAAGACACACCTTACTATGAGAGGATTCTAGCTAGAATAGGAAATCCATTCTCAGAGATGATTAAACACGACAAAATGGCAGAGATGAGCTTCAAAGCAGGCAAGATTAAAGACTTCACAGCCTTGGAAGTAGTCGCTGAGCATATACGAACTGACAACTATGCGAGTAATCCCTCATTTTAGAGGGGAAAGCTAGGAGACCAACCTATAGTCTCCCTATTGGGAAGAAGCAAGGCAATTTGTCATTTCAATAATAGGTTTCATTCAATCAATGCCATGGCAGAAAGAAAAAATTTGAAAGAACAGAAAATTGGGTGTTCACTCGATTGGGTGATTCCCTTGAAAATGTATTGGTGATGTTAATGGATCACAAGAAAATTACCGAAGTGGCTCCACCTCTGGATCTAGGAAGCAAAAGATACAATCCAAGCCAGAGATGTGCTTACCACTCAGGGTCTCTGAGAGACGATACACAAAATTGTTTGTCCTTAAAGTAAAAAATCCAAAATCTGATCCAAAGTGGCAGTATTGTGGTCCAACGACCAGACTAACAAAATGTCAACACCAACCTTCTCTTGTAATATGATACGGAGGGAGTGAACATGATCGGATCAGGAAGCGCTAAAATCATCCAAATCGTAAGTACATGTGAAGGATGGAGGAATACCCCCAAAGGAGCTGAAAAAATGTCCTCGAGTGGGAAAATTCGGGAGAGTGTATGATAGTGATGCAAAAATTGGAGTTGATCCGGTATCAAGTAACTCTATTGGCTAATCTTATAGTGCGCCAACATCAAGTTATAAGGCAATTTTTCACTCAACTATTAGAAAGTCAAGAGAAAAAAGAGGTTAACTAGAATTCTAGTTATACCCCTCTAGGATGAGCCAGCTAAATTAAAAAGATCAAAGCAAGTTGAAAGGACAAGAAAAGTGGAATAATAAAATTACTAGAAAATCTTACCAGCGGAAAAATAACTCGGGGGAATGCGAATTCTTAAAGAAGAGAGACCAAACAACCTCCACAAGAGACCGAATATTCACCCCTTTGAACAAATCAAATGAAGATATGCTACACTTTCTGATAAGAGAAGGAAAGATTCTTGAGTTGCTGCCTCTTGTAAATCTCGAGATGAAAAGTTATGATTCCACCAAGATATGTTTCTACCATTCTAACTCACATGGACATGCAACTGAGGAATGTTGGTAGCTAAAGCATAAAATCCAGGATCTCATTAAAAATGGAGAACTGAAGATAGAAGTCCCCATAGCCAAAAAAAGAGATTAAGATTTCCATTTGAGATAGACAGTTCAAAGGAGGTGACGGCTATGAGCACCAATCCTGGCAGAACACAAGGTGGACTGATCTTAATGCTGTGAGTGTTAAAGGAAACAAGACAATCCCTGAAGGAAATTCCTCCACAATTGTCAAACATTCTGTTACCAAAAGTTAGCAACCACATTCCTGATTTTACCTTTCTAGATGATGAGGAGGAAAACTGATCCTTCCCAGTGCAGAAAAAGCCAAAAAGAAAAGTTCCTTGCAAGAAATACAACAACAATTCGAGAGAGATTTCATAGTCAAATCCTCTCAAGCCCTTGAAAGAGGTGAAGGAACAAATGAAGAAAAAGGTGGTGAGGTTGTCAGGAAAGCCAACCCATCGAGGAATCAAGAGTTCATTCCGTTTTACAATGGGTCCAGTCTGAGCATCCCCAAGGGATATAGAGAATCAGGAGGTGATCAAGTTATAACAGTAATCGAAGATATTCATGACCAAGAGGTGACCTCTATCACGAGCCTTGAAGGCAACAGAACCATCGGCAATTGGACTATCAGGCCTCAGCTAGCCAGGAAGATGGCAATCACTTTCTTAGCATTATGCCTTTTATTTTCCATGCATGTAAATATTGGAAAAAATCAAAAAATCAAAAAGTAAAAAAAATATCAAAAAATCTTGAAAAAAGTCAAAAAAATCAGCTTATCAAGCTTGAACTACAAAAGACCTGATCTCTCCTCATATATGGGAGTATGTAGGCAGCCACCTATGGTGCGGTCAAACCAAAACAAACACTTCTCAAATCGTTCAGCTCATCAGGCTGGAAATATGAAAGACCCGATTTCCCCTCATCAATGGGAGTACGTAGACAACCACCTATGCTGCGGTCTAACAAAACAAAAATCCAAAAAACCCTAAAACCAAGCTCAAACTGAGGTAAACATTTTTCAACTGTTCAGGTTTTCACTACAAAGCTTGAACTAAGAAAGACCTGATCTCCCCCCATCAATGCGAGTACGTAGGCAGCCATCTATGGTGCGGTCAAACCAAACAAAAATCCAAAAACCCCTCAAACCAAGATCAAACTAAAATAACCACTTTTCAACTTTATAGGCCAAGCCAAAATTATGAAAGACCTAACCTCCCATCAATGGGAATACATAGGCAGCCATCTATGGTGCGGTCTAACCCTCAAAAGAATCATCCAAACCCAAACATCAATCCCAAGACACCAAAATCAAAAAAGTTTACACCCAAGAAAAACCCTCAAAGTCAGCGGCCCATGTTGAAAGTACCCAACGACACCTCAATGTCATTCCATCAAATCTGTCATAAGTCCCGAAAAGGAAGAGACAATGATACATTAAGACAACCAATCACAAGGATGAAATGGCAATCATCATAAGACGAAACCTATCAACAACTTATCACTCCTAAAGTACGGGAAGACTTAATCTCTTTAGTACATGGGCAACCGTTATGACAAAGTCTATCTCATACCTTTCGACATGTTTCCCCAGATCAAGACCAGAAATCAAACCTTGCATATCAAAAAAACTCGAGTGAAGTCATCACCAACCAAGCTGAGATCTTAGGGTCAATTTAGTGGAGTCCAAAGGCCTCTCAACATCAATCATCAAATTTGAAACAACAACACAACGATATATCAAGCATGATCATTAACAAGGACCTTCAAAGAGTCGACACTCTCAATCAAAAGTCTTCATCAAATCAGAAGAAAATTATAAAGGCTAATTGCGTTAACAAGTCAGAAACAATTATTTAGGGCATCCAAGTATCAAAGCCCAAATCCACTACCTGTTCACCATATGGTCCAGAGGTAAAATACTTTTACAATCTCGGTATCTTATCAGCCCATCTGTCAAAGTAACTATGCCAGACGGCAAGCAATGCTAGGGAAATTTTAGAATAGGCGACAACCCGATATTGGGACCCTTACATCAAACAAGACTGGGGCAATGTCAAAAACAGGGACAACTCAACACTGGGGCATTCATCAACCATCCTAAAAATGAAAATGCACAAGTTGGCATCATCAGCATGGTCCATCATCATCAGAGCTTCCCCCATATCATCTCATTAGCGATCCAATATGATCATGTGGTCTTTTCTAATCAAACTTTTCTCATAATAAATAATTCGCATGTGAGGTATGATTTTTTCATCTTTTTATAGTCTCCATTACATGCATTAGTGATAATATGCATGTTAAATATTCTTAAAAAAAGGTTTTAAAAGAGAAAACTTTTGCGTAACTTGTTATGAATGTGATTAATTTTGATAAGCTTCCATGGAGCAAGAATCAATGGAACGACTAGAGAATTAAGACTATTCAACCTTTTGATTGGACACGACATCCTAGTGCAAGGCGCTTTTTGGAACAGACTTGACTTCATATGCATGTTTGTTTTTTGCGATTTCCCTGACTCTTAGTTGTGGGGTATGAAGCTATGACAATTAATGAAAAGATAAAAGATAAGTCGCCAGCCTAATATCTCAAATTGTGGCCTAGGTTGATTGAGTTATTAGGCCTGAGGGATGTCTTTACACCTGTTTCCCTAAAGTCATCTAGTTTGGGAGTCATAGGCCCAACGCTTGTTACATGGGTAACTCAGCGCCTCAAAAAATGAGCATTGAAAAAAGAAAAGGTAAAACCTGAGCAGATCTGAATCGTGGTCTAGGTTACTCGAGAAATTAAGCATGCGGGGTGTCTTCACACCTAGTACCCTAAAGCTATCTGGTTTGGGAGTCACCAGCCCAAAACTCGCTACATATGTAATTTAGAGCCTAAGAAAACGGACCTTGCACAAGCTCAGACGAGGAGAAAATAGAGTGACCTCTTGACATAGCTCAAAGTGTGGCCTTTGTTACTCGAGCTAGTAAACCTGAAGGGGTGTCTTAACACCTAGTGCCCTAAAGTCGTTAGGTTTGGGAGTCATTGGTCCAAAACTCATAAAATGGGTAACTCAAAATAACCTAAGAAAACGAGATAAGTGAAGCAAAAGAAAAAAAAATAAAATTTTCAATTCATGGAAATGAAACCCCTGCTAAGAGTTGCGTCACTCATAGTGCATGTGTCATATGAAATCAATTCTGCTAAGAATAACGTCTAGAGCACAGATGAAGTATCTTTGTTATAGGGATATAAGTCTTTTGAGTCTAATCCCACCCATGAAAAATGACTATGAATGCTTCAAAATTTCCTTGCGATTTCATAACTCATTCAATTTCATAAACTTTTACTTTAAATGCCTTATTCACAAGAGTGTACTTATCCTGGCGGCCGAGCCGTCAAGCTTTTGGTGCATTTTGCTTTTTTTGATGTGCAGGATATTGCTCACTCGCGACTTGGTCAACAAAGAAAGCTTCTCATATAAATCCTCGGCATCAACATACGAAAGGACTTGGGAATTTTTTTATTCTAAGAAATGGAAGGAGTATAAGGAGGGATCAAGACTTTAATCAAAGGAAAGGGGAGAACTGCTGAAAGAAATCATGGTGACATAAGCTTGCCCCTACAAAAGAAGGGGAAAATTCTCAAGAGAGCCCTTAACTCAAAAGCAGAAGCCCAATGACAAAAGGTCTAGTGAATGAAATCTACACCATTAAACATGTCAACCTGCGCCAAATCCTCATAAGTCGAGGCCTCTACACCAAAGTTCAAATTTGGGCAGTGAAAGAATATGTCGCACCCTTCAGGGATGTCAGCGGCACCTGTCGACGTCGGGATTTTTATTTGTCCCTTTCTGTTCTTGTCTTTTGGTATTCTCATTGAAGGTGAGATTTGTTTGCAAAAACAAGTTTGAAAAGGTCCGACATGTATATGTCGACAATTTGACTGTAAGAGTCACCAGTTGGTATTTTTAAATAATTGCACCAACTCAACCGAGAAAAGATTTGCACAAAGACCCGTGTATTTGACACTATTTAACTGGTCTGAGAAACCAAAATTCGTTAGGGTACGGGGGCTTGATTAAGCAGAGGGAAGGTGTTAGGCACCCCCCCCCCCCTCGACTTCTATGATGACACAGTTATCATTACTTTTCATTAAAAAATTTATCTGTGTATGTGTGTGTGTGAATTAGATCGATGTGCAGTTATTTGGAAGTAGTGTTACGCCTCGTTTACACCTATATACAAAGGGTTTAACTATTGTATAAAAGTTTAATTTTAATAATATATAGCAATGATGTTTTGTTTAATAGGTTTTTCAAACCCTTGTGCTCAATAGTAATTGAGGCCTTTGATACTTCCAATTTATTATGTGTTCGGCTTGATTGCTTTTATTTTCGTGTTGTGATGCATCATCGAGAAAATCATATACATAGCGATGCCTAACTCCTTGTTGGCATGCAAACCATCTAAGGATATTCAGACAGCGTAGATAATTTACAAGCTGGCTGCAGCTGAAAATGTCCATCACGGGAACCGAATCTAGATTTAGAGTCTGAATCTGTGATCACATGATTCCTAGGCTCACATGTGAAAGCAATATGGACAAAAGCTAAAAAAAGAACTAGATTTGAGTAAATCTAAACCATTCCAGCTTCAACGGTTCCAGTTTAGCCATCATTTTAGCTTCATAACTCATTCAATTTCATAAACTTTTACTTCAAATGCCTTATTCACAAAAGTGTAATTATCCTGACGGCCGAGCCGTCAAGCTTTTGGTGCATTTTATTCTTTTGATGTGTAGGATATTGCTCACTCGTGACTTGGTCAACAAAGAAAGTTTCTCATATAAATCCTCGGCATAAACATACGAAAGGACTGGGGCATTTTCCGATTCTAAGAAATGGAAGGAGTATAAGGAGGGATCAAGACTTTAATCAAAGGAAAGGGGAGAACTGCTGAAAGAAATCATGGCGACATTAGCTTGCCCCTACAAAAGAAGGGGAAAATTCTCAAGAGAGCCCTTAACTCAAAAGCAGAAGCCCAATGACAAAAGGTCTAGTGAATGAAATCTACACCATCAAACATGTCAACCTGCGCCAAGTCCTCACCAGTCGAGGCCTCTACACCGAAGTTCAAATTTGGGCGGTGAAAGAACATGTCGCACCCTTCAGGGATGTCAGCAGCACCTGTCGACGTCAGGAATTTTATTTATCCCTTTCTATTCATGTCTTTTGGTGTTCTCATTGTAGGTGAGATTTTTTTGCAAAAACAAGTTTAAAAAGCTCCGACATGTATATGTCAATGATTTGACTGTAAGAGTTGCTAGTTGGTATTTTTAAATGATTGCACCAACTCAACCAAGAAAAGGTTTGCACAAAGACCCGTGTATTTGACACTATTTAACTGGTTTGAGAAACTGAAATTCATTAGGGTCCGGGGGCTTGATTAAGCAGATGGAAGGTGTTAGGCACCCCCCGACTTCCGTGATGACACGGTTATCACCACTTTTCATTAAACCTTCTATTTGCGTATGTGTGTGTGTGAGTTAGGTCTATGTGCAGTTATTTGGAAATAGTGTTACGCCTCGTTTGCACCTATATACAAAGGGTTTGACTTTTGTATAAAAGTTTAATTTGAACAATATATAGCAATGATGATTTGTAAAATAGGTTTTTTAAACCCTTGTGCTCAATAGTAATTGAGTCCTTTGATATTTTCATTTTATTATGTGTTCGGCTTGATTGCTTTTATTTTCGTGATGCGAGGCATCTTTAAGAAAATCATATACATAGAGATGCCGAACTCCTTGTGTGCATGCGAACCATCTAAGGATATTCAGACACCGTAGATAATTTACAAGCTGGCTGCAGCTGAAAATGTCCATCACGAGAATCAAATCTAGATTTAGAGACTGAATTTGTGATCACATGATTCCGAGGCTCACATGTGAAAGCAATATGGACAAAAGCTAGAAAAAGAACTAGATTTCAGTAAATCTAAACCATTCCAGCTTCAACGGTTCCAGTTTAGTATCCATGAACCAGTCAAAATGAGAAATAACCAGATTTAGGCAAATATATCCCGCAGGCTGAAAGATTAAATTTCTACATTATGAAAGCGGTAAGGCAAATATTTATATAAAAGCAGAATATATATATATATATATATATATATATATATATACACATGGTTAAATGTTTTTTGGTCACTGTACTATAGGTCGACTTACAAGTTGGTCACTGAACTTTTTTTTTTTCTTACAGTCAACTCACTGAACTTTAATTTACTTACAAAACGTTACAAAAAATTGCTAGTGCATCCGCAAAGTCATTCCTATTCTGAGGAATACAGAGGAAGGATATTACTTCAAACTCTGAATCCATCTGGATAACTTGTCGATGGTAAGGCAGCAAATGTAATTCTTTGGTGTGATAGATCCCAGTGGTTTATCTGATTACCAATTCGAAATCTCCAAAGACAGTTAACCGTCTGACGCCCATGGATTGGGCTAGTTTCAACCCCATGATATAGCCTTCATACTCAACTGTGTTATTAGTGTTGATAAACTACAATTTGATGGTAATGGGATACTGCTCTCCCGAAATGGACACTAGAACTGCTCCAGCTTCAGCACCTTCCATGTTTACAGCTACATCAAAATACATCCTCCATAGTTGGTGTGTATTGTCCTGATGGTGTTGCTAAATTATCATTACCCCTTCATCGGGGAAATATGTTTCCAAAGGTTTGAAATCCCCTGAAGGTGCGGAGGCCAGTTGATCCGCAATTCATTGACCTTTGATAGAATTTTGAGTCACATAGATGATGTCAAATTGTTGGAGGATCAAATACCATTTAGACAGTTGATAATTCAATATAGGTTTGTTGAACACATACTTGAGAGGATCCATACGGGATTTGAGATGGGATGTGTGACCATGGAGATAATGGTGTAATTTCATGGAAGCCCATGCTAAAGAACATCAAGTTTTCTCAATCAGAGTGTACTTGTGTTCACTAATGCTGAATCTTTTGTTGAGGTAATAGATAGCTCTTTATTGGCCTCTATCATCTTTTTGTCTAAGCATGCAGCCCATGACATTGTCATTGATTAACATATACATAAATAGGGGAACACCATACCTGTGAGGAACCAAAACAGGAGCTCTGACCAGTTGTTCCTTAATAAAAAGGAAGGCTTTTTGACACTCTTCGTTCCATTTCTTGGAGGAGTTCTTCCTTAGTAACTTGAAGATGGGTTCATAGGTTGCTGTGAGTTGGGAGATGAATCGAATGATAAAGTTGATTCTTCCCAGAAATCCCCGTATTTCCCTCTCTATCTGGGGTATGGGCATCTCCGTGATGGCCTATATTTTTGCAAGATCTAGCTCAATGTCTTTGTGGCTTACTAGGAATCCCAGTAATTTGCCTAATTTGACGCCAATGACGCATTTGGCCGGGTTCAACTTCAAGTTGTACTTATGCAACCGGTTGAAGAGCTTTTTGAGATGATCTAGGTGGTCTTCCTCCCTTCAGACTTGACAATGATGTCATCCATATAGACTTCTATCTCTTTGTGCATTAGATCGTGGAAAAGAGCTATCATGGCTCACTGATTGGTAGTTCCGGCATTGATGAGGTCGAATAACAACCGTCTGTAGCAAAAGGTTCCCTAAGGAGTGATGAATACATTTTTCTTACGATCGTCTTCAGCAACCATGATTTGATTGTACCTAGTAAAGTAGTCAGCAAAGGAGTACATATGTCATACTAAGCTGTATTGTCAATGAGTATGTCAATGAACGGTACAGGAAAGCTATTTTTGAGATAAGATTTGTTCAGATCCCTTTAATCCACGCAAACTCGCACCTTCCCTCCTGATTTAGGCACGGGGACTATGTTGGATAGCCACTCAGGGTATGTTGATACCATGATGATACCGACTTGAAATTGTTTCACAATTTCTTCTTTAACTTTCAAACTCCACTCAGGTTTTAATTGCCTGAGTTTCTGTCTGACTAGCTTGAATCCCTCTTTGATGGGAAGGCGATGAATGACAATGTCAGTTAATAAACCGACCATGTAAGGGCCTCGAATCCAGGTCCTAAATCACCTCGAATTCGGTTCGATCATTCTATAACTAATCAACTATATTTGCGGAAGATATAAACATAAATTGTTTATACAATAACTTATACATAATCCCCAAGGTCGAGTAACTTTAACTTAATACACATTTCATAATTTTTTAAACACATAACATTGTTAACATACAATACTTATAAAATTTAGTTGTACACATATCCTAACACTGGAACTGTCTTTAACCTGTCCTTGTATCCGACGCATTCGTCTTAATCTGCAATGTTTTATCATGATATAGCAAGGGTGAGCATAAGGATTGCCCAGCAAGTTTAAGTTCAATAATATAACGATATATCATGATTGAAAATATTTGAATAATTGGCTAGCTATAATTCAACAATATAATTGTGAACTAGCAAGAACAAATTTATGACTGAACAAGTATTATACATGAACAAATATATCTGAAACCAACTGGTAATGAAGGTGATCAGCCATTCATACCTGACTTATACATGCAATATGTATAGAGTAAAATTATACATGGCAATCAGCAATGATTAACCATAAGCTTATCCGAATGAAACACTCTTAATAGAGTTAAGTAAAAATAAACTTGCACGAACTGTTTGATTATCACATTGCATAATTTATAATGCTTTATCCGAAGACCTAATATTAGTAATATAGATCTCCAATATTAGAATAATATCATCATAATATAATACTATAATATATATATACATATATATGGAATAACCTAAACACATTAACACATAATCCTATCAGTCTATTCAGTACATAAAACTTAGCATCAAGTCAGACTATTTAAGTTCGAGTTGAAACCGACACAATTCTATCATCCCGACGGTCTAGTCGGACAAATTTCAAGTTTAAGTTCAATTAAACTTTGGCTAAACGCTTAACTATTATCTAAGATAATTTTAATAACAATCGAAATATTTTTCAAAGTCTCGTAATAATTTTTAAATAATTATTACTATTTATCAAGAATTTTCAATCATTAAACACGTATTTAAATAATATAAATACCACTTAATTCTTTTATCATTAATATTCATTTATTATCAAATATTAATGAAGTACATGTCATAATATTATAATATATTTTATAATATATCAAAGTAATTTTAAAACCTTAAAATCATTTAAATATGATTTTAAACACTTAAATTCATTATCCGATAATTGCTATTAATATTAAAATATTAATATTTTCATGACAAAATATCAAAAGTTATATTTTATAACTTAAAATATTTTTATAACACTTAAATCATTTTCATATGATTCATAAATCATTAATTCTATTTTTCATAATTTATTTAATATATTTATTGAATAAATTAATTATCGTTAATATTGATTAACGAAATTCCTCACAAAAATATTAAAAGTCACTAAAAATATCTTTAAATATTTTCTTATATCATAATATTATTTTTCATGATTTTTCATGAATTAAAATCATTTTAAATCATTTATTTAATATTATAATTAAATAAATTAAATACCATTTATATTCCAAAATATTAAATATTTATGAAATATACTTAAAATAATTAAAACTATTTTTCAAAATTTAAAATAAATTTTGGAATTTTCTAAGTATTTTAATAATTAAAACCATTTTTATCTATTTTTAAATAATTTTCAAAAATAATAATAATAAACTGTCATTAAAAGTGCCTATATAATGACAGTAACTGTCATATAGGTGTTCTTAAGGTCGTTTCTTGAAATTTTTTGAACGTTCATGTTAGACAACAAGGTGGGTCGTTTCAAATGGATTCTAATCCTATGTTCTAGTTAAATTCTGGACTGGTAATGGTGTTATAGTTATAGTATAAGTGTTATACTACAACTATCAATTGAGTTCATGGCCAAAACGTTACTTAATCGAGAGATCTACGCTGCAAAAGACATGTAGACTGCTCTTCATTTCTTAGTTTTCCGAAAATGAAGAACAGATTGTAAATCTTACTTACTGAGCCTCCAGATCTAGGCCTTCTAGGTATGAGTAATGTAATATTAAGGTTCCATTGTGTAGTACTCATGTCCCTGTACAACTTCATAACTTCAGATCATCTTAACAACAACAGATCTAAGCTATCACGCCCGGTCAAACTAGTGGTCAGTAAACGGGTCTTGAAGATTCTGGGTTACCTAGAATCTCCTTCCGGCCAGTTAGTCAACGTGGGTTTGACCACGATTATCTTTGATCATGTTATGTATCTGGTTGTTCTAAGGGCTGGGATGTGTAGTACTGTTGTCCGACTACAAGATATATGCACAAACATGGCTATTAACCTAAACAGTTGCCAGATCAAAGGCCGAAAAGAAGCTTTCAGAGCTACTTGGGGATTTCTCTGGTCACTTTAAAAGGCGACTTAAAGTGAACAGTCAACCCACTTCGATCGATCATAACTTGGGTTCTAGTACACGATCGGACCATGTTTCAAGTTGCAGAATAAAGACCACATAACATACTACAAGTCTATAACATAAAACGCACATAACACTTAATACACACAGATCTACAAGCCCTGGCATATGTCTGTCAGGCCGTCATTTTTAACATTTTCCAAATTTCTAAAATCATCAAATCCGAGCATCAAAATGATATGGATCTAGGTTTTGACCACCCAGATCATCAAGTGACACCCTCTAGCACATATCTAAACAACAAACAACAACATTAACTTAAGATCACAAATTTCGAAATTTTAGGGTTCTTATACCTTTCAAGCTTGATCTTTGATTTCTGACTTTGTGATCTGATCTTGGTAAGTTATAAACTGATCATGGCTTAGCTTTTCACTCCCTCTCACACTAGATTTTGAAAAGTTAGAGAGAGAAGGGACTTGGAGAAAATAAAAATGAAAGTGTGCATTTTCTCTCTCTTAATCTAATATACATGGCATAATTCAATGTATCTAGTTGCTAGTTGGTATACCTATCTAATATAAAATAGATATAGAGCACATGGGATAAACATTAGAGTAGTGAGTCACCAAGATTGCCATATCTTTTGCTTAGGTTTTAAGAAAAGGGTATTTTAGTCATTTTGCATAACATTTTAATGGCATTCTAGTAAATGGGAAAACCCTTAGGGTTTAGGGTTAGGGTTAGGGTTAGGGTTTAGGGTTTAAAAAACCTTAAGGTTTAGGGTTTGAAACCCTTAGGGTTTACAATTTAATTTTCTAAATTTTCCAATTTAGGTTTTAAAAATAGAAAATTAACATTTCTAAATTATAATTAGGATTTTCTAATAATATTAAAATTTCTTAATCATAATTTAAGTATTGCTAATTAGGATTAGTATTTCCTAATTAAATTTGCTAATTTAGCAATTAGGGTCAAAATAGTCATTAGGGTTTACAAACTAAAAATTAGGGTTTCTAATAGAAAAATAATTTCCTAATTTAGAAATTAGATTTCGTAATTAGATTAGGGTTTGCTAATTAATTAAGCTTTACCCTAACTAATCTTATAATTATTTACACCTACGCCATTAAGTTCCCAATTAAGGATTTTATACACCGAATTAGGGTTTCAAATTTTCAGAACTGAAATTAGGGTTTCTAGAACCGGTTTCTAGGGTTTCTTAGAATTCATAAAGGTTTTCTACCTGAACGTTGTCGTTCTTAATATATACTTAGGGTTTGTTACAAATATCATTTATCTGGTCAACCCTTGACCCTTAACCACATACTGTACACATATACATAGAACATATTCACTTATTCCTTAATCCTGAATAATTCACCTAAATCTTTCACATAATTTTAAAACCCTCAAAATTCCTTCTCAAAAATATCAAACGCATACACTTATTTTCTGTCTAGGTTCTAATTTCGAACCTTAAATTAATTAATAAAAATTTTAAAAATATTCTAAATTCTCAGGTTGTCACAGACCATGTCTTCACGAGACCATGCAAACACATCCTAGAATTTGGTCAATAGAGTAACCATGTCATTCCTTTGGCTTGGAATAAGTTCCGTACCAATCTGGATTTGTTTGGGGTTTTCTGAGGTTCCGAGGTTAAAAGAGGTGGTTTGATCAAGATTTGGCTTGGGTTTGTCTTCCACCCATTCTTTGATCTCCTGAGGCACCTCATAGTCCTCTTGCTCAATCTCCATCAAGTCAGAGTCCAACTTTACATCAAAGTTGTAGTCCTTGTGAAGAATAGGCATTCCATCAGCAAGTTTAGGCATATCTAACTTTAGAGTCCTAAAACAAAATGCTTTCACTTAATATATGAAACTGTTTAATTATACAGGGTGTTAACATGAAATGACAAAAACAACTGCTAATATTATGCAACAAAAGTAAGCAGTTATTGCTATATACAAGGCAAAGGGATTTTCTGCCCTTTTTACCCTTTCTAGCAAATGCAAAGAGTGTTGCTCCAATTGCCAAGGGTTAAGTCCTGGTGGATAGCTGTGATGAAGGGGCTGTTATCATCCTCCTTTTCTTGAATGATGACCATGACATCTAAGCAGTCGTCATCTAAGATATCCTTATTCATACCCTCGGTATGTGCCAGGAAGTACATCTTTGATAACCGCCTCTTAATGTCATGTTTGTGCCTTTGATTCCTTTCCTCCATGTTTGGATCTGGTGTTAGGACTTCTTTTCCTTTAACCAGTATCAGCTTAGGAAACCGCATACCTACCACAGAGGCAGGAATTTTTCGTAGAGGCCATGTAAAATTAGCATCTATAGGTTTAGGCAACAACCTTGTAGATGAAGGAACCGGTGTATGCTTGTGCGGGTTCTTGTGACTGGACCCAGAGGAGTAGCCTAGTTCGGCCTTCCCTGTCTGGCTGGGAACTTGAATTGGGCATTTGATTCCTTGTTGATCCTTTCCTAACCCTTGTCCAGGTTGGAAACCCAAGGATTTCATTTCTTGAGTGGCCGACATTACCTCGGCGGGAACTCTGGGTTTCAAAGCGAGAGCCCCAATTAGTTGATAGTGAGTGTTGCTCACCTCAAGGGCTTGGAAGCAGACAGGCTCAACTTCATCATTGAAACTGATGAGAGGTACATCACTTTGGACATGATACTCTGGCTCAACATTGATAGTGATCCGATTACTATTGATAATATACTTGAGCTGTTGATGAAGGGTGGATGGGATGGCTCTCGCCATATGAATCCAAGGTCTTCCCAACAATAAATTATATCATGTAGTGATTTTGAGCACTTGGAAGGATATGTAGAATGTATGTGGACCGATTTCCACTGATAATTCAATCTCTTCGACAACATTTCATCGAGATCCATCAAGGCTTTGATGATTGAATGGCTGCTTCGAATTCTGTTGAGATTGATGTTCATTTTTTCCAATGTGGCATAGGGGCAGATGTTTAAGGATGATCCTCCATCTATTAGCACTCCTCTGACCACATATCCAGAAGACATCACCGCTATGTGTAACGATTTTCAATGACCCATCCCTTCGGGAGGTATGTTATCATCAGTGAAGGATATCACATTGCTATTGAAGATGTGATCAACCAGATGATGGAATTTTTTAACATCCACTGTCTTTAGCAAGTGGGTTTCTTCTAATATTTTCAGTAAGACCTTCCGGTGATCTTCTGAAGAGAAAACCAAGTCCAGAATAAAGATTTATTATCGAGCTTCTTTCAAGCTTTGAACCACCTTGGCTTCATTATGTTCTATCTGACGGATGAATTCTTCGATTTTCTCCTTGGGCACTTTCCCCTTAAATCTGATGACTAGCTTCATCACTCGTTAAGGGAGATATAGTGAATTTTCCTTAGATACAGTAACATTTGTGTTTGATGTTGATCCTTCAACCTCTCCATAATTCCATGGGACTTTCTTAAGGCTGATGATAGGATATTGTGGCCTGAATGGCAATATGAATGGCTTTAGTGCAGCCACTTTCAAAGGGTTTTCAACTCTTTTGAGCTGAATTGGTTGAATTGTAAGTGGCGTGGTAGCCAAATCTCTCACAGAGGATATAACTGCTACAACTTCCTTCCATCCTGGAGGAAATGTGTCCCCACTCTCAAATGATACAGCGTCATCGTCAGCCATTTGTAGATTACCGCTGTCAATCATATTTTGGATAAGATGGCGGAGTGCCCAGCATTCCTCAGTACTATGACCGCGAGAGTGGGAGTGGTATTGACATACTCCAGTAGCATCAAACCTTTTTGAGTGTGGGTTGACTGGAGGTAGCAGTACTATGATTTTTCCCTCATTGATCAGCATCTGCAATATTTCTTCCATCGGTTGGCCTAAATAGGTGAATTCCCTTTTGTTGGTAAAGTCACGGCGTGCTTTAGCTTTTGCTTTTCTTGAAAACTTTTGCTCTAAGGTTTCGCTTTCTTGGGTAAGTGGTGTAGTATTTGTGATAAGAGAAAGGAGGCTAGCATGCTCCTGACTAAACAACTGTCGTGTGACTTGGTGTTGATGAGTCACTAGTTCTGACAGTTAATTGACTTGTTTGTCAAGAGACTTTAACTCCCGTTCCATCATGAACTGGAACTTTGAATAATCCCACTTATCTGTATTATCCTTGTTAGTTTGGGAAAAACCACCCACATATTTGAGGTACTTGGAGCTCTATCCACTGCCCATGTTGATCATGTTAACATCCTCTTCCTTGTGTTGAGGGAGAGGGTTGTCTTGAACATGTTGTTGCTCAGGCTTGGTCACCACGATCTCACCACTGTCTATTAAGTCTTGGATCTTATGGTTGAGGGTCCAACAATCTTGAGTGTTGTGGCCTGGAGCTCCAGAATGGTAAGCACACTTCTTGCTTGTATTGAAGCCTTTTGCACTTGGATTAGCTGGTGGAAGGAGATAAGTGATCTTCTTCTGAGCTGTTAGAAGTTTGAAAATGTTTTCAAGTAAATCCCCTAAGGGGGTGAACACTCTTGAGCGTTTGACTTATCCACTCTTTGGCAAGGGAGGACTTGAAGACTATGCTTGAAAACGGGAGTAGTTTTTCCTTTGAATTGGCAAGTTTTGATTGCCTTTTTCTCCTTGCAGTATCAAGGAAACATCCTTTTCTTTCTTCTTATGGACCCTCCGGGGGTTGTTCCCATAACTTCTAGAGACTTTAACTCCCGTTCCATCATGAACTAGAACTTTGAATAATCCCACTTATCTGTATTATCCTTGTTAGTTTGGGAAAAACCACCCACATATTTGAGGTACTTGGAGCTCTCTCCACTGCCCATGTTGATCATATTAACATCCTCTTCCTTGTGTTGAGGGAGAGGGTTGTCTTGAACATGTTGTTGCTCGGGCTTGGTCACCACGATCTCACAACTGTCTATTAAGTCTTGGATCTTATGCTTGAGGGCCCAACAATCTTGAGCGTCGTGGCCTGCAGCTCCAGAATGGTAAGCACACTTCTTGCTTGTATTGAAGCCTTTTGCACTTGGATTAGCTGGTGGAAGGAGATAAGTGATATTCTTCTGAGCTGTCAGAAGTTTGAAAATGTTTTCAAGAAAATCCCCTTAGGGGGTGAACACTCTTGAGCGTTTGACTTATCCGCTCTTTGGCAAGGGAGGACTTGAAGACTGTGCTTGAAAACGAAAGTAGTTTTTCCTTTGAATACGCAAGTTTTGATTGCCTTTTTGTCCTTGCAGTATCAAGGAAACATCCTCTTCTTTCTTCTTATGGACCCTCCGGGGGTTGTTCCCATAACTTCTAGATTGGATATGCTCAGCTACGGTTTTTAACGCGGCAAGGTCTTGAATCTTCCCAGATTTCAATCCCATTTCTACCATTTCTCTGTGTTTAATCATTTATGGGAACAGCTTTCCTATTCCAGCTAGGATCCTCTCATAAAATGGAGCTTCTTGAATATCTATGAAGGTCATCACCATTTTAGACTCTGTCATGGATGGGATAACTTGAGCAGCCAGACGCCTCCATCTTTGGGCATACTCTCTGAATGACTCATTGACTTGCTTTTTGACTTTGGTAATTTAGTGTCGGTCTAGAGCCATCTGAGTTTGAAAGATGTATTGACCGAGGAAAGCATGTGCTAACTCCTCGCAGCTATGAATTTTGGAGTTATCCAATCTGGTGTACCATGCTCTGGTTTCTCCAGTCAAACTTTTCTGAAATAGCTGTATTCTGAGGTTTTCCATTCTCGGCATAGGATCTGAGCTCTCCAATGAACACTTTTAAGTGGGTATAAGGATCTCCCAATCCATCATATTTCTCAAAATCAGGAGTCTTGAATTTCTCCGGATAATGAACCCCGGGGAAGATGCAATGGTCTGAATATGAAACACTTCTGTGTGTTCCAATCCCTTTGATGGACCGAATGGTCTCTTCTATTTGAAGAACCTTCTTCTGAATATCACTAGTGTCTTGATCTTCTTTAAGATTGGTGATTTCTAGGGTCTTGTTGGGTGCTAGAACTTCTCTGTCCGGACCTTGGATTCCTCCATGTGCAGAGGGTTTTGTGTGGATGGGTATTTATGGACCCTGAGTTGATTTGTGTAATTCTTTGAGCAGAACAACCAACTCTGTTATTTGATTACTTAATCCTTTGAACTTCTTGCGAGAGACATGAGTAGGATTAGGCTGGCCACTTGTAGCCATGTCTGGTTGTAGGCTTAGTGCCTTACTGGATTTTGAACGGGTAACGAGACCAATCGTTTCCCTACAAAAAAGACTTATGTAGTTTAGTCTAGGGAAACGTGGCAATGTTACATGCTATGTAATGTGTCAGTTTTTAGGAGTATTATCCTACAAAACGGATGTCAGCTATTTTAATGACAGGATAGCATGATTGGTTTTGATATGCATGTTCACATATTCCTTTATATTTTCCATTACATTGAGATTGACATGGAAATGAAATTACAAGTAATTAAAATGGGAAGGTAGGAAGAGACTTTCCTCCATGTTTGGTTTATCAGAGGCTGACCTATCTTAGGCTACTCTCGCGGCTTTTTGGCATGAAGGTCCCGAGATCATCACAATTTACTTGATGAGAAATTAATCTGACCTTTCAACTGGAGCGAATCTGGGTGGTGCCTTTCCTGAGACTCATGGAATTAGACTTTCGATGAGTCCAGTAATTAAACACTGGCGGGATAGCCTCCTGATGGAGGGACCACACAACATACATTCACATACATTATGTCTCACCGTATGAAAATGATGACATGTGCGAAGCACTAATATCACAGACAGATATGGTACGAAGCACTAAGTGCAGTAAATAAAGCATTAGTACACATTCATTCAAATGTAAATGCAGCATCCACACATAAGCAGGTAAAAGGGTTTTGAAAAGTTTGAATAGCTGCTTAAGCCCTCTTACTGGGGTCCCCAGTAGAGTCGCCACCTGTCGACGTTGGGATTTTTATTTGTCCCTTTCTGTTCTTGTCTTTTGGTGTTCTCATTTTAGGTGAGATTTGTTTGAAAAAACAAGTTTGAAAAGGTCTGACATGTATATGTCGATGATTTGACTGTAAGAGTCGCAAGTTGGTATTTTTAAATAGTTTCACCAACTCAACCGAGAAAAGGTTTGCACAAAGACATATGTATTTGACACTGTTTAACTGGTTTGAGAAATCGAAATTCGTTAGGTTCCGGGGGCTTGATTAAGCGGAGGGAAGGTGTTAGGCACCTCCCAACTTTCATGATGATACGGTTACTGCCACTTTTCATTAAAACTTTTATCTGCATATTTGTGTGTGTGAGTTAGGTCTATGTGCAGTTATTTCGAAGTAGTGTTATGCCTCGTTTGCACCTATATACAAAGGGTTGACTTTTGTATAAAATTTCAATTTTAACAAGATATAGCAATGATGTTTTGTAAAATAGGTTTTTCAAACCCTTGTGCTCAATAGTAATTGAGGCCTTTGATCCTTTAATTTTATTATGTGTTCGGCTTGATTGCTTTTATTTTCGAGATGCGAGGCATCTTCGAGAAAATAAGATACATAGTGATGCCGAACTCCTTGTGGGCATGAGAGCCATCTAAGGATATTCAGACACCGTAGATAATTTATAAGTTGGCTACAGCTGAAAATGTCCATCACAGGAACCGAATCTAGATTCAGAGACTGAATCTGTGATCATATGACTCCTAGGCTCATATGTGAAAGCAATATGTACAAAAGCTAGAAAAAGAACTAGATTTGAGTAAATCTAAACTATTTCATCTTCAACCGTTCCAGTGTAGTCCCGATGAATCGGTCAAAGTGAGAAATAGCTAGATTTAGGCAAATATAGCCCATAGGGTGAAAGAGTAAATATCTACATTATGAAAGCGGTAAGGCAGATATTTATATATATATATATAAGTTGTAAATGCAACGAATATTATATCCAGGCTCCAACATACAAAGTTCGATAATATATATATATATATATATATATATATATATAAGTGTTTATATAAATATACAAAAGCAGTAAATGCTCCAAATATTATATTCGAGCTCAATCGAAGCAAATCTGTGGCTTTTTCTTGCTAATCTGTGGCTTTTTCTTGCTTTCGTATATATATATATATATATTAATTTTTTACTGCTATTAAAATATATGTTCTAACTATGTATTCAATGTAAAGCTGCGATATTAATGTTTGTGGACTAGATTTATCTAAATCTAGCCATATTTAACTTTTAACTGGTTCAAAAGTTGTAAAACTAGAACCAATGAGCTAGAATGACTAAGATTTATTTAAATCTAGTGTTTTTTCTAGTTTTTTTCTAAATATTAAGCAACCACACGTCCCTAGACTTGTATCTAGAGGAAACAGGAAGCTTGGCTACGCGCATGCAAGGATTTAACTGATGAATCCTCTGTTTTACGACGTTTAGATTAAATATCTATTTTATTTTATTATGTTTTCTTTTCAGGCTATCCATGTCACATTATGTGAGCATAAGAGCTATGGGATCTAAGATCCAGCTGACAAATCTAGATCTGGTTCCCATGATGGACCTTTTCAGTTGTACAGTTAGCTTATAAATCATATTTGTGGTGCTCGGGTCAGTTCGATGGTTTTCATGCCCATAAGGAGCCTGACACTTTTATGTATATTTTTTTGTCGAAGATGCTCTGCATCTCGAAAATAAAATCAAAACAAGCCGAATACGGAATAAAATGGAAGTATCAAAGGCCTCAATTACTATGTGAGCATAAGGGTTTGAAAACCTGTTTTCAAAACATCATTTCTGTATATTTTACTTAAAATTAAACTTTTATACAAATCAAAACCTTTTTATATAGGTGCAAACGAGGCATAACACTACTTCCAAATAAAGCGCTTAGGCCTAATTAACTACACACACATTTCAAATAAATTAGGGAATTAAAAACATGTGGTAACCGTGTTTTCACGAAAGTCGGGGTTTGCTTAACACCTTCTGTAAGACCCCGAAATTTTTAAATAAAAAGGAATTTCCTTTATTTATTATTTTGAAATAGTAAGGGTTGATTTGATTAATGTGGATAGTTAAGGGTTAAATACGCAAATATTTCAAAATAAGCAAGTGGTTATAAAATATTCATTTTTGTTTGGGAATATTCGTTTGGTCGTGGGAATATTCGTATCGCTTCGGGAATATTCGTGACGATCTCGCAAACCATGTGTGGGCCCCATAACGAAAAGCGCGATGGATGAGGAAAACGACAAAGTTTGGGTGGTTATAAATAACTACGTAGTTGTTACTGCAAAGAAGATCGTTGGAATACCGGTGGTTAAAATACGAAGAATACGCGTGGTTGCACAAAGAGTAGCACTTCAGATTGCACAAAAGATTGTTGAATTATTGATCCTTACGTAAGATGGCACTACTCAATAATTTTCACGAGAGTTACTTATCAATATTTTATTTTATTGATTCAATAATTGTCGCGTTGATATTTTATATTATTGTTGTTCAATAATTATCACTACATAGTATTTCCCATTATCGATCAATAATTCATATTATTTGAATAATATTATTAGATAACATTATTGGCAATGTCTAGAAAGTTCTCGCTCTAAGGAGAGGTTTGGTCACCTAATTGCGCTACCAAGAAGGAGAGATCCTTATTGAAAGCCCCTCTTCCTGAGGAACTACTGGTTGTCATAATTGTGATTCGTAATATTATTTGTGAATAATTAATTATTGATTCATATGATAAGGAAATATTTATTTTATATGAATATAAATGATGGATTTATTTATGTGGTTATTAATGAAGGAATTAATGCCGAGATGTTTTATTTGTATTTTGCTCTGGATTGAGGTATTAAAAGATCAAATCGGTGTTATTATAGCTTTATTGTGTGAGTTATAATATTTAATCCGACCGCTGGATCGTTGTAATTTTTGGATATGTTATACATATATAAGTTGAGTATATGTCCACAAATTTTGAACCGTTAAAATGAACGAATGATTTGTTATAAATTTTAAGAGGTGTTTGATTCTTGAAGTAGGGTTATAATTGATTTTGGTGGAAAATTCTAGAATTGAGTGGGCCCCACTTGTGGTTGGTGAAAAAATGTGCTGAATTTTATTTCAAATGTGGTGGGTGGCAATAGTAGCGTGTAAAGCCATCGTGTAGCAAAGTCAAGTCTCGCTTCTAGTGGCTAACATTTTCCTATAAATAGAGGGCTAAGTTAGAATTGAAAATCACACCGTAAACAAAGTTTTCTCTTTCTCTCTATTATTATTGAGCGATTTTGTGAGTATTTAGATACTTTGAGAGTCTTTGTTCAAGATAAGTTTCATTCAAAGATCACTTCCGACCTTTCCTTCCGGCAATCTTGATTCTTTGAGGTAAGGGATGTTATTTTCTTCTCAAATGATATTATTTCTTCAATATCATTATCTTTGAAATATTGGTTGGAACTTTTTATCAAATTTGGAACTTTTTCATGCTCGGGTTACTTATTCATGAGTTACTATTCACGAGTTACTATTCATGAGTTACTATTCACGAGTTACTATTCACGAGTACTATTCATGAAGCGCGTGAAGATGTTTTTTTTGTGGAATTTCTATCTTTTGGCTCTGAGTTACTATTCACGATATCTGACTATTCACGATACCAAGACTATTCACGATACTGGCACTATTAACCTAAAAATAAAATTTCTTCTTTTTGTCCAAAATATCTATTCGGATACTAGCTCGATTGTATCCATGTTTTGATCATTCTTGAATTTTACACCACTATGATTATTTTTGAGGTATTGTTGGACATGGATAAAACAAAGTACGAATCCTTAATCCTTAATCCTTGTCATTTTGTTTCACCGGATTCGTTCTTTAAAAATATTTTCATCATCCTCGCCTTAAATGATGATATTATTGAATATCTTTGGCCTGTAGTGCAAAGATGAATGATTTCTGAAGAATATCTTTGTCCAGAAGTGCAAAGATGAAAAGTGTTTAAATGAATATGACCGATCGATGAATATCTTTGGCTCAGAGGTAAAAGATGAATGATTTCTGAAGAAAATCTTTGGCTCAGTGCAAAGATGAACAGTGTTTATATGAACATGACCGATCGATGAATATCTTTGGCCTTTAGTGCAAAGATGAACAGTGTTGAGATGAACACGACCGATCGATGAATATCTTTGGCACAGAGTGCAAAGATGAATGATTTCTCAAGAAAATCTTTGGCTCAGAGTGCAAAGATGAACAGTGTTTATATGAACATGACCGATCGATGAATATCTTTGGCCTTTAGTGCAAAGATGAACAGTGTTGAGATGAACATGACCGATCGATGAATATCTTTGGCTCAGTAGTGCAAAGATGAATATTTGATTTGAGATGAATATTGATTGATGTTACAGGATAAAATATTGATGATGGACTGTTAAATTCATAGATTATAGTAGATTTCATTCTCTACGTAACTCTTCTATGAATTATTATTTCACGCTAATAATATTGATCCGAAACTTGTTGTCTATTGTATTCTATCGATTTTTCCTCGTTGGAGACTAACGATAATTTGTTGTATATTATCTTAGTCATAATATTCTTTATCGGGCTAGTTGAGCTCACCCTTTTCCTTGTTGTTCCATTTTTCTTCTCGGAGGCGAGAATGTAGCGAGTACTAGTCTGGGTATGGAATGAAGGTTCTAGAGAGAGTTGTTTAGTAGTCCTCACCATTTTGTAAAATAATGTATCAATAATTATGATGGGGATTTATTTGCGTGTGGATATTGTCTGAAGACAATATTATATTTAAACTCATAGTATATATTGTCGTATTTCACACGACATTTGTATTATTGAAGTTGTAGTTTGCTTTTGTACCATGTATTTGGCGACTTCGTAATGGGTGTTGAGTATACCTATTTTGGGGGCGCACGGTTGGTATCGAGCTTAGGATATGATCTCCGCGGAGATCGGGGAATAGAACTAGGAGGGAGAGACGAGTAAATCCTTCGCTAGTGTGTTCTACCTAAGCTTATTTGTTGGTTGGTCATATTATAGGGTATTATGTGATTTGTTAATTTATTTAATTAACCCTTGTTTTATGATAGTTTTTTTAGAATGGTCACGAGAACGTTAACAATGGAGTGAATGAGATCGTGGAGACACCTCTAATCGCCAACCGTGATAATGTGATGTCAAAGCGAAGAAGGAATTAGAGATATCCATGTGGTGAGTGAAGAATTGATAGTTGCACCTTAGATAATCGCAGAGGTAACAAATGAGAGTGAGGAAGAAGAGGAAGAAGAGGTACCAAGAGAGTTTATTAGAGGTATTTTATGATCGAAATATAGAATTGCAAAATCGTATTCATGAGTTAGAAGAAGAGAAAGCTAAAGAATTGCAGGCGTTCATGGAGCAAAAGGATGCAACGATTCAAGCTTGTGGTTACCCGATATGTGATGCTTGAATGTAAGCACTCTTTGGCGTAGTAGTATAAGATGATAAAGTCGAATCGAAATGAAAAGAAGAAATAATCGAACGAGTGAGAATGAGTGATGCTTGGGTAAAAGTCGCATCGACGCGCTGATATTATGGAAAGAGATGTCCAATCTAAAAGAGAAGATTTAACGATGATGGGAAGACGTTTAAGCAAAGAACATCAAAGACCATCAACAAATTCTAGGGAAGAGAACGATCGCCGCTAGATGCTACGAGATGTGGAGAGAGGGACATATAAGGTCAAACTGCTCAAAGCCTTCCAAGGTATGCTATAATTGTGGAAAAGAAGGACATATCGCCGAGATTGTACGATATCGAAACCCATCAAATGTGAATGGTGACTCAAAAGGATGTCCTAGAAAAGTCAAAATCAACGGTTCTTGGAAGAGCGCTTTGTCGTGACCGGTCAAAAAAAAATGCAAGGAACCCGAACGGTTAGCACGGTTAGTTAATTATAAATTCTTGCGAAGTATATACCTTACTAGATACCGGGTTCTCACCGATTCTTTTATCTCTCTTGCTTATTACCAACGCTTGAACTTGACTACGGAGAAATTAGACTTTGACCTATTTATGGAGAATCCGTTAGAGAAACTTTCATTACATCTGTTGTTTAGAAATCTTGTTTGATTCAGTTTGCACTATCATCACATTACCCGTTAACCTTATTTCTATAGAGATATTTGCTTTTGATGTGATTTTAAGGTTAACTACTCATCATGCCAAATTGATTGCTTTTGTAAGGTTGTTAGTTTTCATATTCCTAAGCAACCTCATTATTCAATTCAAGAAATCAAACCATTGTAATCAAACATTTTCATATCAAGCCATGAAGTCATTCGCTTATTACGGATGTCAAGTTTTCTTAGTCCATGTTATGGATTTGAATAAAGACACGCCGATTTGAATAATATTCTTGTTGTTATTGATTTTTTCCGACGTATTTTCTCGAAGAATTTCTTGGCTTACTCCCAAAGCCCGATATTAAATTTTTATCGACTTTGAACCCCAGACAAAACTCATTTCTAAAATCTCATATCAAATGGCTCCTATTGAACTTCGTGAGTTAAAAATTCAACTATAGAATTTGGTACCGAGCCTTTATCTTGTGACTTCCTTTGTGGGAATTCACCTAAGCCGCACTCTCTGTAGGGGACGCCATATTCGCATGCGATAAGTAAACCGATAGGTGTCATTGTAACGTGTTATCCAAGGTTGGGATATGAGTCACAGCTTGAGAGCAACCTAAGACAAGAATCGAAATACGTAGCTTTCTAGGCTTAGTTGGTTATTATCGAGATTCGTGGAAGGATTTTCTTGAATCGCTACTCCAGATTAACTTAGCCGACTCGAAAAGATACAAAATTGCATGGAGAGAGGAATGCGAGAAGATTTTCCAAGAGCTCAAGAGGCGACTCATTTCAACACATATTCTAACCATACCATCTTGGAAAAAGCGAACGTGGTAGTGACGCGTTGAGTAGAAGATCATATGCGAACGAAAGTGCGATGATGTCAAGTATACGATGAGCCAACTTTAATAGAAAAAGTTAAGGTTGCTTTAAAAGCCACCGAATCTTGAGAGTTGATGCGTATGAAGAAGAAAGTACAAGAAGGAGCTATTCCTAAGCGAGAATTGATGAAGAAGGAATACTTCGAGTCCACTCTAGACTTTGTGTTCCTAACGACTCGATTTGAAGTACAAGATTATGATGGAGGCACACAATACGCCATTTGCAATCCATCCTCGAAGTACTAAAATGTATCGTGATCTTCTACATACATTTTGGTGGAACAATATGAAGAGAGAGATTGCAAAGTTTATCTCAATGTGTTTAACTTGTCAACGTAAAGGCGAGCATTTAGTACCTAAGGGTCCGCTGCAACCACTTGAGATTCCTAAATGGAAGTGGGAACACATTACCATGGATTTCGTTACGGGTCTTCCTACGGCTTCTCAAGGCATAGATGCGATTTGGGTTATTGTTGATAGATTAACCAAGTCTACTCATTTCTTCACCGATACGAGAAACTTATTTTCTTGAACGCCTTTTCTCGTATGTACGTAAATGAGATTGTGAGATTGCATGGCATGCCAAGATCCATAGTTTTAGATCGTGACCCAAGATTCACTTCATGATTTTGGGTTAGTTTGTAGAAAGCTATGGGCACGAATTTACGATTCTGGCTTACATACCATCCTCAAACGGATGGGCAATCGAAAGGACTACTCAAACTCTTGAAGATATATTAAAACTCGTGTCCTAGATTTCAAAGGAAGTTGGGATAAGTACTTGCCATTGGTGAAATTCTCATACAACAATAGTTATTAAACAAATATAGGCATGGTTCCATTCAAGCATTATATGGACAAAAATGTCGCTTCTCCAATATGTTGGGACGAGGTGGGTGAAGCAACATTGTTGGGACCCGAAAGTTAAGACGTATGACTCACCGAAAAGATCCAAATGATTCGACAAACGATATAAAAACGGCACAAGATCGACAAAAGAGTTATGCGGATCTTCATCGAAAGGACGTGGAATTTAGTGTAGGGATCATGTATTATTACGAGTTGCTCCATGGAAGGGAGTTACAAGATTTGGGAAGAGAGGAAAGCTCAAATCCACGATTTATCGGTCCATTTCAAATTCTTGATCGAGTAGGAAATGTAGCCTATAGATTTGCGTTACCTCCAAGTATGTCTCGTGTTCATAATGTGTTTCACATATCGGTGCTTTCAGAAATATGTGAAAGACCCGAACCACGTTATAGAAAGTTAGAACCGGACGAGATAGCCAAGACTTAACGTATGAGGAGGTACTGCAAGATTTTGGATAGGAAGGAGCATGTCCTACGCAAGAAAGGTCATACCACAAGTTAAAGTTTTGTGAAGGAATCATGCTATAGAGGAAATGACTGGGAATTGGAAACGAAAATGAAAGCGAGGTATCCTCACCTTTTCAAACACCAGTAATGTACGACGCCAATTTCGAGGACGAAATTTCATAAGGAGGGAGGTTGTAAGACCTCAAATTTTTAAATAAAAGGAATTTCCTTTATTTATTATTTTGAAATAGTAAGGGTTGATTTGATTAATGTGGATAGTTAAGGGTTAAATACGCAAATATTTCAAAATAAGCAAGTGGTTATAAAAATATTCATTTTTGTCTGAATATTCGTTTGGTCGTGGAATATTCAATGCTCGTCGGGAATATTCGCATTTACTTCACAAGAGCCATGTGTGGGCCCCATAACGAAAGCGATTGGATGAGGAAAACGACAAAGTTTGGGTGGTTATAAATAACGGCGTAGTTATTACTGTTAAGACCGCTGGAATACCCGTTATGGTTAAAATACGAATAATACGCTGGTTGGTCGCACAAGAAGCACACCCAGTATTACACAATATTGTTGAATTATTGATCCTTACGTAAGATGGCACTACTCAATAATTTTCACAAAGAGTTACCGCTCATTATTTTATTTTATTGATTCAATAATCGTCATATTGATATTTTATATTATTGTTGTTCAATAATTGTCACTACACAAGATTTCCCATTATCGATCAATAATTCATATTATTTGAATAATATTATTAGATAACATTATTGGCAATGTCTAGAAAGTTCTGCCTAAGGAGAGGTTTGGTCACCTAATCATGCCGCCAAGAAGAGAGAGATCCTTATTGAAAGCCCCTCTTTCTGAAACTACCGGCATTATAATTGTGATTCTGTAATATTATTTGTGAATAATTAATTATTGATTCATATGATAAGGAAATATTTATTTTATATGAATATAAATGATGGATTTATTTATGTGGTTATTAATGAAGGAATTAATGTTTGAGATGTTTTATTTGTATTTTGTCTGATTGGAGGTATTAAAAGATCAAATCTGTGTTATTATAGCTTTATTGTGTGAGTTATAATATTTAATCCGACCGTTGGATCGTTGTAATTTTTGGATATGTTATACATATATAAGTTGAGTATATGTCCACAAATTTTGAACCGTAAAAATGAACGAATGATTTGTTATAAATTTTAAGAGGTGTTTGATTCTTGAAAGTAGGGTTATAATTGATTTTGGTGGAAAATTCTAGAATTGAGTGGGCCCCACTTGTGGTTGGTGAAAAAATGTGCTGAATTTTATTTCAAATATGGTGGGTGGCAATAGTAGCGTGGTAAAAAGCCATCGTGTAGCAGTCAAGTCCGCTTTTACGGCTAACATTTTCCTATAAATAGAGGGCTAAGTTAGAATTGAAAATCACACCGTAAACAAAGTTTTCTCTCTTTCTCTCTATATTATTGAGCGTATTTTGTGAGTATTTAGATACTTTGAGAGTTGTCTTGCTCAAAGATAAGTTTCATTCAAAGATCACTTCCGACCTTTCCTTCCGGCAATCGATTCTTTGAGGTAAGGGATGTTATTTTCTTCTCAAATGATATTATTTCTTCAATATCATTATCTTTGAAATATTGGTTGGAACTTTTATCAAATTTGAACTTTTTCATGCTCTGGGGTTACTATTCATGAGTTACTATTCACGAAGTTACTATTCATGAGTTACTATTCACGAAGTTACTATTCACGAGTACTATTCATGAAGCATGAAGATGTTTTTTTTTGTGGAATTTCTATCTTTTGGTGTTTGAGTTACTATTCACGATACTCAAGACTATTCACGATATCAAGACTATTCACCTTTAAAAAATAAAATTTCTTCTTTTGTCCAAAATATCTATTCGGATACTAGCTCTCGATTGTATCCATGTTTTGATCATTCTTGAATTTTACACCACTATGATTATTTTTGAGGTATTGTTGACATGGATAAAACAAAGTACGAATCCTTAATCCTTAATCCTTGTCATTTTGTTTCACCGGATTCGCTTTTAAAAATATTTTTCATCATCCTCGCCTTAAATGATGATATTATTGAATATCTTTGGCCCAGAAGTGCAAAGATGAATGATTTCAAGAATATCTTTGGCTCAGAGTGCAAAGATGAAAGCGGTGTTTTAAATGAACATACGACCGATGATGAATATCTTTGGCTCAGAGTGCAGATGAATGATTTCTCAAGAAAATCTTTGGCCTCAGAGTGCAAAGATGAACAGTGTTTAAATGAACATGACCGATCGATGAATATCTTTGGCCTTTAGTGCAAAGATGAACAAAAGTTGAGATGAAATACGACCGATCGATGAATATCTTTGGCGGCTGTAGTGCAAAGATGAATATTTGATTTGAGATGAATATTGATTGATGTTACAGGATAAAATATTGATGATGGACCGTTAAATTCATAGATTATAGTAGATTTCATTCTCTACGTAACTCTTCTATGAATTATTATTTCATTATAATATTGATCCAAAACTTGTTGTTTATTGTATTCTATCGATTTTTCCCGCTGGAGACTAACGATAATTTGTTGTATATTATCTTAGTCATAATATTCTTTATCGGGCTAGTTGAGCTCACCCTTTCCTTGTTGTTCCATTTTTCTTCTCGTGAGGCGAGAATGTAATGGTACTAGCTCGGGTATGGAATGAAGGTTCTAGAGAGAGTTGTTTAGTAGTCCTCACCATTTTGTAAAATAATGTATCAATAATTATGATGGGGATTTATTTATGTGTGGATATTGTCTAGAAGACAATATTATATTTAAACTCATTAAGATATATTGTCAGATTTCACACGACATTTGTATTATTGAAGTTGTAGTTTGCTTCTTGTACCATGTATTTGGCGACTCAGAATGGGTGTTGAGTATACCTATTTTGGGGGCGTCACACCTTCCCCCTGATTAATCAAGCCCCTGAATTCTATTAATCTTGGTTTCCAAGGCTTGTTAAACATAGTCCAATAATTGGGCTTTTTTGTAAACCTTTTCAAATTCAGATTAGTTGGTACAACCATTTCACTACTACCAACTGGCGACTTTGAATTTTCAAAATCTTAGACATTTTGTGTCGGACTCTTGTCAAACTTACCATTTCAAATAAAATTCAACATATAGAAAACATAAAGGGTAAGAAAGACTAAAAGAGGAGTTCCAAAAAAAGAAACTTTCCCCGACGTCGACAAAAAGCTTATTCAAGAATAAAGGCAGTGAATAATTTAAGAAACCTCGCTTGAACAATAATAAAACAAATGTTAGAAAACTTGCCTCATACGTTCACTACAGAATTACAATACACGTTCCGCAACATATATCATTAGGATCATGACATCAATTAGTTACATTAAAGCTAAACTTATTCAAGAATAAAGACATTAAATAATTTAAGAAACCACGCTTGAACAATAATAAAACAAAGGTTAGAAAACTTGCCTCATGCATTCGCTACAAAATTACGGTACACGTTCCCCAAATGTCCTACATATATCATTAGGATCATCACACCAATTAGTTACATTAATGCTAACCTTATTGGTTTTAAATTCCCATCTAAGTTAAGCTTTAGTTCTGATTATACCAAACACTCACAACCGATGAATTCCTATTCTATAATAGTACACGACATGGTGTTTAAACAACAACTCAAATTCCCACATTAACACATTCAAGACTTATCACAATTTATTAGATCTGATATGATAACTTATTACATGATTTATACTTTGATACAACTATTTAAAGAGGTTATATAAACATCCCCTACACTGAACAAACAAGAAATCATATCAAGGTCTGACTACCTAGTGGCTCGGTCACGCCACCTTTATTCTTGGCACCAACGCGATCGCGCTGGTTCTTAGACTCAGATTCTGCAGTTTGGTTTCTTACTCTGCTGCGAACCAAAACTCCCATCTCGTTTAATTCAAACCCAATATAACCAAACCCAAAGGCTACGACTTAACAACACAGTACTAAACACTTTTAAAACAATTCTAGCAACTCAACAATTTCAACAACCAATATAAGAACTCCAATTCCACGTTCAAGCCAATTTGGTCATATTTTAACATACATAGCAAAATCATTCACCAAAAATTCATTTTACAACCATTTTAATCCATTCAAGTTCCAATATTTTTATATCTCATAGAACTAACATAAACCACCACCAATTTAAAATTTACAACATGAAAACATAGCTAATTTTGACTCCAAATTAGACCATAAAATACATTTTTCAACTAAAACTCAAATTCTTCATCTTCCACATGTGTACTTGAATTTGATTACTTCAAAACCATTTATAAATGATATAAAGAAGATTAAACATACCTATTAACATATATAACCAATTCCTTAACAAATCATTCATCAAAACCATTTAAAGAGAAGAGATTTTAAAAAATAAACTAAGAACTTTTAGAAATAGATTGCTTACCTTTGATTAACTAGATGTTAAAACAAACCTGAACAATCTTCTTGCTTCTTTGATTTCAGAGTTCCTTCTTTAAATCACAAAGAACTCACTTCTCTCTCAATTTCTCTTTCTCTCTATTACGCTTTGTTTTCAGACTTTACCAACGAATGAAATGTGAATTGACAATTGGTTTTATGCAGACTTAAGTTACTAGTTACCAAAACCAAAGGTCTCAGCAATTTAGAAAAACAAAGGTCACAAGACCTTGTTTGGCTTACTACTCTCAACCACCTATTTAATTTATTTTAATATTATTCCTATTATAAGCTTCACCAAATGTCACACTTCTTTTAATTTAATCAGAATTTTTATTATTACAATTTTAATTATCAAATGATTAATTCTCTAATTTAATTATTTAATTAATTTAGAATATTACCATTTTATTTAACGAATTACTAGCCCTCTAATTTAATTATTTAATTAAATTAGAATATTCCCATCACATTAAAATACACACCATTTATAAATTTAATTAATACCACCATTTATTTATTCCATAATAATTTCCATCAAATAGTTATTTTATTTAATAAATAAACCAACTAAAATATTTATTTTATTCGATAAATATTCTTAATCATTTACAAAATTTATGATCGTTACATCCTTCCCTTCTTAAAAGGATTATGTCCCCGTAATCACAATGCAATAAAATAAATAAAGTATTTGATGGAAATTATTATGAAATAATTTATTTAAGTGTGGTGGTATTAATTAAATTTATGTTAAATAAATTTATAATTGGTGTGTATTTTATTACGCCAATGATATTAAAATATTCTAATTTAATTAAATAATTAAATTAGAGGGCTAGTAATTCGTTAAATAAAATGGTAATATTCTAATTTAATTAAATAATTAAATTAGAGAATTAATGATTTGATAATTAAAATTGTAATAATAAAGATTATGATTAAATTAAAAGAAGTGTGACATTTGGTGAAGCTTAAATAAATTATTCCATAATAATTTCCATCAAATACTTATTTTATTTAATAAATAAACCAAACAAAATATTTATTTTATTCGATAAATATTCTTAATCATTTACAAAATTCATGATCGTTACATCCTTCCCTTCTTAAAAGGATTATGTCCTTAGAATCACAAAGCAATTAATGAACCCGTTACATTCTTCCCTCTTTAAAAAGATTCTGTCCCCATAATCGCAATGCATAGATTAAACAAATAATTGAGGTTAGTTTTTCATCATCTTATCTTCGAGTTTTCACGTAGCTTCTTCAGCATTGTGGTTCCTCCATATTTACCTTAACATAATGTATTACTTTGTTCCTAAGAACTTGCTCCTTCCTATCAACTATCTGACCAAGAATTTCTGTGACGCCCCCAAAATTAGGTATACATCACCCATCTTGGGTAGTCAGATACATGGTACAGAATTTAAATACAACTAATAATATAACGTGCCGTAGCAATACGATATAAACCGTGAGTTTGAATACAAATATTGTCTACTAGATATTATACAAACTCAAAAGGAGTCCTCATTACAATTATTATCACACTATTTCACGTAATAGTGAGGACTACTAATTCTATCCTCCGACCATTACTCCGCTCCTCGACTCGTCCCAAATATATTCTCATTTCCAAGAGAATAAAGAAAAGAAAGGGTGAGCTCAACTAGCTCAAGAAGAAATATTATGACTAAGATAATGCGTAATAAATTATCATTAGCCTACAACAAAGTGTTAAACCGATAAAATATAATAAACATCAAGTTTAACTACAAATGAAACCAAAGAATCCATTAAAAGAGTCAAGTAGAAAATAAAATCTACTATCTTTTATGATTTAAAAGGTTTTTCATCATCATTATAGCTTGAGACTCACTTTAATAAATATTCCACATCATCGAATCACCCCTCACTACTACCAAGGATATTCTTTAAGATATCACGCACCACAATTATTCATGCACTACGCCAAGAATATTTGTGTATTCATTAATGGTCATGATCATGCCAACAATCGTCCCATCAATGCACTACTACCAATCGAGGATTTTTACCACATCATTTGTAACATTACGGCCGTGATTACAATCAATAGTCTCTCGGTCATAATCATACCAAGTCCATCTATGCACTACAAAGCCACGATGACTTTCAACATAATATAAACATGAGGATGATGACAATGATATAAGAATTCAATAAAACAAGTTCAAGAATTATTTTATCCAGGAATTATTAACGTCCAAATTGTCAACATGATACTGTTTTGTAGAGTAAAATTCAAGAATGATCAGAAGAATATTTCCATGAAAGGATACTGGATGAAGCGCAAATATCAAGGATATTCCACTAATTTCATGGAGTATAGAAGTCAAAGTTTTAACCAACTGGGTATAATAAAGAATGGAATAACAAAAGAAATCACCATGCATTCGATAGACAGATCAGACAGCAAAAGTTATTCCAACAGTAATAATAAATAATCGGAACCAGTCCCACAGAAACACACAGCATGTGATGTTCCAATGTAATAATAATAAAGATTTTAACCAGTCCTGTAAAAACATGACATGGATGTTCCAATGTATAATAATAATAAAGATTTTAACCAGTCCTGTAAAACACATGCATGTGATGTTCCAAATGTAATAATAATAAAGATTTAAACCAGTCCTGTAAAACACATGTATGTGATGTTCCAATAGAATAATAGAAAAATGTCACCAAGGATAGGGTAAAAACACAGCGTATACAAAGTTATTCCAATGTAATAATAAGCAATGGAATAACAATGCTTCTCTTCATGAATAAGAAAGAATAACACCCCTTACGAGTACAACAAATAATATTTCACGCTTTAGAAAAAACTCAATATTGGAAAAGTGAAGTAGCGAGTAATACTTTTCTTCTTTCTCTCTATAGTTTCTCTCTCTGGAGTTTCAATGAATTCGTAAGAAATAATGAAAGAATGAGCTTTCTATTTATAGAAAAATTGAGGTGGCTTTGGTCTTAACGGGGGTCAAAATGACTCTTGGTAATATCAAGAGACAACTACTATTTCATGAAGGGGTAATTAACCTCGAACAATCAAGAGGCGCTTAACTCTTGGTAATATTGAAGGGACAACTACTATTTGCGAAGGGGTAATTACTATCGACGAAGGTAAATACTATCAAGAAGGTAATTACTATCGATGAAGGTAAATACTATCGACGAAGGTAATTACTACTCACAAAGGTAATTACTATTCACAAAGGTAATTACAATCGACGAAGGTAAATACTATCGACGGTTGTAATTACTATTCACAAAGGTAATTACTATTCACAAAGGTAATTACTATCGACGAAGAGACTCTTAGATGATGACATATGGGCCCCATAAAATAATCAAACTTACCACAAACGCCTCATAATGTACTTTTTTTATACGCCAAGGATCGAATAAATATTACCACAAATCATTTTATTTTTAATCAACACATTTTTAATCTTTCAACAATTATTAATCATTTATAACTTGTCGCCTCAATTAATAATATAACATATTATACAGATGATACTTTGTGACAATAATTGAATCAATAATATAAGAGATATGATGCAAAAATTATCGTGAGTGATAATCGAGTATAGCTAATCGACTTCTCACGTAAGCATCAATAATCAATACCGTGTGCTACTATGCAACCACGCCAGACATCGCATTTCTTTACCATCGAGTAGTTCAATGCTTTTTACCAGTAACACCTCCACCGTTATTTTTATAGAAAGATAATTTTGTCGCTTAACTACGACAATACTTCCGCTAGGGGGTCCACTAATGATTGAGTCGTCGCATTTAATATTCCCCGACAAAAAGAATATTTCCCGACCAAACGAATATTTTATAACAACTTGCTTACTTTGCAAAATTTACAAATATTTCCCACAACTATAACATTATATCAAATTTATTCCATAATATTCAAAAATAATATTTATAGAAAATTCATTTTTATTTATAAAAGCTGGGGTCTTACAACCTCCCCTTCTTATGAAATTTTTCCCTCAAAATTAGGGCACGTACCTGGTATGTCGAAGAGGTAAGGATACCTTGATTTCATTTCAGATTCTAACTCCCAAGTCATTTCCTCAACATCGTGGTTCCTCCACAAAACTTTGACTTGAGGTCCTTCTTATCCAAAATTTGAACAGGAACCTCTTCATACGTTTAATCTTCCACTATTTCGTCCGGTTCTAACTCAATAATATGGTTCGGGTCTTTCACATATTTACGTAACATAGATATGTGAAAAACGTTATGAACACGAGACATATTTAAGCGGTAAAGTGAGTCTATAGCCACGCTCCTACTCGATCAAGGATTAAAATGGACCATGAATCGAGGATTAAGTTTTCTTCTCTTTCCAAATCTTGTAACTCCTTTCCATGGAGCAACTCTTAAAAACACATGATCTCCTATATCGAATTCCACGCCCTTTCGATGAAGATCAAGATAACTCTTTTATCGATTTTGTGAGGTTTTTATACGTTGTCGGATCATTTTGAATCTTTTCCCGTAGTCATACGCATTACAACTCCGGCCCCAACAACGTTGCTTCACCCACCTCATCCCAAAGATACCGAGAACGACACTTTCTTCCATACAACGCTCGAATGGAGCCATGCCAATACTTGCTTGATAACTCGTTGTTGGGAAAACTCCACCAATGGTAAGAACTTGTCCCAACTCCCCTTGAAATCAAGGACACAGTCTTAATAGATCTTCAAGAGTTTGAATAGTCCTCTCCGATCGTCCGTCTGTCTGAGGATGATATGCCGAGCTAAATCGTAAGTCTGTGCTCATAGCTTTTTGCAAACTAACCCAAAATCGTGAAGTGAATCTTGGGTCTCGATCAAAACTATGGATACCGCATACCATGCGCCTTACAATCTCTTTTATGTATGCATACGAGCAAGACGTTCAAGTGTATAAGTTTCTCAGATTTGCAGTAAGAAATGAGCGGACTTGGTCAATCTATCAACAATGACCCAAATCGCATCAATGCCTTGAGAAACCTTAGAAGACCGCAGAATAAAATCCATGGTAATGTGCTCCCACTTCCATTCTAGAATTTCAAGTGGTTGCAATGGACCTTTTGGTACTTGATGCTCCGCTTTAACTCGTTGACAAGTTAGACACCTTGAGATAAACAAATATCTCTCTCTTCATATTACTCCACCAAAATGTATGATTTAATATCATGATACATTTTGGTACTCCCAGATGGATTATGGATTGCAAATGTGTGTTGTGCGCCTCCATCATGATATTATACATTAAATCGTGGTCGTTAGAACACAAAGTCCGGAGTCGACTCAAGTATTCCTTCTTCATCGATTCTTGCTTCCAAAGATAGCACCTTCTTGCACTTTCTTCCTCATATGCATCGCCTCCAGTGTCCGTAGCTTGAGCAGCTTTTAACTTTATCGATTAAAGTCGGTTCTACTCAGATACTCACTATCATCACACGCGTCCCTCGAGTCTTTAACTCTATCTCCATCCTTTGCAAGTCACACAAAATGGGCCTTTGCGTTGGCAATAATGCGCAGATTTGATTGCATATGATCTTCTACTCAATGCGTCCACCTACCACGCTCGCTTTTCCGTGATGGTATTGATGGTATGATCATAATCTTTCAATAGCTTCAAGCCAACGTCGTTGTCACATGTTGAGTTCCTTTTGAGTGAAGAAATATTTGAGGCTTTTATGATCCGTAAAGATCTCCACTTTCTCCCCATACAAGTAATGCCTCCAAATTTTAAGTGCAAAGATAATAGCTACCAACTCTAGATCATGAGTAGGATAATTCCTCTCATATTCTTTGAGTTGTCACGAGGCATAGGCTATAACTTTTCCATGTTGCATGAGAACACATCCCAACCCTTTGCTCAAGCATCATCAGAGATGACAAATCCTCCGAGCTAGATGGTATTGTCGTAATAGGTGTTTGAAATAAGTCTCCTCTTGAGTTCTTGAAAACTCTTCTCACATTCTTCGCTCCAATCAAACTTTGTATCTTTTCGAGTCACCGAAGAATGGAGTAGCGATTCGAGAAAATCCTTCCACGAATCTCCGATAATAACCAATTAAATCGAGAAAGCTACGACTTCGGCCATCATCGATTTAGGTTGTTCCCACTTTGAATAGCTTCAATCTTTCACTGGGTCAATGATATTCCATGACTTGATACCACGTGCTCAAGGAATGCTACTTCTTCAAGCCGTAACTCGCATTTCTTCAACTTGGCATAAAGCTTATATTCACGAAGCTTTTGGAGTGTCACCAAGTGTTGCTTTCATGATCTTCACGGCTTTTGGAATAAATAAGGATGTCATCAATAAAGACGACCACAAAGTGATCTAAATATTCCTCAATACTTGGTTCATCATATCCATGAAGGCAAAGAGGAGCATTAGTCAATCCAAAGGACATGACTAGAATTCATAATGCCCGCATCGAAGTTCCGAAAGCCGCCTTTGGAATGTCGTACGGGTTCTAATCTTCAATTGGTGATATCCTAACGAAGATCAATCTTTGAAAAGAATTTGGCTCCTTGCAACCGGGTCAAACAGTCATCAATAATACGTGGCAATGGATACCTATTTTTGATGGTGACATGATTCAACTCCCGATAATCAATACAAAGTCGATACTCCCATCTTTCTTCTTCACGAATAGAACAGAGCACCCCAAGGAGAAGTACTAGGACGAATAAAAAGCCAATGTCTAACAATTCCTGCGCAGCTTGGGTCTTTAACTCCCGAAGTTCAATAGAGCTATTCGATATGGGCTTTTGGAAATAGGTTTTGTACCGGTTCAAGGTCGATACAAAATTCAATTTCACGCCTGGGTAGGGCCAGAAGTTCTTCTGGAATACGTCAGAAATTTATTAACAATAGAAATATCGCTCAAAATCGACGTATTTTTGTTTAAATCATGATATGAGCTAAGAAAGCTTGACATCCGCTTTTTCAATAAACGAATAGCTTTATGGCTTAAGATGACCGTGATTGATTTTAATGGTTTGGTCATTTGAATTCGTGATAATAGGTTGATTAGGAATATGAAAGCTAACAACCTTACGAAAACAATTAATTTTTGCATGATAAGTAGTTAACCAATCAATCCCTAGAACCACGCCAAATGCAAGTATTTTTAATGAAATAAGATCGACAGTAATGTGAGGGTACCGATTTGAACCAAAAAAGACTTATAAACAAAGGGATGTAATGAAGGTTTCTCCCAACGAGTTTCCACAGATACATCAAAGTCTAATTTCTCCGGAGACAAATTTAATCGATGAGCGCAAGTAGGAGAAATATAAGAATGGGTAGAACCGGTATCAAATAAAGTATAGACTTCATTAGAGTTTATGATAAGCTTACCCGTGATGACCTCATTCGAGTTCCTTACTCTCCGGGAGGTCACAACAAACGCCTCCTCAGACTACCGGCTTTGACTTTTTAGGACTACCTTTGGTGCCTCCATCCTAGTTGAATTTGTCTTCTAGAAACAACAAAATCGAGCTAAGTGACCTTCTCTTCCACAATTATAACACGCATTGACGGAAGATGGCGCAGCTTCGGATCGATGTGCCCCTCTCCTCCGCATTTGAAGCATATGATAGGTGGTCTTTCTCCTTCCTTAACAACGGGTCTTTGGTGTCGACGCCTTTCCATCATTGTTGAATCTCCTTTTCTTGAAATGTCCATTCTTATTGTTTTGGCCCGATTACCACCGTGGTGGTTACCATATCCGCCCGCTTGATTCCTCCACGTTTGTTGTCACCGCTCGATGACTACTCTCACCGGTATTATAATTTTGTTTACCGCTTCTTTTTTAGTTGTGTTGACTCGTTATCGCGCTCCAATAACTGAGCCCTATTTACAACATCTAAATACAAACACAGTTTATGAGAAATAAGATGTTGACGTATCTCCGGCTTCAAACCTCTTAAAAACATTCGCGCCATTCTCTCTTTATTATCCACCAAGTGGAACGCAAACAGTGATAACTTCGCAAATTTTGCCTCGTATTGCGACACGGTCATATTGTTTTGTTCCAACTTGATAAACTCCACCTCCTTCATGTGGCGAATACTTTCGTGAAAGTATTTGTCGCTGCTGAACAGCCTCTGGAACTTCTCCCAAGATATCTTCAAGACAAAGAAGTTGAGTATGTTTTACCGATTCCCACCAAGAATCGCCTCTCCGCGCCAAGAACATAAAGGCGGCAAGGGAACCTTTGCTCCTCGGAGCATCCCAAGACATCAAATATCTTGGTAATCTACTTTATCCATGCTTCCGCCGTAAGTGGTTTTGGCTCTCCTTAAACTCCGGTGGTCCCAAATTGAATTGTTTAGCGGTGACCGCCCGAGAGTTTTCCGTGTTTCCACCTATGTTTTGGACAGGAGTCGCTCTCGCCTGCTGTTGCATAAATTGCATAAAGCCTCTAAACATTTGATCATTCATCATTTGGTCAGTGTTGTTGTTTGCATGAGGATTGTCGCCTTCCTGATGCACATTATCCTGATTATTGATATGTGGTGAATCAACGATCGCCTGTGCTCCATTGCTATTCTCAACATTCTCAGATGTCATTTTCAGATACTGCCACAAAACAAAAGGTTAATTGACATGTAACAAATTATCCCTATATTCTGACCGACAAATAAAATAGCACATAAACTTAGGTAGGTCATACTAGCGAAGGTATTCCCCGTCTCTCCCTCCTTGTACTATTCTCACATCTTAGCCAGGATCATATCCCTAAGCTCGATACTAACCATAACGCCCCAAAATTAGGTATACATCACCCATCTTGGGTAGTCGATACATGGTATAGAATTTAAATACAACTTACTAATATAACTGGTAGTGGTACAATACTGACATAAATTGTGAGTTTGAATACAAATATTGTCTACTAGATATTATACAAACTTCAAAAGGAGTCCTCATTACAATTATTATCACACTATTTCACGTAATAGTGAGGACTACTAATGCTATCCTCTCGACCATTACTCCGCTCCCCAACTTGTCCCAAATTATATTCTCATTTCAAGAGAACAAAGAAAGAAAGGGTGAGCTCAACTAGCTCAAGAAGAAATATTATGACTAAGATAATGCGAAATAAATTATCATTAGCCTACAACAGTGTTAAACCGATAAAATATAATAAACATCAAGTTTAACTACAAATAAACCAAAGAATCCATTAAAAGAGTCAAGTAGAAAATAAAATCTACTATCTTTTATGATTTAAAAGGTTTTCATCATCATTATAAATTGAGACTCACTTTAATAAATATTCCACATCATCGAATCACCCCTCGCACTACTACCAAGGATATTCTTTAAGATCACGACCACAATTATTCATGCACTACGGGCCAAGAATATTTGTGTATTCATTAATGGTCATGATCATGCCAACAATCTGCCCATCAATGCACTACTACCAATCGAGGATTTTACCACATCATTTGTAACATTACTACCGTGATTACAATCGAATAGTCTCTCGGTCATAATCATACCAAGTCCATCTATGCACTACAAAATACCACGATGACTTTCAACATAATATAAACATGAGGATGATGACAATGATATAAGAATTCAATAAAACAAGTTCAAGAATTATTTTATCCAGAATTATTAACGCCCAAATTGTCAATACGACATCTTTGTTTTGTAGAGTAAAATTCAAGAATGATCGTAAGAATATTTCCATGAAAGGATATTTGGATGAAGCGCAAATATCAAGGATATTCCACTAATTTCATGGAGTATAGAAGTCAAAGTTTTAACCAACTGGGTATAATAAAGAATGGAATAACAAAAGAAATCACCATGCATGCGATAGAATGCAGCAGAAAGTGAAAGTATTCCAATGTAATAATAAATAATCGAAACCAGTCCCACAGTAAAACACATGATGTGGATGTTCCAATGAATAATAATAAAAAGATTTTAACCAGTCCCGTTGTAAAACACATGACGTGATGTTCCAATGTAATAATAATAAAGATTTTAACCAGTCCGGTGTAAAACATGATGCATGGATGTTCCAATAGAATAATAGAAGAATGTCACCAAGTATAGGTAAACTCACGATATACAAAGTTATTCCAATGTAATAATAAGCAATGGAATAACAACAGTTCTCTTCATGAATAAGAAAGAATAACACCCCTTACGAGTACAACAAATAATATTCCCTACCTTAGAAGAACTCAATATTGGAAAAGTGAAGTAGCGAGTAATACTTTTCTTCTTTCTCTCTATGGTTTCTCTCTCTCTAGAGTTTCAATGAATTCGTAAGAAATAATGAAGGAATGAGCTTTCTACTTATAGAAAAAGCGAGGGTGGCTCTTGGTCTTAACGAAGGGTCAAAATGACTCTTGGTAATATCAAGAGACAACTACTATTCTCTGAAGGGTAATTAACCTTGGAACAATCAAGAAGAAGCGCTTAACTCTTGGTAATATCAAGTGACAACTACTAATTGCGAAGGGTAATTACTATTGATGAAGGTAATTACTATTGACGAAGGTAAATACTATTGAAGAAGGTAATTACTATTAACTAAAGGTAAATACTATTGACGAAGGTAATTACTATTCACAAAGGTAATTACTATTCACAAAGGTAATTACTATTGACGAAGGTAAATACTATCGACGTAGGTAATTACTATTCACAAAGGTAATTACTATTCACAAAGGTAATTACTATCGACGAAGAGACTCTTAGATGATGACATATGGGCCCCCATAAAATAATCAAACTTACCACAAACATCTCATAATGCACTCTTTATATACATCAAGGATCAATAAATATTACCACAAATTATTTTATTTTTAATCAACACATTTTTAATCTTTCAATAATTATTAATCATTTATAACTTGTCGTCTCAATTAATAATATAACATATTATACGTATGATAATGTGACAATAATTGAATCAATAATATAAGAGATATGATGCAAAGAATTATCGTGAGTAATAATCGAGTATAGCTAAGTGACTTCTCACGTAAGCATCAATAATCAATACCGTGTGCTACTATGCAACCACGCCAGACATCGCATACTTTTACCACCGGGTAGTTCAACGCTTTTAACGGTAACACCTCCGCACCAAGTTATTTTTATAGAAAGATAATTTTGTCGTTTTCTAACTACAACAATACTTCCGTTGTGAGGTCCACCAATGATTGAGCCATCGTACGAATATTCCTCTACAAAAAGAATATTCCCCGACCAAACGAATATTTTATAACAACTTGCTTACTTTGCAAAATTTACAAATATTTCCCACAACTATAACATTATATCAAATTTATTCCATAATATTCAAAAATAATATTTATAGAAAATTCATTTTTATTTATAAAAGCTGGGGTCTTACAATTTCTTTATAAGATAAATCTTTCTCAACCTGTAAGGATTCATATTCTATAACATGCTTGTAATCAGATTTGTACAGTCGTAGCACTAAAACATGGAATACATTATGAATGTGCTCTAACTCTAGAGGTAATGGTACCTCATACGCCACTTCACCTACTCTTCGTAATACCTCGAATGGTCTAATTAACCTTGGACTCAACTTTCCCTTTTTGCCAAATTTGATCTTCCCCCTTCCAGGGAGATACTTATAGAAAAAAAAAACTTACGACATCAAATTCTAGCTTCTATCGGTGCTGATCCACAAATTTCTTTTATCTGTCTTGAGCAGCTAACGATCTTACTCTTATAACTTTGATGATATCTGCAGTCTGCTGCACCAATTTCGGTCCTAGCAATTGACGTTTACCAACTTCATCCCAACATAGTGGAGTTTTGCACTTTCTTCCGTACAACGTCTCTTAAGGTGGAATGCCAATACTTGTGTGATTACTGTTATTATAGGCAAACTCAACTAAAGGTAAATGGTCATCCCAATTCTCCTTAAAAATCCATGACACAAGCTCTTAACATATCTTTTATGGTCTGAATTATCCTTTCACTCTGTCCATCGGTTTGAGGATGGGTACGCTATGTTCATTCTCACCTACGTTCCCATACGCTATTGGAAAAATTTCCAGAAATTAGATGTGAAACGCGAATTTTGATCAGATACAATTAACATCAGAACACCGTGACTTGAAACAATCTCTTTGATATATAATTTTTCCAACTGATCTAAATTAAATCTAATTTTGATCGGCAAGAAATGCGCTGATTTCATCAGCCGGTCCACGATAACCCATATCGCGTCATACCCTTTTTGAGTCGTTAGAAGACCTACCACGAAATCCATCGTGATATGCTCCCATTTCCATTACGGTATTTCCAATGGTTGCAATAACCCACTTGGTCTCTGATGTTCTACTTAAACTATCTGACATGTCAGGCACTTTGCAACACATTCAGCAACCACTCTCTTCATATTCGGGCACCCAAAATGTTGTCGAAGATCTTGGTAAATTTTAGTACTCCTAGGGTGAATCGAATATCTTGAGCTATGAGCCTCGTTCAAAATTCCCTCTCTAACTTCCAGTACTGGAGGAACCTAGATTCTTCCCTCGAATCTTAATAACCCTTCAGTATGGATTCTGAGTTTTACTTCTTCACCTTAAGACACTCTTTTTCTTATGTTCTTACACTCCTTAGCTTGGATTTGTGCTTCTTTCACTTTGTCCAATAAGGTTGGACTAGTCTCCATCTGAAATAATTTTTCCCCTGATTCCTTCAGATATTTCACCTCTAACTATAACTTTTCCATTTCTTCGATGAGCTCTTCCTGAGCAGTCAATAATGACAATTTCTCCTGACCCTTCCTGCTTAAGGCATCGACAACAACATTCACTTTTCCTGGATAGTATAGAATCTCAAAGTCTTAGTCCTTTATCAACTCCAACCATCGCCTCTGACGCATATTCAAATCTTTTTTTTATGTGAAAAAATATTTCAAACTCTTATGGTCTGTATATATATCACATTTCTCCCCATAAAGATAGTGCCTCCAAATCTTCAGAGCAAACACTACTCCAGCTAATTCCAAATCATTGGTAAGATACCCTTTTTTATAATCTTTAATTGTCACGATACATACGAAATGACCTTGCCATTTTGCATAAGCACATAGCCTAGTCCCTTGTTCAATGTGTCTCTATACACAACAAAATTCCCTATATCATCTAGTAGAGAGAACAGAGGTGTCATACTTATTTTCTTCTTCAACTGTTGGAAACTTTCTTCAAATTTTTCAGTTCAGATAAACTTCATTGATTTCTTCGTCAAGTTAGTCGACGGACTGGCTATCTTTGAGAAATCTTGAATAAACCGTCAATAATATCCTGCCAATCCTAAGAAACTCCTTACTTCCGACGGTGTCTTCGGTTGTTCCCAATTTCTCACAGCTTCAACTTTTGATGGATCCATTGAAATTCCATCTTTATCAATTACATGTCCAAGAAATTGCACACGCTCCAACCAGAATTCACATTTCAAAAACTTTGCGTATAACTTCTCTTTCCTGAACGACTCCAACGTCACCCTCAAATTGTGACACCCCCAAAATAGGTCCACACAACCCATTTTGAGTGGCCAAATACATGGTACAAAAATCAAATACAACGTCATTTATACAACTATTGAACTGTCGTGTAAAATATGACAAAGCATAAACTCTGAGTTTTAATACGAATATTGTCTTGTAGACAATATCCAAACTCAAATAAAGTCTTCATTACAATTATTATCACACTATTTTATAGAATAGTGAGGACTACTATAGCAACCATCTTGGACAATCACTCCATTCCCTGACTAGTCCCAGCTATATTCTCATTTCCTGAAGAGAACAATGAAAGAAAAGGGTGAGCTCAGTAAAGAATATTATGACTAAGATAATGTAGAATAAATTATCTTTAGTCCTCAACAGTGTAAAAACTGATAGAGTACAATAGACAACAAGTTTAGATCAACAACTGCAGCGGAACAAGTAATCCATTAGAAGAGTCAAGTAGAGCATGATGTCTACTATCTTCTATAATTTAAAAGTGCATCATCAATATTTTAACTCTGTAGCATAACTCAATATATATTTCACATCAGTGAATTATACATGTACTACGGGTCAATGATATTCGTTAGTATCACATCCACGAATTATCCATGCACTACGGGCCAAGGATATTCGTTAGTATCACATCCATGAATTATCCATGCACTACGGGCCAATGATATTCGTTAGTATCACCAGTGGTCATGATCATGTCAAACAACTGTCCATCAATACACTACGGGTCAATGAGGACTTTCTCCACAACATTTGTCTATAACATAACAAGTCATAATTATATCGATACATAATTTCTCGTCATAATCATACCAATCAACAGTACATCTATGCACTACGGGCAAAAGATGATTTTTACCACAATATAAGCATGAGGATGATGACAATGATATAAGATGTAACATTCTAGAATTTTAATTATAATAATAAATATTTATTGAGTTATATAAATATTTAATGGATGTGTTTATCATTGAATAAATATTTGTTTAATTGATTTGATTTTTTTAATTGATTTGATTTTGTTTGGTTAATTATTTGTTAAATAAATAATTAATGAGTTAAGGAAATTATTATTATATTGATATTCCAAATTGATGGTTATTTATTTGTATTGAGTTATGTAATTAAATGATTTATTTAATTAATTGTTATTTGAATTAATTAAATTAAATATGAAAGCTTGATTAAATAAAGTGTGACAAATAACTATATTATAAGGAGTTATTAAAATAAATTAAAGTAGTTTTAATCTAATTTTACCCAAACAATGCTTAAGGATATAAACTCTTTAATTTTAAATGATTTGCCAAACAAAGCCCTATGGTTTTTGAATTTCTTCTGAATTTTGAATATATAATATTAATAAACAAAATATAAATAATATATATATAATTTTAGTAACTGATAATTTATTAAGGGAATTAGTATAATGTCAGTTTTTACGTTTGAAAGGTGAGCGTTGGTTTTAGTTTAACATTACGTATAATCTATATGGTCTAAGCCTAAGCGTAAGAACAACTACAGAGAAAAAGAGAGCAAAAGGTTTTAGAGAGAATTGCTTGAGAAAATTTGAGAGAGAACGTGAGCATATTCCAGTGATCTTAGCAAGAATTACACACTAATTGAAGGTATGTTTACATAACCTTTGTGTGTGTGTGTGTGTGTATATATATATATATATATGAGTTTTACGACAATAATTTTCATACTTTGTGAAATTTTATTTGTTTGTAATTGTTCCTATAAAATTAAATTATGATGATTATACTATTAGGTACTTATAGTTGTATGTGTTAATCATGATTGGAGTTGGGTTTAAGAAAGAATGGTATGCTAATTTCGGTTACCAGTAGAAGAAATTTTTTGACATTGTATGTTTATATGTATTTTTTTATATGGCTCATTAAGTACCAATTTTGATGATCAAATCATATGTTAAACTGTAAATTGAGTCTTGTATATGTTAGTTCATTAAGAAACAAGCATAACATAATTTGAACGAAGCAATTTGGCCAAGTATAGAGATTATAGTGATGATTTTGGTGAAGAAACTCAAAAATGGAGTTTTAGTATAAAAATATGAATTTTGAGAAATTAAAATAGTTAGAAGTGTTGTTAAATTATTCTAATTGATGGAAAATGTTAGCAATCATGTTTATGATATTGTTATATTTATCTTACATGTTAATGTCACTGTTTGGTGGGTGAAATTAGGTATCGGTTATTGGGCTAAAATGGCAAATTTGTTCATCTTTAAGTCTGTCTCAATACGTACCAAAGTCTAACAATGACCGGCTGTGCAAGGCTAAAAGTGTCAACGCTTCCTGGAGCAATTCGTTGTGTGTGGTATGCAATTGCCACACACACTCGATCTGAGGCGTAGCTATCTCTTCATCTTCTGCAGCTTTTGGGTAGCGACATCGTTAGTCTGTCTAATCAAAAAAAATAGTAATCGTCCTATGTGGTTAGTAAATTCAAAGTTGGATTGTTTAGTAAGTGATGAACGTGTTATATTAGAACTTAGTGAACATGATGATTAGTAAACAAGTGTTGTGAAGGTTAACACTTGTAATTTTTGATATTTGCATGGTGTCTTAAGACTTGTGCTAAAATAATATGTCTAACTAGAAATGTGTGTTATGTTGGAATGTGAATGTTAGTATATCTAATAGATGATGGTTCTAAACCTATATGTAGGTGAACATGAGTCTAATATTATAACTTACGTTCTAGGTAAGTTTCTAAACCTATCTTTTTACATTGAGCAAGTTTCTTGTATCTAATTTATTTATGATGATGCAAGTTCCAAAATCTCATCTATTACATTGAGCATGTTTTAATCCTTAATTATTGGAATTCTAATCATTGTTAACTTACTCTAACTTGTTTATAGTTAAACAAGTTTCTTTAGTTCATTCTTTTATAATAAATATTTCTTGAACCTTAATTCCTTGTGTTGAATGGTTTAATCAATTAATGCATGTTTGGTAACTAAAATTCTAATTTGACAAGATCATAGACCTAGCTTATTATTGTTCAAGCCAAGGTTTATCATTTCTTTATTTTGATCAATAGTTATGCTCTCTAGATATTTCAAGCATGAGTCTAGAATATAGTCAGTTCACCTATGATTCTCAAATGTTCTAAGGTATGTTGTTATTAAACAACTATTGTGTTATCAAGCATTATTGATTCAACTAGTTCCCTAGTTGATGGTCGTTAAACTTCAAATTACCCTTGAAAGCTTATCCAAACCAAACTTTCTTTGGTTCGGACTTGTACTCTAAATACTGAGATGAACAACCTTATTTTTAGGTGTTTACGCTTAGCGTTAAAATGTTTGTGCACAATACATTGTACGAAGGGCTGATCCCCCTAAGTACATGGAGTCCATATAGTCGTATGACTGTTAAAGTTAAAGTTGAAAGATTACTTATAACAGTGGACATGGTTCGTGGTCATTAGACCCTCAGTAGTATATTTCAGAATGTTAATAGAACATATCATTCAGTTCTATTGAGCCTATTATTTTGCAAATGATGTAAAGTTTATTCATTCTTATTTCAAGTGAGCTTTGTTTGCTACCTAGCACCAGTAACAGAAAAGGGAGATGAATAAGTATTAAAGACTTATAATATGTTGACAGTTATTTATCAAACTTTAAATTTGATTGATGTAATGAAGTATTTATTTAATTTCCGCATTTGAATGATTGAAATTAAAGGTTAGATAACCTGGGAGATATTTTATTAATGTAATCATGTATGGGCTGGTTTTATAATTCAATTTTATTATGATTGGGTTGCTAGATATGAATGTTTTGATTAAGTGAACACCAAATCTTGAGGTAATGAAGTACCGGGATTTGGGGGTGTCACAAGTTGGTATCAAAGCTTTAGTTTATGAACCATAGGTGGGGAAAAGCCTTAGGAAGTAACCTTTGAAAAGATAGTGATGATAAACTCTTATCGAGTTTTAAGGAAGAAGTAATAAAACACTTATGTACTTATGTGTTTATAACTTATGTGCTCGTGAGTGTACTATCCGTCCATACATCCTTCTTCATATTCAGCCACCAAAAATGATGTCTAAGATCCTGGTACATTTTCGTACTCCCAAGGTGAATCGAATATCTTGAGTTATGAGCTTCACTCAGAATTTTCTCTTTAACTTCAGGTACTGGCGGAACCCAAATTCTCCCTTCGAATCGAAGTAACCCTTCTGAATCAATTTTAAATTTATTTTCCTCACCTTTAGATACTTTTCTTCTTATCTCTTCGTAGTTCCCATCCTGAAGTTATGCTTTCTTCACCTTATCTACCAACGTTAAACTGTTTCCCGTCTGGAACAATTTTTTATCTGAGTCTGTCGGATATTTAATTTCCAACTCCATCTTAGCCATTTCTGACACTAGCTTCTCCTAAGCAGTCAACATCATTATTTTCTCGCGTCCCTTTCTACTTAAGGCATCTGCAACAACATTCGTCTTTCCGGGATGATAAAAATTCTCACAGTCATAATCTTTAACTAATTCCAACCATCTTTTCTGCCTCATATTCAAGTCTTTTTGTGTAAAGATATACTTTAGACTTTTATGGTATTATATATTTCACACCTCTCTCCATAAAGATAATGTCTCCAAATCTATAGGTCAAACACCACCGCAACCAACTCTAAGTCGTGAGTTAGATACCCTTTCTCATTATCTTTCAATTGACGTGATGCATACGAAATAACTTTTTCATTTTGCATAAGCACACAACCTAGTCCTTTATGAGATGCATCACTATACACCACAAAATTCCCTGTATTATCAGGTAATGACAACATGGGTGCCAAACTCAACCTCTTCTTTAATTCTTGAAAACTTTCCTCACACTTCTCCGTCCAAACAAACTTAACTGCCTTTTTAGTTAAATTTGCCAACGGAGTCGCGATTTTGGAAAAGTCTTGAATAAAACGCCTGTAGTAACCTGCCAATCCTAAGAAACTCCTTAGCTCTGACGGTGTCTTTGACTGATCCCAGTTTATTATAGCTTCCACTTTTGATGGATCTACCGAAATTCTGTCCTTATCAATAACGTGTCCGAGAAATTGTACATGTTCCAACCAAAACTCACATTTTTAAAATTTAGCGTACAACTTCTCTTTTCTCAATGTCTTCAACATCACTCTTAAGTGTGCAACATGTTCCTCCTTGGTCTTGGAATACACCAATATATCATCAATAAACACCACCACAAATTTGTCTAAGAATGGTTTAAACACCCTATTTATCAAATCCATGAACGTTGTAGGTGCATTGGTTAAACCAAATGACATAACTAGAAACTCGTAATGACCATACTGAGTTCTGAATGTTATTTTTGGTACATCCTCCGGCCTCACCTTCAGCTAATGATAACCACTTCTCAAGTCTATCTTTGAGAAATATCTCACTCCCTTTAATTGATCGAACAAGTCAACGATTCTCAGTAACAGATACTTGTTTTTGATCATGACCTTATTCAATTCTCTGTAATCAATGTAGAGCCACATCGATCCATTATTCTTCTTAACAAACAACACCGGTGCTCCCCATAGCGATACACTCAGCTTAATATACTTCTTGTCGAGCAACTCTTGCAATTGTAACATCAACTCTTTCATCTCTGCTGGGGCCATTCTGTATGGTGCCTTAGATATCAGGGTCGTTCCTGGTAGTAAGTCAATCGCAAACTCAATTTCTTGATCCAGAGGAAGACCCGTCAAATCGTCTGGAAATAAGTCTGCAAAATCTCTTATTATCAGTATCTCTTCTAACTTCGCACTCTTGTTCTGTGTATCGACTATGTAGGCTAAGTATCCTACACATCCTTATCTTAACAACTTCTTGGCTTTCATCCCCATCAGACAACTTGCTTGTCAAGGTGACTTGCTGCCATAGAACACAACCTTTGACAGAGTCATAAGGTTAACACATTTCCTTTGACAATCAATTACTGCTCCATAATTGAATAACCAATCCATTCCCAGTATAACATTGAATTCCCCAAGTTTAATTGGTATCAAATCTACCATCATCTCGTGGCCTTTTATAACCACTCTACAATTCTTGTATATAAATCTAACAGGAATCACTTCCCTATTCGCAATTTCTATGTTTAAAGGGAAATCTAATTCTTCTTGAGGCAAATCTAAGTTCTAAACAAATTCATCGGATATAAATGAACAAGTAGCACCCGAATTAAATAGTATTTAATCATTAATACCATTAATCGGAATGATACCTGACACCACATCCTTAGACTGCACAACATCTTGCACGGTCATATTAAAAGTTTTTGCAGTAGGTCGGCTTGATGGTGCTGGTCCAATGATAGTTAATGTGCCACAACCATTGTTGTTTCCTTTTCCTCCGCTTACACTTCCCCCTGTCTTCTTAGAGTAATCACGAGCCATGTGATCGTTCGACCCGCAGGTGAAATATGCTCCCTTCTTTGGACTAAAACAGTTTGATGCAATGTGTCCCTCCTGGCCACAATTGAAACATACCCGCTTACCCTTCAGACACATACCAGTATGGTTCTTTCCACACGTAGCACAAGCTTCAAATTTCTTCTTTTGTTGACTTCTTTGTTGTCCTCTCGTATTCGAATTCTCGCTCCACTTTCTCTTTTGATTGTTACTCCCATTACTGCTTCCACCAGCCTTATTTTCAGTCTCATTCTTTTTCTTAATTTGTTCTTGGTTATACTTGGTTAAGGCATCGCTTCCACCCTCGCGATAATTGCCTTTTCCAGTACAGCCGCAAATATGTTTAACTGGAACATTGAAACCTTGCTATAAAGACAGGGCTTCAATCCTTGTTTGAACCATCTTGCCTTACGCTCGTCGGTATTAACTTGATAAATGGCAAACCTTTCCAACTCGTTAAACTTCGCAGCATATTCTGGCATCGTCATGGTTCCTTGTTTCAGCTCCAAAAATTGCACCTCCAACTGATTCTAAGAACTCGCTGGAAAGTACATTTCGAAAAACATCTCATTAAATTTATCCCATGCTATCACTCCTTGTCCCCCACGAACCTTATTTACCTGCCACCAGTAGCTAGCTCCAGACTTCAGCATGAACGTTACGAATGCAATCTTTTGATCTTCGTTAACCCTAGCAACATCAAACACCTTCTCCATTTCCATGATCCAGGTTTGGGCTTCAACTGGATTCATAGACCCTTGAAACTCTGGCGGTCCAACCGCTTTGAATTCCTTGAAGGTTGTGACTTGAGCTTGCGGTTGATTCGCAAGTGCTCCCGTTAACAAAGTTACCAATTGCTGAACCGGGTTAGCGTTGGCCTCATTATTATTGTTATTAGACCCCTCAGGAGGTGGTTGTTGACATGGTTGTCTTCTTCTAGGAGGCATTTTCTGTTAAGATATACACTTATCAGTTCATTACTCAACTTCTTGAGTATTTGAATTTTAACTTAAACATTCTAAGAATAAAGCTATACCACATAACATTTAAAATAAACTTTGATATTTTATTCCTTCATAACGTTTTTAAAACATAACAAAGATAGCATAACCGCTATTAACATCCACTTTCCTGAACTAGACAAGTTTCAGGATTACATACTCATCATATACCTTTATTCATCTCAAAATAAGGGATTTATAGTTTATTTATTCACATACTTAACAACATATCACTATTATTCTTATTCTTTCTATCTGGGCATATTAAGACGTCGAGAGGCTTCCCTACGCTCTTCTTCCATAATACGATACACCATCCTACGATCCATCACGAACCACGACGAATCTTTAAACTGAGGTGGGTAATAAAAGACTCGATCCTGGGCCCTATCTATTGCAGAATTAAAGGCATGATCTATCTCATTCATCTTAGCTTTCTTCGTTTGGACCTTAGCTTCAGCACGGTGTGTACGATGAGTAGCCTTCATCCAAGCGTCCTCTGCCCTTGCACGTTTAGCTGACTCCTCCTTTATGTCATCTTTTAACTTCTCCACATTAGTCTTCATCTTCTCGTTCATAGCCAACAGATCCTCATGCTGACCTTTTGTATGAACCAGGTCCCACTCTATGTTTCCAAGGCGTGAGTTAAGTTCTTGAATCTCCGCATCCTCCTGCTCTATAGTAGCTTGACGCATCTCAGCCAATTCCTTCAGCTCCTCAACATTATCCTGTAATTCTATGTTTCGCTCATACAGTGCATCATACATCTCAACGGATATAGAATTTAGTAGAAACTCCACAGGATCTTCTTCCTCATCCTTCACCTCTAACTCCTCAGAGTCCTCCTCCTCAGGATCAGACACAGGTTCATTTTCCTGTTCTTCCTCAGCAATCAACAGAGAAGGCTACCTCTGAATCAACTGTTCCCACACAACGTGGATATCTCGGGGTTCCTCATCTCTAGGTATCTGAGGTATCTCCTCCCTAGCTTGACCGGATCCTCCAATGCTAAACATCCTGACAACAAAATACTTTTAAGACATTCTTTGATACTCGCGAGCACATAACTTATTAACACATATCACATAATGTCTTTTATTGTTTAGCTTCAATGAATCTTCTCTATTCATTCCTTAGAATTCGATAAGAGTTTGAGATCACTATGTTTTCTGTCTTCTTAAAGGTTACTTCCTAAGGTTCCCCACCTAAGATTCATAACCTAAAGCTCTGATACCAACTCGTGACACCCCCAAATCCAGGTACTCCATTCCCACAGGATCTGGTGCTCACTATCCAAAACTATTACATCTCACTACCCATGATAAAGGATAAAGACATAATTTAAATAACTTAAACAATAATCTTCCCATTAAAGGGTTAAATCAATAAAAACATTCCCAGGTAATCTAACCTTAACTATTACATAAGTCTACGGAATACATTACAAAATAGATTAAGTCTTATAACATAAATCATTTAAATAAATTCGATAAATCTTCATCACTTGGACACCTTGCCCTTTCCCTTGCTAGTAGACGGCTCATCAACCCTCTCAACTTTGGCTGCAGTGTTAATTGCAAGAGTGAGCAAACAGTTGCTCACTGATATAAAGAGTAATAACAATATCAACAAGAGTATGAACAACGAATGCTGAATAATGGTGAACTTGTTCTACAAAACAGAATAGAAAACAAGTTTGAATTTAATATCTGAGGGTCTTAAGACCACGAACTATGTCCCCGGTGATTCGGTATTACTACCCCAACCTTAATAGTCATTTAGACTACACAGACCCTACTTAACGTACTTAGGGGGATCAACACTTTGTACCATGTATTGAAAACAAACATCTAAACGTTAACATGTACATAATCCCCTATATTAGGGTTGTTCGTCTCAGTTTGAATTTAGAATTTTTGCACTAAAGAAAGTTTAGCTCGGAACTAGCTTATCAGTAGTTCTAGAATTTTAGAACACTATTCAATCATAGATTAGCTCAATCAATAAGAGTTCGCTTACTATTTGAAGGTTCAACACGATAATATAGAATTGAACACGATTATTTAAGTCAAAGATTGAGTGGTGACAATACACATTTGATTAGACATGGTATATATGTGCAAAGTACTATATTTAAAAGAGTTAGAACAATCTCATTTGAATCAATGTTTTAAAACATTATATGCTTTGAATAGCAATAACAAGAAATGGGAATGTGAAACTCGCTCGATGTAATGAATTAGTTTTCAAAAACATATTCAACCATACATAAGATACAATCAATAGGCTTGCTCAAATTTAATATAGGATTTACAAAATGATAATTTAGAACTAGAAAGCCTGCTTGACAATAACAAATATCGAAATTATGAAACTTGCATATATTATAAAGAGAATGAAGTTAGAGAACTTTCCTTGGGTGCAGGCTACACAAATATAATAAACGTTCGCTAATTACCCTATATATACCATTAGACTCACAATACCAATTAGTTATATTAATATTAACTTCATTAGTTTAGTTTTCATTTTAATCAAGTCTATAATCCTTAACTTAGGACTTGATTATCCTACTCATTCACGTAAAACGAAACTGAATTCTCAATTATATCATAGTATACGACATGGTGATTGCAAAATAATTCCAATTCTCATGACCTCACATTCCAAACTCTCACAACTTATTAGTTCATAATTTATAGTTTTAACGTTGTGATTACAATATGTTATTATGTCTTATAACATGTTTTAGGGTCATTAAAATAATTTAGGTTATCATTTCCAAAGTTATGCTGTTAATAACTCAACACTGGGTCTAACTGACCACTGGCGCGGCCGTACCATGACACCTTTTGTATGCAGCGCACCTGCGCTCGGCACCAGAAATAGTTTTTGCAGAACTCGAAATCAGACTCTGTTCTAGGCCAAAAATTCTAATTCCACAGAAATTCACCAAACTCAACATCTAAAACTTTGTAATAACATAGTTAAGCATGCTATTCATCATTCTAACTACATAAATATTACAAATACTCAATTTTGAAGGATCAAAACCCCAATTTTCCCAATTTCTTCACGTTTTACACTTTTAGCGAATTTAATCGCCATGACTTCGTTTCTTAATCAATTAACACGATTCGAACTACGTTGTTTTCGTTTCTTAACATATTATCACAATCTAACATAAATTTGTAGATTATAGCACATATTGGACATGAAATGTCATACTTACTAAGCCATTTTTCATAAACATACACTATTATTAAAATCTTCTACTACAAGCCCAATTTCATGTATCTTAATCATCAAATAGCACTCACATATGATGATTGATAGATTATAAACCTTACATACATGTATATGTATCAATCCAACATAACTATCAATAGAAATTTCAAAAATAAAAATTAAAATTGGAGTAAGTTATACCTTGATTTAGTAAAACGACTAGCAAACCCTTCTCTTTCTCTCTGTGATTTTCTCTTCCTTACCAAGCTCTCTCTATTCTCTTTGTTTCCTTCTTCCTTCTCTAAATTCTCTGAACTTAGCATTTAAGAATTATGCACAACATATAACCTGACTACCCTCTCTCTCATGTATACATCAGTTAAAAAAACCAATAGGCGTCAGTTAAAAATAAGTCAAAGGCCACAAGGCCTTGTTTGGCTAACACAACTCCCCCCTTATAGATTATTTCAACAATATTTTTATTATATAGTTTTTATTTGTCAGACATGCAACCCATTTAATTAGCATACAATTATAATTATAATAATTATAATTTTTATTATAATTATACTTATGATTAATAAATAATTATATATCTAATTTAATTAATAAATTAGACTTAAACATTACCTTATTTAATTTACTTATTTTCTTTAATAGTAAATAATTCATTTAATTTAATTATTTCATTAAATTAAATCTTCGATAATAAAATTACAATTAATCAATTTAATTAACATTACTCAATTTAGTTACTAAATTATTGCATCATAATTTCATCAATTATTTATTTTCTTAAATAAATAAATTATTTAAAATATTTATTTAATTCAATAAATATTTAAATTAATTACAAAATTTCTCGATCGTTACAGCGATTCGAGAAAATCCTTCCGCGTATCTCCAATAATAATCAGCTAAGCCCAGAAAGCTACGTATTCCGGTCACTGACTTAGGTTGCTCCTAGCTTTGTATTGCTTCAATATTTGTTGGGTCAACAGATATTCCGTGATTTGATATCACGTGCCCAAGGAATGCTACTTGCTCAAGCCAGAACTCATATTTCTTCAACTCGACATAAAGCTTGTTCTCACAAAGCTTTTGGAGTATCAACATCAAGTGTTGCTCATGATCTTCATGAATTTTGGAGTATATGAGGATGTCATCAATAAATATAACCACAAAATGATCCAAATATTCTTTGAATACTCGGTTCATCATATTCATGAAGGCAGCAGGAGCATTAGTTAATCCAAAAGACATGACTAGGAATTAAGAATGCCCGCATCGAAGAGTTCTCGCGATCTTTAGAATGTCATCAATTTTAATCTTTAACTGATGATATCCCGAACGAAGATCAATCTTTGAAAAGAATTTGGCACCTTGTAGCTGGTCAAACAGGTCATCAATACGAGGCAACGGGTACCTATTTTTGACGGTGACATGATTCAACTCCCGATAGTCAATACAAAGTCGCATACTTCCATATTTCTTCTTTCTGAATAGAACATGAGCACCCCAAAAAGACACACTAGGACGAATGAAACCGACGTCTAACAATTCCCGCAGTTGGGTTTTTTACTCTGGAAGTTTAATAGGAGTCATTCGATAAGGGGCTTGGGAAATGAGTTTTGTACCGGGTTCAAGGTCGATACAAATTCGATTTCACGCTCTAGGGGTAGGCCAGGAAGTTCTTCAGGGAGTACATCAGGAAATTTATTAACAATAGAAATATCATTCAAATCTGACGTATTTTTATTTAAATCCCTAACATGGGCTAAGAAAGCTTGACATACATTTTTCAATAAACGAACAACTTTATAGCTTGATATGGCAGTGATTGACTTTAATGGTTTGGTTGCTTGAATTCACATAATAGGTTGGTTAGGAATATGAAAGATAACAACCTTACAAAAACAATTAATTTTTGCATGATGAGTAGTTAACCAATCAATCTCTAAAATCACATCAAATGTAAGTATTTTCAAAGAGATAAGATCGGCAGGTAATGTGAGGTTGCCGATTTTAATCAAACAAGATTTATAAACAGTGAATGTAATGAAGGTTTATCCCAACAGAGTTTCAATAGATAAGTAAAAGTCTAATTTCTCCAGAGTTAAATTTAAACGTTGAGCACAAGTAGGAGAAATAAAAGAATGCGTAGAACCGTTATCAAATATGGTATAGACTTCGCTAGAGTTTATGATTAGCTTACCCGTGATAACTTCATTTGGGTTCCTCACTTTTTGGGAGGTCATGACAAACACTCTCCCTTGAACTACCGGCTTTGACTTGTCTGGGATGGCTTTTGGTGTCTCCATCCCAGCTGGACTTAACTTCACTACACGACAAAATTAGGCTAGGTGACCTTCTCTTCCACAATTATAACATGCTTTGGATTGCTGCGTATAGTTTGGACTGATGTGTCCCTCCCCTCCACATTTTTAGTATACGACCGGTGGTCATTCTCCTTCCTTGAAAACAGGTGCTGGTGCTGCTGTCTTTCCATCATTATTGAACCTTCTTTTCTTGAAATTTCCATTTCTATTATCTTGGCTAAGATTTCCACCGAAGTGGTTACCATTTCTGGCATGTTGATTCCCTCCACGTTTGTTGTCACCGTTTCGATGATCGCTACCACTAGTATTATCGTTTTGCCGGTTGCTCTCTCTTGGTTGGGTTGACTCATTATTGCGCTCCAATAACTGAGCCCTATTCACAACATCTGAATACCATCAAAGTTTGTGAGAAATGAGGTATTGACGTATTTCGTGGTTCAAACCTCTTAGAAACATCCACGCCATATACTCCTCATTATCTACCAAATGGGATGCAAACCGGGATAACTCCACAAATTTAGCCTCGTACTGCGATACGGTCTTATTGTTTTGCTCTAGCTTGATGAACTTCACCTCCTTCATGTGACGAATACTTTCAGGAAAGTACTTATCGTTGAACAATTCTTGGAACTTCTCCCAAGACATCTTCAGTGCGGCAGGCTGAGTATGCTTTACATATTCCCACCAGTAATATGCCTCTCCTCGCAATATGAAGGTGGCAAAGGGAACCTTTTACTCCTCAGAGCATCCCAAGACATCAAATATCTTGGTGATCTACTTTATCCATGTCTTTACCTTAAGTGGTTCTGGATTTCCCAAAAACTCTGGTGGTCCTACCTCCTTGAACTGCTTAGCATTGACCATCCGTGAGTTGCCAGTGTTTCCACCAGCATTTTGAACAGGAGTCTCTCTCGCCTGATGTTGCATAAATTATAGAAAGCCTCTGAACATCCCATCGTTCATCATTTGGTCGGTGTTGTTCTTTACATGAGGATTGTTGCCTTCCTGATGCACATTATCCTGGTTATTGATCTGTGGTGACTCAACGGTCTCCTGTGCTCCATTGCTTATCTCAACATTTTTAGATGTCATTGTCAAACACTGCCACAAAACAAGGGTAAATTGACATGCCATATATTATCCCTATATTCTGACCGACCAATTAAATAACAAATAAACTTAGGTAAGTCATACTAGTGAAGGAATTACCCGTCTCTCTCCTCCTAGTTCTAGTCTCACATCTCAGCCAGGGATCATATCCTTAAGCTTTGATACCAACTATGATGCCCCCAAAATAGGTACACATAACCCATTCTGAGTCCCTAAATATGTGGTGCAGAATACAAATACAAACTTAATTATACAACTGTCGTGTAACATAAGCTGAGAGTTCTAACACGAATATTATCTTCTAGACAATATCCAAACTAAAATGGAGTCCTCATTACAATTATTATCACATTATTTTATAAAATAGTGAGGACTACTACAGCCAACATCTCGGACCGTCACTCCAGTCCCCGACTAGTCCCGGATATGTTTTCATTTCCTGAAGAGAACAATAAAAGCAAAAGGGTGAGCTCAACTAGCCCAGTAAGAAATATTATGACTAAGATAATACATAATAAATTATTGTTAGCCTTCAACAATGTTAAATTGATAGAATACAATAAACAACAAGTTTAACTGCAGCGGAATAAGCAATCCATTAGAAGAGTCAAGTAGAGCATGATATCTACTATCTTCTATGATTTAAAAAGTTTATCATCAATTTTATCGCTGAGACTCAGCTCAATATATAATCCACATCACTAAATTATCCATGTACTATGGGTCAAGGATATTCATTAGTATCACATCCACGAAATATCCATGCACTACGGGCCAAGTATGTTCGTGTTATCACCAATAGTCATGATCATGTCAATAACTGTCTATCAATGCACTACGGGCCAATGAGGACTTTTACCACATCATTTGTAACATTATAGGTCATGATTATACCGAATAATCCATGTTCATAATCATACCAATCAACAGTCCATCTATGCACTACGGGCCAAAGATGACTTTCATCACAATATAAGCATGAGGATGATGACAATGATATAAGAATTCAATCAAACGAAATCAACGATAAGTATTAAAGATTTTTAATTTATCCAGAGTTTAAAAATATCCAAATTGACAACATGATAACTGCTTTGTGGAGTAAAATTCAAGAATAATATCCATGTATCAAAAATAATTTGGACATAAAAGAAATCAATTTTTGTCATAAATAGTACCCCGACTGAATAGTACCCGAGTGAATGGTACCTTGTGAATAGTACTTTGGGAATAGTACCCCATAAATTACTCCCCGGTATGAAAAGATTAAAAATTATCAAGAATGTTCAGAATAATATTTCCGTGAAAAGATACTAGATGAAGCGCAAATTTCAAGGATATTCTACTAATTTCACGGAGTATAGAAGCAAAACTTATCAACATGAGTGTAGAATTAGGAATACGAAACGAAATAATATTACTTATATACTACAAAGTATGGAAGAAAATATTATTTCTTACGAATATTGAACAAAAAAACATCCCTTACTTTAAAAGGAGAGTATTTCTGACTGGTAAGGCAGGGATATTCTTGAAGAAAACTTGCACTGTTTTCTGCACTCAAAGCTTCCTTAAACTCTAAAAAAATACGCTCAATATTATAGAAGAAGAATTCTCTGATTCTAGTGTGATTTTTAATTCTAAACTAAGCATCATATTTATAGGAGAATGGAATGATACTATTTCAATTTACAAAATCACAGACACACAGTAGGAAAAATTCATGGGCGACGTCTAAAATTGATTATTTTAAAATTTTTGATTTTACTATCTTTTACTATGCAAAGACTACGCACCCACTATGCAAGATCTATGCAACACTAGGAAGTATTATGCAACACTATGTAGTACTATGCAATCAAATAAAATAAAATATATTCTATTTTTCATAAAAAAATAAAACTTATTATAATAATAATAATAATAATACTAATAATAATAATAAGCCACCGTGCCCCCAAAAGGCACGACACACACACACACACACACTAATATTATATATATATATATATATATATATATATATATATATATATATCGAACATTTTTCTACTGATTTTTTGAAAAATGAGTAAGTGGGGGTCCATATAATAAGCAAAATTTATAACAAAAACTTCAATAAAACCCCCTCTATTTATCTCAACCCACTTGGCTTCATAAAACACATTTCTAACAACATTTATTCATCATTAATATTATAACTCACAATATTAACAACCAGATCATTCCCAAGAAAGAGGGGGCTTTCCGATAAGGATTTATTCCTATTGGCGCGCAATTAGGTGACCAAACCCCTTTCCTCGACAGAACTTTCTAGACATTGTCAGTAATGCAAATAATAATATGAATAACTTTGTTGTCTCAATTATTGATTTAATAAAATAAAATATTGTGACTTCTCACGTAAAAATCAATAATCAAATATACTGTGCAATACCGTGGGCTACTATGCAACCACGCGTATAACTGTACTTTTATCACCGGGTATTTTAATAGTTAACGGTAAAACTTTCGTCGTTATTTTTATAAAAAGATATTTCTGTCGTTTTCTAACTCCGACAATAATTCCGTTGTGGGGTCCACCAATGATTGTGCCTTCGTATGAATATTTTCTGATAAAATGAATATTTTCCGACCAATTGAATATTTTATGACGACTTGCTTACTTTGCAAAATTTATAAATATTTCCCACAACTATAACATTATATCAAATTCACACCTTATTATTAATTTATATTTCGAGAAAATTATTCTTTATTCACAAAAGTTGAGGTCTTACAAGGATGTTGAAATTGCAGTTATCACCAAAGTCCTTAATCCTCATTGCCGGCTTTTCAACGAAGATGTTCTTATCATGTGCGAGAGACTCTTGGGGAATTGTGCTTTGATTATTGATTGTACAACAGATTCCATCATCGGTCCTCCCTGATGATGATGGTTTTCCATAGTTTGCATCGCCAGGTCTTTTTGGTGCTTCATTGAAGTTACTTCCAATAGTTTGTACTTTCAGGGCTGCCTGACCTTTGTTGAAATGTCCTTCAATGGTTAACACCATCGGACCACCTCCGAGGCTTCGTTGGAGTTACTTGTCAATGGCTGATAACGTCAGGGCTACCTGACCTTCATTGAAATGTCCTTCAATGACTGACATCACCGGACCACCTCCAATGTTTCGCTGGATTTACTTGCCAACAGCTGATAATGTCAAGGCTGCTTGACCTTCGCTGAAATGTCCTTCAATGGTCTAAACATCATCAGACCACCTCCGATGCTTCGCTGGATTTACTTGCCAATGGCTGATAACGTTAAGGCATACTGACCTTCGCTGAAATGGATTTCAACTGTTTAAACATCATCAGACCACCTCTGATGCTTCGTTGGATTTACTTGCTAATGATTGATAACGTCAAGGCTTCCTGACCTTCGCTGAAATGGTTTTTAATGGCGGAGACCATCGAACCACCTCCGATGCTTTGCTGGATTTACTTTCCAACGACTGATAATGTCAGGGTTGCCTGACCTTCGTTGAAATGGTTTTCAAAGGTGTAAACATCATCAGACCACCTCCGATGCTTCGCTGGATTTACTTGCCAATGGCTAATAACGCCAGGGCTGCCTGACCTTTGCTGAAATGGTTTTCAACGGCTGAGACCATCGGACCACCTTTGATGCTTTGCTGGATTTACTTTCCAATGGTTGATAATGTCAGGGTTGCCTGACCTTCATTAAAATGGTTTTCAACGGTTAAAACATCTTTGGACCATCTCTGATGATTCGCTGGATTTACTTGCCAACGGCTGATAACGTCAGGGCTGCCTGACTTTCGCTGAAATGGTTTTCAACGGTAGAGTGTGTAAGAAATTTCCACTGGGGATGAACTTTTGACGAGATGTAATACTTCGCGAGGTATTACTAAGGGTAACTTTCATCAACTTTGATGATCAGTTGTGTAAACCCTGTGTTTGGGTGAATACCAATGATTGATATGTAGACCTACAATTTGGTCTATGAAAATCAGGATTTCAGGCTTTTTCTGTGACGCCCCCAAAATTAGGTATACGTCACCCATCTTGGGTCGCCACTTACATGGTACATAAATTCAAATACGACTTACTAATATAACTGTCGTGTACAATACGACATAAACTGTGAGTTTGAATACAAATATTGTCTACTAGATATTATACAAAACTCAAAAGGAGTCCTCATTACAACTATTATCACACTATTTCACGTAATAGTGAGGACTACTAATGCTATCCTCCGGACCATTACTTAATTCCCCGACTTGTCTCAAATGGCGTTCTCATTTCCTCAAGAGAACGGTGAAAGAAAGGGTGAGCTCAACTAGCCCAAGAAGAAATATTATGACTAAGATAATGCGTAATAAATTATCATTAGCCTTCAACAAAGGTTAAACCGATAAAATACAATAGACAACCAACCGCTTTAATCTGCAATGAATAAGCAATCCATTAAAAGAGTCAAGTAGAGAATAAAGTCTACTATCTTTTAGGTTTTAAAAGGTTTTCATCAATTTTTATCACCGAGACTCAAATTTTAATAAATAAACCACCACATCTAATCATCCTCGCATTACCTTGGCCAAGGATTTTCATCAAATTATCAATGGTCATGACTATATACCGAATCACCCCGTCATAATCATACCAAAACTATCCATCATCGCATTACAGTGCCACCGAGGACTTTTGTCACATCATTTATATCAAGTCATGATTATTCCGAATGATCCTCGGTCATAATCATACTAAGTTCATCTATGCACGTAAGCCAAAGATAACATAATATAACATGAGGATGATGACAATGACATAATAATTCAATAAAACAAGTTCAAGAATTATTTAATCCATGAATTATTAACGTCCAATTGTCAACATGATACTGCTTTCAGAGAGTAAAATTCAAGAATGATCGTAAGAATATTTCCATGAAAAGATATCGGATGAAACGCAAATATCAAGGATATTCTACTAATTTCATGGAGTATAGAAGTCAAAGTTTTAACCAACCGGGTATAATAAAGAATGGAATAACAAAAGAAATCACCATGCATGCGGTATTGCGATGATGTGTTATTCCAATGTAATAATAATAACGGAACCAAAGTCGTGAAATTCACAATCGCAGGTGATGTTCCAATGTAATAATAAAGATGGAACCGCATCCTGTAAAACACACGATAGGATATTCCAACAGAATGATAAAGATTTTAACCAGTCCGGTAAAACACACGTATGTGATGTTCCAACAAAATAATAAAGAACCCGGAACCAGTCCTGTAAAACACATGCATGTGATGTTCCAATGTAATAATAGAAGAATGTCACCAAGTATAGGGTAAATCACAGATACAGTTATTCCAATGTAATAAATATGAATGGAATAACATAAGGATTTCACCAAGTATAGGGTATGCCGCATATACAAAAGTTATGTATAGGGTATACCACTTTTTACAAAAGTTATTCCAATGTAATAATATTGAATGGAATAATGTGTTCTCTTCAAGAAGAAAGAATAACACCCTTACCGTAAAAGAACCTAATATAGAAGTAGTGAAGTAAGCGAAATACTCTTCTTCTTTCTATAATTTTCTCTATAGCTTCTCTCTCTATAATTTCTCTCTCTGTAGTTTCAATGAATTCGTAAGAAAATAATGAAGGAATGAGCTTTTATTTATAGGAAAATGGAATGCATAAGAATTAATCCATGAACTATCCAGATTGATTTACTTTAATCTGACGGTCCATATTTAAAGAAAAATCTTTTAAATAAAATATAATATATTCTATTTATATAAAAACATTTTACTATGCAAACACTATGCAAAACACTATGCAAAACACTATGCAACACTATGCATAATAAAATATAATATATTCTATTTATGTAATAACTTTAATAAAGTATTCTATTTTATATAAAATGTTTCGCTTTTTATTACGTTAATAATACTGAATAAAACAAAACGTCATTATCGCTTTAATAATTCATATTATTAATCGACAATAATGGAATCAAACCGAGTGACTTCTCACATAAACATTAATAATCAATACCGTAAGCTACTATGCAACCACCACACGACATCGCATTTTTTTACTACCGAAAGTAGTTCAACAAGAACTACTGGTAAAACTTCCGCCGTTATTTCAATAAAATATTTTTGTCGCTTTCTCAATCCGACAATAATTACATTATTAGGTCCACCAATGATTGAGCTAGCATATTTAATATTCCCTCGCTAAACCGAATATTCCCCACCAATCGAATATAATATAACCACTTGCATACTTTGCAAAATTTATAAATACTACCCACAACTATAATATTATCTCAAATTCACACCATAATATTAAAAAATTATTTCACAAAATTTAAATCTTTATTGATAAAATCTGGGGTCTCACAATCTCCCTCCTTATGGAATTTCGCCTACCAAATTAGGGTACGACTGATATGATAAAGAGATGAGGATACCTTGAATACCTTTATCGCTTAAAAATATTAAATTCATCTTTGCAATCCTACCAAAGATATTCATTAACAATTCATCTTTGCACTACAAAGCAAAGATATATAACAGAAATCAATAATACTTTGAGACTCGGCTAATAGTATCACAACCATGAATTATCCATGCACTCATCGCTAAGGATATTCGTGTTTTCAATTACTATCATGATTATACCGAATAATCCGTGGTCATAATTATACCAAGTCTATCAATGCACTACTACCAAAGACGACTTTTACCACATCCATGAATTAATATTTCATTCACGAGACTCACCAATAATTAATCCATATCATCGAATCATCCCCGCACTACGTGCCAAGGATATTCATTAAGATCACGACCACGAATTATCCATGCACTACTACCAAAGATAATCGTGTATTCATTAAGATATCACGACCACAAATTATCCATGCACTACTACCAAAGATAATCGTGTATTCATTAGTATTACGACCACAAATTATCCATGCACTACTACCAAAGATAATCGTATATTCATTAGTATCACGACCACAAAATATCCATGCACTACTACCAAAGATAATCGTGTATTCATTAGTATCACGACCACAAATTATCCATGCACTACTGCTAAAGATAATTGTGTTTTCAATTACTATTATGATTATACCAATGATCCTCGTCATAATCATACCAAGTCCATTTATGCACGTAAGCCACGTATGACTTTGAACACATCCATGAATTAATATTTCATTGCTGAGACTCAGCAATAATTAATCCACATCGTCGAATCATCCCTGCACTACAGGCTAAGGATATTCATTAGTATCACGACAACAAATTATCCATGCACTACGGCCAAAGATAATTGTGTTTTCAATTACGGTTATGATTATACCGAATGATCCCTGGTCATAATCATACCAAGTCCATCTATGCACGTAAGCCACAGATGACTTTGAACACATCCATGAATTAATATTTCATTGCTGAGACTCAGCTCAATAATTAATCCACATCGTCGAATCATCCCTGCACTACAGGCTAAGGATATTCATTATCATCACGACCACAAATTATCCATGCACTACTACCAAAGATAATTGTGTTTTCAATTACTAATTATGATTATACCGAATGATCCTCGGTCATAATCATACCAAGTCCATCTATGCACGTAAGCCATGTATGACTTTGAACACATCCATGAATTAATATTTCATTCTTGAGACTCACCAATAATTAATCCACATCGTCGAATCATCCCCGCACTACAAAAGCTAAGGATATTCATTAGTATCACGACCACAAATTATCCATGCACTACTACCAAAGATAATTGTGTTTTCAATTACTAAGCATGATTATACCAAACAATCCTCGTCATAATCATACCAAGTCCATCTATGCTCTACAAAAGCCACGATGACTTTAAAAAAAATATAAACATGAGAATAATGATATAAAGAATCAATCAAATAAGATAAAGGATAAATATTAAACATTTATAATATAATTTATCCAGATTCAAGAATATCCCCATGTTATCAATCACTTAATAATCTCATAATCTAATATCATTAATATTATACCAATATTTTAATCACTTCTTAAATTTATAAACAATTTATCTCAATTGTTTACGCTTTACCATATAATGCATTTAATCATTCAAAAATGCCATACTCATAAGATATCATTACCAATTATCAAATCCCTCAAAAAATATGCATATACTCTATATAGGATTCTCTAGCCATAAAATCCTATTTTCAACTTTGTTACTTCACATAACATATTTAACTCATATGTTCAGAATTAAACTATTTTCATGAAAAATACCAAATCAGTCCCAAAAATATTTCTTTTCTGGGATTTAGCAAAATATAGTCCCATGATGAAAATATATTTTTCTCGGAATTTTTAAAATTCATTTACTATTTTTCAAAAATCAATTTCTAATTAATTCCTTAAGAAATTAGTTACCTCAAGTTTAACTCCAAAATTCCAAATTTTGGCAGGACCTTACACATGTTAACGTGAGCTTCTAGTTTAAATTTCATGGTCATCTGAGTTATAGAACTCCTTATAGCGTTTTTCGCTTGAAAAACCTAAATATTGAAAGAGTCATAACTTGCTCATTTTAAGTCGAATGAGCTCATTTTTGGACAGGAGATACTTTATACCATATACCTTCATGTCCCAAAAGGCCAGAATTTTTCTCATAATTTAAGTGGCCGAAACAGCCCTTAAAGTTTCTGGGCAGTAGCATTTTCGAAATTTACAGCTTTGGCCTCCTTTGCTAAAATCAGTCCACACAAAAATCTACAACACCTTTTCCAGTAATTCCACTTGGATTAGTTAGGTGACTCATAGATCTAACTCTAGGATTTGACCACATTCAAAAATTCAAAATATAATAGGAGATATGGTCAATTGAATTTCATGTTACGTTTTTCACTAAAATCTGATTTTCAACTCTTTGTGATTTCTAAGAAACTTTCATGTTTTTACATACTAACCAACATAACTCATCATAAAACTTACTAATACCACGAATACCCATGATTTTCATTATTCCAATGCTTTTATTATGACTTTCATCATAAACCACGTAAACTGTTCATTTTAGTTGAAGAAATATTTGAGGGTTTAAGAAATGGGTTTTGTACTGGGGTCAATACAAAATTCGATTTCACGCTCTAAGTAGGCTAAGAAGTCTTCAAGAATACGCCAGGAAATTTATTAATAATAGAAATATCATTCAATACTGTGACTCTTATCCAAGACTTGGATAGTACGTCACATTGATACCAACTGTGACTTCTATCCCTTAACCTAGATAGTACCTCACAATGATACCTATAACCTTGCCATCTTCATTCACGATGATGTCGCCACAGAAAGTCCGGCTTCTTGCATTCACACAAGGAAGTCAACAACGAAAGGATCGGGCTCTTTACTTATGGCTTGATATAACAAAGGATTAACTTTAGGATTTGGTTACTTTGAATTAAGTGATAACAAAGTTGGTTAGGAATATGAAAGCTAACAACCTTACAAAACGAATAATGAGTAGTTAATCAATCGCTTTTCAAAAATTACCTCAAAGGCAAGTATTTTCAAAGAGATAAGATAGACAGTAACGTGAAAGTGTTTATTTGAAACAACAAGATTAATAAATGAGTGGAGGTAACGAAGGTTTCTCCCAACGAAGTTTCAATAGATAAATCAAAGTCTAATTTCTCCTGAGTCAAATTTAAATGTTGAACGCAAGCAAGAGAGATAAAAGAAAGGGTAGAACCTAGATCTAATAAGGTATAGACTTCGCAAGAATTTATAATTAACTAACCTGCTAAACTTCGTTCGTTAGTTACCCACTTTTGAGAAGTCACGAAAAACGCTCTTCCCGAAACCACCGACTTTTGTTTTGTCCAGATCCGCTTTTGGTGCCACTATCCCAAATTGGACTTGACTTCACTATACTGAAAAAATCGAGCTAAATGACCTTCTCTTCTTGAAATTTCCACTTCTATTATATTTGCCATGATTACCACCGGTGGTTACCATTCTTAGCATGATAATTTCCCCACGATGGTTATCATTGTTCTCGATAGCCGCCACCACCAAGATGATTATTATCGTGTTGTTGGTCGTTACCTTTTGTTTGAATCAATCAACACTCTCATGTGCTTCATTGCTTATCTCAAAGATTTTCGGATGCCATTCTCAAACACCATCACAAAACAAGGGTTAATTGACATTTAATAAATTATCCCTATATTCTCGACCGACCAATCAAATACCAAATAAACTTAGGTAGGTCATACTAGCGAAGGAATTCCCCCCTCTCCCTCCTAGTTCTTATCTCACATCTCTTAGCCAGGGATCATATCCCTAAGCTCGATACTAACCGTGACGCCCCAAAATTAGGTATACGCCACCCATCTTGGGTCACCATTTACATGGTACATAAATTCAAATACGACTTACTAATATAACCTGCGTGTACAATACGACATAAACCGTGAGTTTGAATACAAATATTGTCTACTAGATATTATACAAACTCAAAAGGAGTCCTCATTACAACTATTATCACACTATTTCACGAATAATAGTGAGGACTACTAATGCTATCCTCCGGACCATTACTTCGCTCCCCGACTTCGTCTCGGCTATGTTCTCATTTCAAGAGAACAAAGAAAGAAAGGGTGAGCTCAACTAGCCCAAGAAGAAATATTATGACTAAGATAATGCGTAATAAATTATCATTAGCCTTCAATGAAGTTAAACCGATAAAATACAATAGACAACCAGGTTTAATCTGCAGCTGAATAAGCAATCCATTAAAAGAGTCAAGTAGAGAATAAAGTCTACTATCTTTTAGGTTTTAAAAGGTTTTCATCAATTTTTATCACGAGACTCACTTTTTAATAAATAAACCACCACATCTAATCATCCCCGCATTACGGCCAAGGATTTTCATCAAATTATCAATGGTCATGACTATACCGAATCACCCCCGTCATAATCATACCAAAACTATCCATCATCGCATTACGTGCCAATGAGGACTTTTGTCACATCATTTATATCAAGTCATGATTATTCCGAATGATCCTCGGTCATAATCATACTAAGTTCATCTATGCACGTAAGCCAAAGATAACATAATATAACATGAGGATGATGACAATGACATAATAATTCAATAAAACAAGTTCAAGAATTATTTAATCCATGAATTATTAACGCCCTTATTGTCAACATGATATCGCTTTAGAGAGAGTAAAATTCAAGAATGATCGTAAGAATATTTCCATGAAAAGATATCGGATGAAACGCAAATATCAAGGATATTCTACTAATTTCATGGAGTATAGAAGTCAAAGTTTTAACCAACCGGGTATAATAAAGAATGGAATAACAAAAGAAATCACCATGCATGCGATTGCCATGATGATGTGTTATTCCAATGTAATAATAATAATGAGAACCGTGTCGTGAAATTCACACCGATGTGATGTTCCAACAGAATAATAAAGATGGAACCCGCATCCTGTAAAACACATGACAGATATTCCAACAGAATGATAAAGACGGAACCAGTGTCCTGTAAAAACACATGCATGTGATGTTCCAACAAAATAATAAAGATTTTAACCAGTCCTGTAAAACACACGCATGTGATGTTCCAATGTAATAATAGAAGAATGTCACCAAGTATAGGTAAATCACAGATACAAAGTTATTCCAATGTAATAAATATGAATGGAATAACATAAGGATTTCACCAAGTATAGGGTATCCGCATATACAAAGTTATGTATAGGGTATACCACTTTTACAAAGTTATTCCAATGTAATAATATTGAATGGAATAATGTAAGTTCTCTTCAAGAAGAAAGAATAACACCCCTTACCGTAAAAAGAACCTAATATGAAGTAGTGAAGTAGCAGTATCACTCTTCTTCTTTCTATAATTTTCTCTCTATAGCTTCTCTCTATAATTTCTCTCTAGAGTTTCAATGAATTCGTAAGAAAATAATGAAGGAATGAGCTTTTATTTATAGGAAAATGGAATGCATAAGAATTAATCCATGAACGGTCCAGTATTGATTTACTTTAATCTGACGGTCCATATTTAAAGAAAAATCTTTTAAATAAAATATAATATATTCTATTTATATAAAACATTTTACTATGCAAACACTATGCAAAACACTATGCAACACTATGCATAATAAAATATAATATATATAATATATTTATTTATGTAATAACTTTAATAAAGTATTCTATTTTATATAAAAATGTTTCGCTTTTATTACGTTAATAATACTGAATAAAACAAAACGCCATTATCGCTTTAATAATTCATATTATTAATCGACAATAATGGAATCAAACCGAGTGACTTCTCACATAAACATCAATAATCAATACCGCAATTGTGCTACTATGCAACCACACGTACATCGTATTTTACTACCGAGTAGTTCAACAAGAACTACTGAAAACTTCCGTCGTTATTTCAATAAAATATTTTTGTCGCTTTCTCAATCCGACAATAATTAATTTCAAGGGTCCACCAATGATTGAGTCATTGTATTTAATATTCCCTCGCTAAACCTAATATTCCCCACCAATCGAATATAATATAACCACTTGCATACTTTGCAAAATTTATAAATACTACCCACAACTATAATATTATCTCAAATTCACACCATAATATTAAAAAATTATTTTGACAAAATTTAAATCTTTATTGATAAAATCTGGGGTCTCACATTTTCGCTTAAACGCGTAGCGTCTTTTTTCCTGATTTGACTTTTCACCTTGTGGGACCTCCTTTATAACTCAAATTTGATCAAGCCGGAGGGGTGGGGACCACCTAGGGTAGCCGCAGGTAAACCCACGGCTGCCATAGGTACACCTATGGCTATCCATGGGTTATATTGCAGTGGCTTTTCCCTTTTACAAGCCATTTTCACTTGAATCCGCACAGAGAATCCAAGATTTCTTCTTCAGATCTACTGAGTTCGGGATGTTTTCTACAAAATTCGTCAGTGTACAAGTGTTTTGCACTATCCTGGTAACGTATATGTCTTCTTTTCCAGTTTTGACCGTTAAAAAGTGATATATCACATGCAATGCTTCTAAATAAATAGTAGTGAATATTCATGCTCACATGACTTGATAAAACTTATTCAACACAGTAAATGTCAGTATTTAACCATGTTGAACGTATTGATGTGAAAAAATTGACTTTTGAAATAGTCAATTTGGCACCTTTTTCTGCTATTTTTTCATCCTATCTGAGGAGAAATGAGCAAAGGTTTTGAAATAAAGTAATTCTGGTAATTAAGCTACCCTTATGGATTATGACTTTGATATTTTCATACATATAGGATGTTTATGACTTTGAGTTGGTGTGCTACTGAATGGCTACCTAGTCATGCCTACGTGCATGTGGATAGTCCTTTTTACAAAGGGGACTCTGGCAAAAATTTTCCCTGAGTCTAGGCATTGAATGAACATGCATTTTTAACTCTGCTGTAGGCATATGTTAAAGTAATGCATGCATGCATATAAACATAAAATGCATTTAAAGAGCTCTAGTTTAGAATTTACCACACCTTTTTTGAGGTGATTTGGAGACTTTTGTCCAGATATATGTATCTAGACCAGTCGAGCAACTCCCGTAAGACCTCTTCAGGTGTGAGGAGGAGAGCTTCAGATCTGCCTCGGCCTCGCCCAGCCCGACAACCTCGTCGATTGATGGAGTAGTGATTTATCCTATCCGAGTTAAGATACCAGATGTTGAGGACGAGGAAGAGGATGTACCAATTGCGGATCCTGCTCCTTCTGCTTCTATTCCTTGCATGGAGCTTCCAGCTATAAATGTGATGATTCCAGAGCTTCTGGATGATTTGAGTCGCAACCCCTCGATCTATTTGCATGCGAACAAGGTAAAAGCCGTGTTTGATCTTCCTTTTTCCTACTGATGAGGAGTAAAGGTTCTGATGTTGATTTTAATTGTGATGCAGGTTCCTGGCTTTACGCATCCTCGAGGGAACTGATTCAACATACATTCTCTGTACCAGACTCTTCACCTAGAGTACTGAGAGATTGTGCATGCTTGGGGTTTCGAGATGTTCTTCTCCATTCTCCCCCGTCGTTGTCACTCGGGTTACCTCAGGGCGTTGTCTTAGAGCTGGTTTTACTAGACTCAGTCTCTCCATTTGCTGGACTGCGAGGTGATGATGACATCGATGGATTGGCAGTTCATCACTGGTACGAAGTTTTCTGGGGCTCCAGTGCCTTGTGTGGCTGACATTTCCCCTACTACCGTCAAATCTTTACTAGGAGTCCAGGCTACGACGCTCAAAGGCAGGACAGTCTGCACTAGTCTTTTGAGTGTAGATGCTATGAGTGGGGCTTTGATGGAGCCATTACCCGATGATAAAAGAGTTAGGGATTGCATTCTTCGGCGATTGTTCTTGATCATCCTTTGGGGTTATTTCCTGGTGGATAACTCTTCCACGGTGTCGTTCACTTTAGTCAGCGCGACACGGGAGGTGGACCGTATTGGAGAGTTTGATTGGGGCTCCTACACCTTTGCCTACTTTCTCAGGGGAATGTGTCTGCGCTCACAGGGCTTGAAGGAGGCTTGGCTAGGATTTTACCCATTTCTGCTGGTGAGTATTTTCTCTTTTGATTTCCTTTGTTCGGGTTGAGAGTTTTGACTGATCGCAGATATTTGATCTTGTATTAGCTGTTTTGGCCCTATGAGAGGCTCCCATGTGTTCATCTCGTTAGCTTGTTAGGTTTAGACACCTATCTAGAGGGACGGCAGTGACACCACTCCACTTTGATGGAGGTTCCTGTAGCCAAGGGTTTTACTCATTAGCGCTTACAGTTGGAGCTGTTGACAGTTGATGTCATTACATGGGTTTCTTACTCTGAGGACCATTTGATAGTTGGCTTTGAAGGTGGTTTTCCGATTGGTGTCGAGTATGTGATGTCCACCCATTAGATTCCTCTCTTCACAGATGAAGGTTGGGAGCTCTATTTAGGAGAGTGTGCTATCAGGAGCACCACATGAGAGATTCATTTTCTGATCTATCCTCCTGCCAGGCGTTATTGGTATGTGTCATAGCCGTCGATCGTTGATATCCCATTGGTGGGAGTTAATGGCTTTACTTTGTCAGAGGGACCTTTCACTCGGGAGGAATTCTACTCCTACTGGTTCCCTCGCACCATCGGAGCTCAGACCCGCTCCATACAGTTTATGGGGGATATGGTTCTTGGCTCCGTTATTATGGCAGATTGGATTTCCTTCATTCGAGAGCCTACTCATCTGACACAGATTAATAGCTTGACCTAATAGTTGGATCGAACACATTTTTTTATCCGGCATTTGGGCAGAGATCCTTCCGAGGTAGATACTTTTGATCCTTCCAAATTCTGGGGTACGGCCCTTCGTGTAAGCGCATATTCAGATGGTTTTTCCGTGCGGATCCTCCGTCAGATTCATCTTTGATATCCCTACTGGCAGAGATTCAGTGACTTAGGAGGAGTTACATCAGATGGATAGGTTGGATGATGTAGACATCAATACTATTGACTTCTTCTGATGTATTTTTCGGTATATCTTTTGATAGGCCTCTGTTAGATATTGGGCGGTTGTGCCCCATTCTCGTTATATCTTTTGATAGGCCTCTATTAGTTATTGGACGGTTGTGCCCCATTTCCCTGTATTTTTCAACTGTATACAAAGATGATGTATTTAGATGATGATGTACTTAGGAATGTATGTATACTATTTTCCATTCCCTACATCATATTGTCATCTATTATTTATCATGCATGTATTATATTATTCATATGCATTTCCAGAGAAGAGTTTAGCATTGACCTCTGGATGGTCTTATGACACGGCCCTACAAATGTCTTCATCGACAGTTAGCCGGATTGTCATACCCCACCAGTATTGATGGTATCTTTATTAAGGTTGTGGTATGACAACTTGTCCTCCCTAGATCCGGTGACAGTTGATCAACTGTTGTGTCACTCTATGACCCTCCTGACATTCTAGGTTCCATTGGGCTTTGTAGAGGGAATGCTGGAGCATTGGGTACCAGATATGCAGGTGTTCCAATTTGAGACCCAGGAGTTGACTCCTACCTTGGAGGAGTATGAGCGTCTGACAAATTTTCCATTGGATAGGCCTTACGCTCGGATGGCTGTCGGCGACATAAGCCGACAGTTTATGACCCTCACAGGTTTGAGGCGCAGAGTTGCCCTGGATGAGATCTTCTCGGGGCATGTAGTCTCCATGAGTATTCTGATAGATAGACTTGTGTCTTTGGACAATTATCTGTGGAACTCTGGGGATTTCACCACTTCGGAAGATGATTGGCGTGTTTCCAAAGTAGATATACTCTTGATGTGTATGGTGGCTTATCTGTACATGCCATTATACATGGACCACTTGGACATCGGCAAGCTTATGGTAGTGCGTGCTCTCCGGGAAAGACATACCATTTTACCGATGATTATGGCAGGGACCTTGAGGTTAGCCACGTATTGCCATACCCATTATGTGGGGACATTTATAGGCAATTTGGTCTTGTTGTATATGTGGTTTATGACACACTTAAGACCGATTGGCACTTTTTGACACCATGGGTATTTTTTTCCCACAATATAGCCATGTCATACTCCTTTCAGTCAGTGGAGTGTACAGACGGAAATTTTGGGTCGATTTTCTTATCAGGGATCGAGGATCCATTTGATATTCTGCCGTGTTCAGGGCTCAGCTGTGACACCCCCAAAACAGGTATACAACACCCATTCTGAGTCGCCAAATACATGGTACAGAAACAACTACAACTTTATTAATACAACATAAAAACTGTGAGTTTAAATACAAATATTGTTATCTAGACAATATCCACACTCAAATAAGTCCTCATTCCAATTATTGATACATTATTTTACAAAAATGGTGAGGACTACTATAATAATTTCTAGAACCATCATTCCATACCCCGACTAGTACTCGCTACATTCTCGCCTCCTAAGAAGAAAAATGGAACAAAAAGGAAAAGGGTGAGCTCAACTAGCCCAGTAAAGAACATTATGACTAAGATAATACAAAACAAATTATCGTTAGTCTTCAACAGGGAAAAATCTAATAGAATACAATAGACAACAAGTTTTAAATCAATATTCGCAGCGGAAATAATAATTCATTAGAAAATTTAAGTAGAGAATGCAAACTACTATCTTCTATATATGAATTGAAAAGTTCATCGTCTATCTTTTATCCCTGTAACATCAATCAATATATATCTGGAATCAAATATTCATCTTTGCACTACAGCCAAAGATATTCATCACCGATTGGTCATGTTCATCTAAACACTGCTCATCTTTGCACTACGGCCAAAGATATTCATCGAAATCATTAATCTTTGCACTACAAAAGCCAAAGATATTCAATTATATCATCATTTAGGACCGAGGATGATGAAAATATTTTAAAGAAAACGAATCCAGTGAAACAAAAGAACAAATATTAAGGATTCGTACTTTAAATAATCCAAGTTTAAAAATACTTCATAAATAACCAGTGTGGAGTAAAATTCAAGAATGATCAAAACATGGATACAATCAAAGCTAGTATCCATAAAAGATATTTTGGATGAAAAACGAAAATTTATTTTTTTTTTGTGAATAGTGCCATATTCGTGAATAGTGCCGTATACGTGAATAGTATCGTATACATGAATAGTGACTCCGACACTAAAAGATAGAAATTTCAGAAAAAAAGATCATCATGCTTCGTGAATAGTACTCGTGAATAGTAACTCATGAATAGTTAACTCATGAATAGTAACCCCGACATGAAAAAGTTCTAAATTTGAGAAAAAGTTCCAACCAATATTTCGGCATAATGATATTGAAGAAATAATATCATTTTTAAAAAAAAATAATATCCCTTACCTCAAAAGACAAGATTTCTAGTTGAAACACCTGATATAAGCTATGACTTGAACTTACAATCAGATAGCAACACTCAAAGTATTAAAATACTCACAAGAATAATACGCTCAATATATCGAGAGAGAAGAGAGAGAAATCAGAAGTTTCGTGTGATTTTCAATTCTAACCTAAGCACCCTATTTATAGAAAATGCTTAGAACACCAAAGTAGAAAATTTAATAAAATATTAATATATATATATATTAAAATTTTCTACGCACTCATACCAGCTGAATTCCAACTCTTAACACATGCCTATAAATAACAAAAACGTTTTTCTAACTAAAAATAATTAAAACTTCCAAAATCAATTATTTCAGAACTTCAGAACTTCTATAATTCATAATAAATAGCCCTTTTATCATAAAATTTGAATCTCGCGACTTTCTATAAGAAATTCCATTATCTACAACTTTGCAGAAGAAAGTGTTTCCAAATTCCAAACAGAAATTGACCGAAATCCACAAACCATGCGATTTTACAAAAAGCTATAATCAAATTTCAACAACCAAATGGGCCCACGTATATGTTTAACATGTTTTAAACAACTTTTGCAACAAAAAAATACTCTTCCTCCTCATATACTCATATATCCCACATTCATTGTAAAAATATCATCATTATTATATTATAATAATATAATAAAATATTATTTTATCAAAAAAGATAAAATATCGATTTTCAACAATTGTCACTTTAAAAATTTTCTCCATCTATATCCACATAAAATGAATATTTTCCTCATCATATAAATCAATAATTAATTATTCACAAATAATATTACGTAATCACAAGATCGGGTACTGTGCCGCCCTGTGAAAGAGAGGGGCTTTCAATAAGAATTTCTCCTCATCGCTGCAAAATGATTAGACCAAACCTCTCCTTAGACATGTAACTTTATAGACATCGCCAATAATGTTTTCTAATAATATTATTCAGATAATATGAATTATTGCTTCGATAATAGAAAATACCGTGTAGTGACAATTATCAAAACAACAAGAATATAAAATATCAACGCAAAGAATTATCAATCAATAAAATAAAATACTAATCAAGAATTATCGTAATAATTATCGAGTAAAGCCTTCACGTAAGAATCAATAATTGGTGCAATACCGCAAAGCTATCGCAACAAACAACGCCAGACATCGTGTTTTAACCACCGGTATTCCAACAAGTTAATTCAGAATAACTACGCCATTATTTATAAACAACTTATACTTGTCATTTTCTTCATCCAATCGCTTTCCATTATGGGTCCCACAAAAGACTCATACTACGCATTTAATATTCCCCGATTAATATTCCACCACCAAACTAATATTCCCCGACAACAATGAATATTTTATAACCACCGCTTATTTTTAAAATATTTATGATTTTACCCATAACTAACCACATTAATCAAATCAACCCTTACTATTTCAAAATAATAAATAGAGGAAATTAAATTTTATTTATTAATAAGTTGGGGTCTTACAACCTCCCTCCTTATGAAATTTCGTCCTCGAAATCGACGTATACGCACTGTGTTTCAAAAAGATGAGGATACCTCGCTTTCATTTCGCTTCTAACTCCCGTGTCATTTCTTCAATAAAGATGGTTTCTCCACAAAACCTTAACTTATGGTATAACCTTCGTATGTAAGACATGCTCTTTCCTATCCAAGATTTTGACAGGTACCTCCTCCTACGTTAAATCTTCGGCTATCTCGTCCAGTTCCAACTCAATAACGTGGTTCGGGTCTTTCACATATTTACGAAGCATGGATACGTGAAAAACGTTATGAACTCGAGACATGCTTGGAGGTAACGCGAGTCTATAGGCCACCTTTCCTACTCGGGCAAAGAATCAAAAATGGACCAATAAATCGTGGATCGAGCTTTCTCTCTTCCCGAATCTTGTAACTCCCTTCCATGGAGCCACACGCAACAATACATGATCCCCAATACTAAATTCCACGCCTTTTCGATGAAGATCCGCATAACTCTTTTGTCGATCCTGCGCTGCTTTGTATACGCTGTCAATCGCTTCGATCTTTTCCGTAGTCATACGTATCAACTCGGGTCCCAACAATGTTACTTCACCTACCTCATCCCAACATATTGAGAGCGACACTTTCGGCCCATACAATGCTTCAATGGAGCCACACCTATACTTGCTCGATAATCTGTTGTCAGGGAGAATTCCACCAATGGTAAATACTTATCCCAACTCCCTTTGAAGTCTAGGACACGTAGTCTTAATAGATCTTCAAGAGTTTAAATAGTCCTCTCTGATTGTCCGTCCGCTTCGAGGATGGTATGCCAAACTAAATCAGAAATCCGCTCCCATAGCTTTTTGCAAGCTAACCCAAAATCTTGAAGTGAATCTTGGGTCACGATCCAAAACTATGGATACCGGCATGCCATACAATCTCACAATCTCATCTACGATATACGAGAAAGACGCTCAAGGAATAAGTCTCCAGATCGGCAAGAAATGAGCGACTTGGTTAATCTGTCAACAATAACCCAAATAAAGATTATGCCTTGAGAAACCGTGGGAAGACCCATAACGAAATCCATGGTAATGTGTTCCCACTTCCATTTCGTAATCTCAAGTGGTTGCAATGGACCCTTAGGCACTTGATGCTCCGCCTTTACACGCCGACAAGTTAAACACCTCGAGATAAACTTCGCGATCTCTCTCTTCATATTGTTCCACCAAAATGTATGTCAAGATCATGATACATTTTGGTACTCCTGTGATGGATTGCAAATGGTGTGTTGTGTGCCTCCATCATGATTCTATGCTTCAAGTCGTAATCGTGAGGAACACAAAGTCCGGAGTGGACTCAAGTATTCCTTTTTCATCGATTCTTGCTTCGAATAGCACCTTCTTGACTTTCTTCTTCATAATAATCATCCCGGTTCTCGGGTTTGAGCAACTTTAACTTTCTCGATTAAAGTTGGTTCTATACGATATTTGACATCATCGCACTCGCTCCTCGCATATGATCTTCTACTCAACGCGCCGCCACCACGTTTGTTTTTCCAAGATGGTATCAATAGTGTGGTCGTAATCTTTTAACAACACCGAGCCAACGCCGTTGTCGCATGTCGAGTTCTTTTTTGAGTAAAGAAATATTTGAGGCTTTTATGGTCCTAATATATCTCCACTTTCTCCCATATAGATAGTGCCTCCATCTCTTTAGCGCGAAAAGACTCGCCGCTAACTCTAGATCATGAGTAGGATAATTCCTCTCATATTCTTTAAGTTGTCATGCGAGGCATAAAGCTATGACTTTCCCACGCCAGCATGAGAACACATCCTAACCCTTTGCATCAAGCATCATCAGAGATAACAAATCCATCCGAACCAGATGGTATTGTCAAAACAAAATAAATGAGTCTCCTCTTGAGATCTTGGAAACTCTTCTCGCATTCCTCGCTTCCATACGAAATTTTGTATCTTTACGAGTCACCGAAAGTTAATCTGAGTAGCAATTCTAGAAAATCCTTCCACAAATCTCCGATAATAACCAAATTAAGCCCAAAAAGCTACGACTTCGGCCACCGCCTTTGGTTGCTCCCAACTTTGATTGCTTCAATCTTCACGGTCAACAGACACTCCATGTTTTGACACCATGTGCCCAAGGAATGCTACTTCCTCAAGCCGTAACTCGCATTTCTTCAGCTTGGCATATAGCTTGTTATCACGAAGCCTTTCAAAGACCAAATTTTAAATGGCGCCATGATCTTCACGGCTTTTGGAATAGATGAGATGTCATCAATAAAGACAACAACGAACCGATCCAAATATTCCTTGAATACTTGGTTCATCATATCCATGAAAGCAAAGCAGGAGCATTAGTCAATCCAAAAGACATGACTAGAATTCATAATGCCCGCATTCTAGTTCTCGAAGCGCCTTTGAATATCCTCGCTTTTAACCTTCACCGATGATATCCGTAACGAAGATCGATTTTTGAAAAGAATTGAGCTCCTTGCAAATCGGGTCAAACAGTCATCAATACGAGGTAGCGGGTACCTATTCTCGATAAGTGATATGGTTCAATTCCCGATAGTCAATACAAAGTCGCATACTCCCGCCTTTTCTTCTTTACAAATAAAATAGAGCACCCCAAGGAGATGTACTAGGATCTAATGAAACCGATGTCCAACAACTCCTCAGAGTTGAACCTTTAACTCCTCAAGTTCAATAGAGCCATTCGATATGGGTTTTAGAAATGGGCTTTGTACCGTGTTCAAGGTCAATAAAGAATTCAACTTCACGCTCTAGGGGTAAACCGAAGTTCTTCAGAAATACGCCAGAAAGTCAATAACAACAGAAATATTATTCAAATCGACGTGTCTTTATTCAAATCCATAACATGGGCTAAGAAAGCTTGACATCCGTTTTTTAATAAACGAATAGCTTTATGACTTGATATGACAATGATTGATTTTAATGGTTTAGTTGCTTGAATTCACACAACAGGTTGATTAGGAATATGAAAACTAACAACCTTATGAAAATAATCAATTTTGGCATGATGAGTAGTTAACCAATCAATCCCTAAAATCACATCAAAAGCAAGTATCTTTAAAGAGATAAGGTCAATAAGTAAGGTGATGGTGCCAACTTGGATCAAACAAGATTTATAAATAAAGGATGTGATGAAAGTTTCTCCTAACGAGTTTCCACAGATAGGTCAAAGTCTAATTTCTCCTGAGTCAAGTTTAAACGCTGAGCACAAGCAGAGAGATAAATGAATGGGTAGCACACCAGATTCAATAAGGTATAAACTTCGCATGAATTTATGATTAGCTTACCCGTGATCACCTCGCTTGGGTTCCTCGATGTCGACTAAATCACGACAAACGCCTTCCAGAACCGCTGACTTTGACTTTTCTAGATGTACTTTTGAGTCACCATCCCCACTGGACTTGGTTTCGCTATAGTGCAATCTCGAAATATATGTCCTTCCTTTCCACAATTATAGCATACCTTGAACCATCTGGGACATGCTTTTTCGATGATATGTCCCTCTTTTCCACATTTATAGCATACGACCGGGTGGTCGCTTCTCCTCCCTTAAAACCAGCTTGTTATTGGTGCCGACGCCTTCACATTTATCATTGTTGAATCTCCACTTTTTAAAATCTCCCCCCGAGTCGCTTCTTTTATTTTCATGGCCACGATTACCACCAGAGTGGTTACCGCTTTTGTCTCAATGTTTTCCTCCCCGCACCGGTTTTCATTGCTTCATGATCGCCGCCACCCAGATGACCTCGTCATGGTCCTCGTCAACGTATACTCGCTATCTCGCTTCTAATAATTGAGCCCTCGCTGACAACATCCTCAATATAAAGCAAATTTACGAGAGATAAGATATCGTCAATCTCGGTTTTAAACCTCTCAAAACATCCTCATCATTCGCTCCTCATTCTCTACCAAATGAGGTGCAACCTCGATAACTCGCGAACTTCGCTTCGCCAGATTGGGACACCATCATGTTGTTTTGTTCTAGTCTAATAAACTCTACCTCCTTCATATGGCGAATACTTTCGTGAAAGTATTTTTTGTTGAAAAGTTTCTAAAACGCTTCCCAAGACATGCCGAAAGCGGCAGTCAGGTCCGCTTCACGCACTCCCACCAAGAGTCCGCCTCGCCACGTAACATAAAGGTGGCGAATGGAACCTTCTGTTCTCCGCGCATCCCAAGACATCGAATATCTTGGTAATTTGCTTGACCCATGTTTCCGCCATGATCGGATCCGCTTTCCCTTAAATTATGGTGGTCCCAACTTTTCAATCGCTTTGCTTGCGGATGAGTCAAGCAAGGCTTGCTATCATTTCCACCAGATTCTGCATACACGAAGTCTCCTCAATCGGGTTTTGCATGAACTACAAAAAGCTCCTAAACATCCCATCGCTCATCGCTCGCTCGCTGGTGTTGTTAACAGAGGAATATTGTCTTCCTATTGCACGCCTCCCCAGGTGGAGATTAAAGGTGTTTCCACTCTGATCTCATTAACTCCACCGCTAATATTCTCAAATACCATTCTTAAATACGCCATAAAAAACAAGGGTTAATTAAACAAATTAACATATCACATATTAACCATATACTTCAATCGACCAACAAATAAGCTTAGGTATGACACACTACTAGCGATAAGGATTACTCGCCTCTCCCTCCTAGTACTATTCCCGATCTCCGCCAGAGACCATATCCCTAAGCTCTGATACCAACTGTGACACCCCCAAAATAGGTATACAACACCCATTCTGAGTCGCCAAATACATGGTATAGAAACAACTACAACTTTATTAATACAACATAAAAACTGTGAGTTTAAATACAAATATTGTCATCTAGACAATATCCACACTCAAATAAGTTCTCATTCCAATTATTGATACATTATTTTACAAAAATGGTGAGGACTACTAAACTAACTTCTAGAACCATCATTCCATACCCCGACTAGTACTCGCTACATTCTCGCCTCCTGAGAAGAAAAATGGAACAAAAAGGAAAAGGGTGAGCTCAACTAGCCCAGTAAAGAACATTATAACTAAGATAATACAGAACAAATTATCGTTAGTCTTCAACAGGGAAAAATCTAATAGAATACAATAAACATCAAGTTTTAAATCAATATTCGCAGCAGAAATAATAATTCATTAGAAGAGTTAAGTAGAGAATGCAAACTACTATCTTCTATATATGAATTTAAAAGTTCATCGCTCATCTTTTATCCCCGTAACATCAATCAATATATATCCGAATCAAATATTCATCTTTGCACTACAAAGCCAAAGATATTCATCACTGGTCATGTTCATCTAAACACTGCTCATCTTTGCACTACGCCCAAAGATATTCATCGAAATCATTAATCTTTTGCACTACAGCCAAAGATATTCAATTATATCATCATTTAGACCGAGGATGATGAAAAATATTTTAAAGAAAACGAATCCAAAGGAAACAAAAGAACAAATATTAAGGATTCGTACTTTAAATAATCCAAGTTTAAAAATACTTCATAAATAACCGAGTGGAGTAAAATTCAAGAATGATCAAAACATGGATACAATCAAAGCTAGTATCCATAATAGATATTTTGACTTAAAAACGAAATTTAATTTTTTGTGAATAAAGGTCGATTTCGTGAATAAAGGTCAGATATCGTGAATAAGTGCCGATACATGAATAGTGACTCGACACTAAAAGATAGAAATTTCACAAAAAATCATCATCTTCGTGAATAGTACTCTCGTGAATAGTAACTCGTGAATAAGAACTCATAAATAGTAACTCGTGAATAGTAACTCATGAATAGTAATTCATTAATAGAACCCCGACATAAAAAAGTTCCAAATTTGATAAAAGTTCCAACTAATATTTCTAAGATAATGATATCAAAGAAATAATATCATTATTTTAAAAAAAATATCCTTACCTTGAAAAGATTTGATTTCTAATTGAAACACCTGATATAAGCTATGACTTGAACTTACAATCAGATATAGCAACACTCAAAGTATTAAAATACTCACAAGAATACGCTCAATATATCGAGAGAGAAAGAGAGAGAAATCAGAAGTTTCCGTGTGATTTTCAATTCTAACCTAAGACCCTATTTATAGGAAAATGCTTAGAACACCAAAGCAGAAAATTTAATAAAATATTAATATATATATATTAAAATTTTCTATGCACTCATACCAGCTGATTTCCAACTCTTAACACATGCCTATAAATAACAAAAAAAAAATTCTAACTAAAAATAATTAAAACTTCCAAAATCAATTATTTCGGAACTTTAGAACTTCTATAATTCATAATAAATAGCCCTTTTATCAAAAAATTCAAATCTCGTGACTCTGGATAGGAAATTCCATTATCTACAACTTTTCAGAAGAAAGTGTTCCCAAATTCCAAACAGAAATTGACCGAAATCCACAAACGGACGATTTTACAGGCTATAATCAAATTTCAGACAACAAATGGGCCCACAGACATGTTTAACATGTTTTAAACAATTTTTGCAACAAAAATACTCTTCCACCTCATATACTCATATATCCCACATTCATTGTAAAAATATCATCATTATTATATTATAATAATATAATAAAATATTATTTTATCAGAAAAGATAAAATATCGATTTTCAACAATTGTCACTTTAAAAATTTTCTCCATCTATATCCACATAAAATGAATATTTTCTTCATCATATAAATCAATAATTAATTATTCACAAATAATATTACAAAATCACAAGATCGGGCAACCAGTGCCGCTCCTGTGAAAGAGGGGCTTTCCAATAAGAATTTCTCCTCATCGACGCCAAGCAATTAGGTAACCAAACCTCTCCTTAGATGTAACTTTCTAGACATCGCCAATAATATTTTCTAATAATATTATTCAGATAATATGAATTATTGCTTCGATAATGGAAAATACCGTAGTGACAATTATCAAACAATAAGAATATAAAATATCAACGCAAAGAATTATCAATCAATAAAATAAAATATCGAATAAGAATTATCGTAATAATTATCGAGTAGTGCCTTCACGTAAGAATCAATAATTGGTGCAATACTGCAAAGCTATCGCGCAACAACGCCAGACATCGTGTTTTAACCACCGGTATTCCAACAAAGGTTAATTGTGAATAACTACGCCAAGTTATTTATAAACAACTTATACTTGTCATTTCTTCATCCAATCGCTTTTTCATTATGGGGCCCACAAAAGACCTACTGTCGCATCGCATATTCCCCGACAATAAGAATCCCACGATAAACTAATATTTTATAACCACCTGCTTATTTTTAAAATATTCACGCATTTTACCCATAACTAACCACATTAATCAATTCAACCCTTACTATTTCAAAATAATAAATAGAGGAAATTAAATTTCATTTATAATAAGTTGGGGTCTTACATCAGCTCTCCCTACAGCTTCATCACTCATGCAGCTGGCATGGATTATCTTCCTTTGACTGGTTTGAGGGGTGTTACCACTTATCATCCACTGGCTGTGATGGCACAGTTTGACCAGTTTTAGGATGTTCATCCTTTTGACATGGGTCAACGTTTGTCATCTCGATTTCTGTCAGCAGAGGATTTATCCAGGATTTATGCCTGTTGGACCCAGCGTGAGAGGGTTAACTTTACTACTAGCCATCCAGGTCATTCTATATAGTATTCTGCATTGTTGGAGGCAGAGATTGATCGGCTAGGGTTGTATCCTCAGAGCTGGGTACTGGTTCTGATAGTGGGCAGCCTTGGAAGACCCTAATTCTCCCACTGAGGACGAGTTGTTTGCTGGGTTATCAGCAGCTCTAGTTAATTCCTCCGGTATTTCTGCTGCTATGACTCCACCTTCTGCAGAGTATTTAGAGCAGAGTCTACATCTGATGACGTTTGAGAGGGATCAGGCTATGGCCTTGATGTTAACGGCTCTTTTTGGTAGAGATGATGCTCTAGTTGAGAGATATGATGCTCTAGTTCATAGGGATATCGTTGTTGCTGAGCGGGACAAGGCTCGATCATCTAGGAATGCAGATATTATTGAGCGGGATGGTGCTCTGTTTTCCAGAGATGTTGCCACTGCAGATAGTACTGCATTGAGGTCTCATATTGTTGATATCATTGCAGAGATGAGTACATTCATTGATGAGCATAGTGTCACCATGTAGATGGATGTAGATCTCTTGGCTCATGTGGATAACTTAGGGCAGGGGCTCATAGAGTTACCCCCATCTTCTGAGAGGGATGTCATGTTAGACTTGATGGCTCGCTTATTCACTGGTTTGTAGATTAGCTTTGATTTTCCTGCATAGACTAGGTTAGCCATTTTTTTCATGTACAAGACATATTGTATATATCAAACAATATTATATGGCAAGGAAATATGTTTTGATTCACTTCCCTTTTAGTTATGCCTTGTTACTTACTTAATAGTTGCATGTTCTCTAGGGCTTGTGATCTTGATGTATCCTGAACTCCTCCTTGATGGATGGACATTGAGATATCTAAAGATATTTTAGAATGGATCACTGATCTTTGTATACCCAATACTAGAAAATTAGCCTATAGCTACGGTCGTCGACTGTCGCTATAGCTCAATAGGTCGTCTCTATAGCCATATAGCGACGGTAGGCGACCGTCGCCATAGAAGCCGTCGCTGAAACATATAACGACGGTCTTTTCTCCTATAACGACGGTCTGATCGTCACCAGAAAACTACACAAAAACGTGCATTAAGCTTTATACCAACAATCAGATAATAGCTATAGCGACGGTCGTGATCGTCGCTATATAAGTTTTTAGCACGAAAGGTTAAGGTCTACCACGATAGTCCTACCCGTCGCTGTAGAAGATATTGGTGCGAATGTTTGGAGCTACTACGACGGTCGTGGCCGTCGCTATAGAGATTTTGGCGCCAATAATTTATATCTATAGCTACGGTCCTGACCGTCGCTATATCTTTTCCAAATTATAAAAAAAATGCTTTTATTATACAATATTTCTTATTTATTTTACATGTTAACAAGTATAATTACATTCAAACCATACCATCCAATCTAAATATAACATTTAAAACTAAAAGAACAAAACAAATAAAATCTAGTATTCAAAATTACAAATTAATGTATAATATCGTCTACATATACATATCCATCCAAAATACTATTACTATGTATCAAAACATAACATAACCACACGAAAATTTAACATATTTTTAGTAGCACATCTAAAATATTTTCATCAAAAATAGTGTTACATCTAACATATCTCTAGCAGCACGAGACATGTCACAGATCATCTAAAGGATTATTCGGTTAACTAATATCACCATTATCTCCTTCTGAGGATCGATCCTACAAATTAATTATCAATTGAACTTGTTAATCCATACAAACAAAGTGATAGAGTAAAAATTTTAAGTATAAGTGGAGTGAGAGAGCAACACCTGATTGTTGGAATGAGCATTTGGAACTGACGATTTCTTCATAAATTATGTCATGATTGATAAAATCTCATCCACTTTCCTTGCAGTATCGTCTCTTTTTTCCCGCACCTTTTTCAACTCATCTTTCAATTCTTGATTCTCACGTTGTACCTCATTATTTGTGTCACGAGGCCCCCAAGTGTTAGTAGATGTGGCACCAACTCCACCTTGTCGAAGTCTACCATGTCGCTCCGGTCCAATCACTAGTGCAAGTATATCATTCTGTCATGTACTACTGATTTCACCAGTCGATTCCTAAGTCTTCTTTAACTCAATAATTTTTTCCTGTAAAAATATACAAGGCAAAATATACATAACTTAAATATACTAGGCAGTTCAACATAACTTAAAAAAGAGTAGCAATGTCACTTGAGTCACCGACAACATGCCACTTGGTTACAGAATACAAAGGCGGCTGTTATGGAACATACTTGAAAGAAGAAAGGTAAAGTAGCTGGCATGCACCACGCAATATTTATCAGTATTAATTGATGAGTATGTGCCATTTATGATGTTGTATCAGTCTAAACTTGTTTGTAAAATGTTGCACAAAATACAATGAATCTGCATATTCCTTCTTCTTCTTTTTTTTCCTTTTATTTTAACAGAGTTCCCATAGATTTAAAGGCAATAATTTCTTTTGTTTTTCCTTCAAAAATGCAAAAAATACCAAATTATAAGTGCAGCATGCTCTGGTAAGCATTAAAATAACCCAGATTCATAATCACTTAATCAAAGTGTTCCGGTCAAAGATCAAAGCAGGGAACCTTAGCTAGTATTGGTTGTACCAGCATGCAATATGCACTAAAGAAAGCTTTGATATAACATGAAGGAATAAAAAATTAATATCCAGTTGCTATCTAATTTGGAGCTGCATTTTAATAGATGAATGAGACTAATGACAAAGGTGTTATCTATGTTGCAACTGCAAACAATTAGAAAATAGGTTTTCTTAAATCCTATGGCTCATTTTGTGCATGATTTCTTACTAGCCATTATAGAAGGCTCTAGAAATTGGTTACAATTATAAACCTACATTGAATATTTTTGATTTGATAGCAAGGAGGTGAATCTGCAGGCAAGCTGTTTAAGTGTTCCCCTAAGATTAGCTTGTGAAGTTGTGTCGAAATAAAATCTCCGCCCCATAGTAAGAGAAGGTTTTTCGTAGCTTTTCATTTCTAGTCGTCCTCTATTGTATAAATATTCATCTAGTTTGCAAGCAGAGTAACAAAATTGAGCTTTTATTTGTGTAACACTTGTGTCATATATGTGCATTATTTTGTAACACTTGTGTCATAGCTATTTGTTTATGTTACAATCCCATTTTAGCTCCTTCATATCTCCACACAACCAACCTATCTCCTTTGCTAATTCATAGTTATCACAGTTCAATCATAGCCACAATTATCAATTACAACACCTATTATAAAGTTCTTTTTTTATAAAAAAATAAAAGACTATAAACTTACTTTGTAGCAACTAAATTTGAGGATTTATAAATACGTACCACATTTGAGGATGCTCCCGGTAAAATTGAGTTATTACTTCGAGTGTTGGACTGTATATACATATCCGCTCGATCAATCTCTTTTTTATTTATTTGGTACTACAAATAAAACAAAAAATAGTACGTAATTAAAGAAATACTTTATTCATAGAAGTCTAATACATGATTAACGACAAAAAATATTGAAATAACATCAAATATTTACCAATTCATGCTTCTTTTTTGGAATTGATTTAGTGCCCAACGTATGACCTAGCAACAATTTTTTCTGATTTTCATAATTTTTTGTTGCTATATCCTGCATTGCATGTATTTATAAATTAATACTAATATATAACAATAAGTAAGAACTGATAATACATAAAATTAGAATAAACACAACCTGTGCATCATCAGTTTGCCAATAATCAACCAACGCAGTCCATTGATTAGGATTTACTCGATCATTGTTGATAGTATTCGCTATAGATTTGGCACGGTCACCAGGCACAAAATTATTACTCTTTAAGTTAGACTTCCAATCTCTCCACCTATTGTTCATGATAGCCATCAGTTTTCTTTTAGTATTGGGGTGATCTGTGGTAAATCATTTCTACAACAAACAAATTTACACATAAATTAAATTACCTTCAAAGTGCTTAATGTTAAATTCTATAAAATACTATGATTAATAACCTGAATTTCATCCCAAGCTCTTGTCATGTTAGCCTCTGTCATATTGGACCATGTTGGAGTACTTATTGGAAAAATTCTCCATTGCGAGCAAGACACCCGAGAAAGGTTGTTAACTTATTGACGTCTCCCCCAACAGGTTGACCATTTGCATCATAAATTACTTTCTTGGGTGCATCGATATTTGACCATAACTTTGCTCCCTTCGTTGGTTCACACTTCCTCTTAGGTCGAGAACCTAAAAGAGAGAAAGAATCAAGATATATGAACTAAAAGGAATTACAAATAAAGATGTCCTCCCACAAAATTAAAAAATAAGCAATGATCAAAAGCATTTATAAATAAATTCTAAAATAGAATGAATAATTAAATAATGTAGATTTAGGATTTTTCATTCTAATGGAATAGGATGTGTTAATACATTTATTGTTATGGGAAAAAGCAGATAGTGACAGAAAAAGGGAATAGATAACTGCATCCAGCAAATATCTGTTGTTGCTGCTGCTGCTGCTGTGCGTTTGGATGTTTTCTTGGTCCTACATTTAGATTTAGGAGATTTCCTACCCCAAAAAAACCACCAGCTTGCTTTCATCTCAACAAATCATTCTTTCTACTCCCAAGTTTGCCCCTTTCCCACCTTCACAACCTCTTTCATGTATGTATGTACCTAAAAAAGGAAAAGAACAAGTTCTATAACTTTATATTGCATGAATTTTAAAAACTCTAAACGGTTAGCAGCATAAGCTAATTCAGCCTACTAAAAACTCTTAATGATTCCCCATAACGTTTTCAGTCAAAACAATTTGGCTGCTACCAAACAATTCAGTCACAACTCTCAACGGTTAGCAGCATGTTAAGGAAGCTACCAAATTTTGAACCTAAAACAAACAATGAGATAAGACAAACCCAACAGTAGCAGTAATATAATTCCGCTGCAAAAATAACATCAACATCATCTAGCTAACCAACTAGAAGCAGCAACATTAAACAAATTCAACAAACATGGAATTTGGTTTTCAATTTACTCACCTTGAATGAATAAAACGAACCCAAAGTAAAGGAAATAACAAAAACAAATTTTCGAGAAAAAGAAATAAATCCAAGACATTAGAAATGATCACTGACCACTGCACTTTACCTTCAGGAAATAACATAACAATTAGAACATGCACTGGTTTTATGCTATATGAGATGGACTACATAGTTCTGCACTGGTTTTAAGCTAGTTTGTAGACTATATTTAAGGTCCCTACTTTTCAATACAAGCATTATCACTTCATGTTTGTGCTATATAGACTATATTTAAGGTCCCTACTTTTCAATACAAGCATTATCACTTCGTGTTTGTGCTATATAGACTATAAACCCATGTAAAAGAAAAAGAAAGTTTAAATGTTGCCATTCAAGTGTATATGCATGGTACTTTCAGCATTCTCATGAATACTTTCCTCCTCTGCATATGGTTCATCGGCATGGATCTCATAAACTTCATTTTCATTAATTTTCGGGCCATTGGAACAGTTAGCACGAGATCTAGACATTCTATTAGAAGCCATTAAAGCAACCTGAGAAACAAAAATATGAATTCAAAATAGTAAAGAATATCAATTCATTATTGATATAGCAGTTTTTAGAGGTTAGCATTAATAAAGAATTATATAAGAAAAGGCAGGCAAGTTCAGCAAATTATATAATCACTAAGCAAGTTAAACTTACTATGTTAGTTCTTTGTAAGAGATAGGCACTAACTCTAGTTATATTGATTTATTTGATGCAGAAAGTTCTACTGGACAATCTTGAAGTAGAGTTGTTGAAACTTGATAACAAGGTTAGTTTTATTCTTGGGGTTGTAGGCAAAATCACAGTGAGCAATAGGAAGAGAGCTGATCTTTTCCTTGAGTTAAATCTCTTTTTTTAATAACTCAAATCAGAAACAGAAGATATTATACTAATACATAAGATAGTCTAGATATTTGCTAATAGTACAAGGAGCACCAAGATATTATATCAGAAATAGAAGATATTATACTAATACATAAGATAGTCTAGATATTATACTAATACATAAGATAGTCTAGATATTTGCTAATAAGTATGAGGAGCACTAAGATATAATATCAGAAACATAAGATATTATACTAATACATAAGATAGTCTAGATATTATACTAATACATAAGATAGTCTATATATTTGTTAATAGTACAAGGAGCACCAAGATATAATATCAGAAACAAATCTATTAAAGTGTAATAGTTTCTCTTTTGGAGAAAATGGACAAAGTGTAACAATTTCTCTTTTGTAGAAAATGGACAAAGTGTAACTAGACAAATCTATCAATTGTGACGTTTATCCTCTTCATTCTTCCTCATCTTCATTTTCCTTACTATCACCCTCCTCTTCATCTTCGGGACCCTCATCTTCGTCTTCGTCTTCATCTTCATCTTCGTCTTCATCTCCGTTTCCATTCTCATCTTCATCTTCATCAACAATATGTTCAATCATTCGTCTTTTGAAACGAGATGTATCACTTTGAGATCCTATTTTTTGCTTACTTTTAAGTCTTTTTCGTCCATTTTCAACTAATTCAGCATCAACGTCATTCCTAACCCAATTTATGTTTTCAATATCAACTTCTGCAACTGGAGTGATGAATTCTTCATTGGTATTAGGTAACTCGTCACTATCAAAATCTACTTTAGCATCTTCACATAAATCTCTCGGCTTTATTTGTATAACCACACGCCAATTGTTATCCCTTTGATCATCAACATAAAATATTTGTTGAACCTGTGAAGGCATTACAAAGGGCTCATCGGTTGAACCAAACTTTTGATAATTTAAAAGCGTGAAGCCATAATCATCAATTTTGACCCCTCTATCACGTGCTAAACTGTCATACCACTTACATTTGAATAGAACAACTTTGCCAGATCCATAATAATCTAATTCAACAACATCTTCCAAATTACCAAAGTATTCAACTACATCTTCCTTAGGATTTCGGTCTCTAGCAGAGGAATATCCACGAGTAGTTGCTACCACATATACCCCACTATTCTGCGTTCTCCTCTTACTCTCACAACTTGTAGAATGGAATCGATACCCATTTACTAAATAACCATCTCCTCTCCTGCCTATCAAATTTGGGCCAAATGCAAGAGCTTGAACTTCCTTTGAAGCATCATTATTCATAGTTGCCATCTACAAAATGGTAGCGATATAAGCAAATTCCATCCATTTATTATTAATAATCATTATAAAATTTTGCAAATTTTGCATAAAATTATGTTCACATAATGTAGTACTTACATAATTCTTAAACCATTCAGGAAATTCCTTTTTCTTAGCATTGTCAATTTCCCCAGGCGTCGATTTTTGCTTACGCTTTCCACGTCGTAACATATATGAATCTTTCCAAATACTACAAACAAATAAACAAAAAAAAATTTGTCATAGCTAGCTTGCTAACAAAAGTTATTAATATTTCGAACAATAAATGTCATTCTTTATTTACTCACCTTAGATATGACTCAACCTCTGTACAATTGAACAACACAGACAAGTGTGCACTCTTGACATCATCTCCATATAGAGTACAAACTTTTGTGACATTAAGAAATTGACCTATATTTCTGAATACATATAAACTTGATTCACCTTGTTCGTATTCAGCTTCATTTCTTCCAACTCGTTTCCATACAGCATTGTTTTGACTCAAATATCTTGAGCAAAATGTAACACATTCTTCAGCAATATACCCTTCTACAATTGACCCTTCTAGATGACTTCTATTGCCAATATACCCTTTTAAATTTCCCATGTATCTTTCAAAAGCCCCCATTTGTTGATATTTCACATTTCCAGCTATCTTCGCCTCTTCAGCAAGGTGGACACACAAATGTACAATTATATCAAAGAAAGTAGGAGGAAACAACATCTCAAGCTTGCAAAGTATTAACGAAATTTTCTTGTTCAATCGTTCATAATCTTCCGATGTGTTATAGTTGGAACATAATTCTCTAAAGTAATTACAAAGTTCAATTATTGTTGAGCAGACATATCTAGGCAAGTTGGTACATCGTATTGCTATTGGAAGTAATTGTTGCAGTAAAATATGGCAGTCGTGACTTTTAAGACCTGAGATCTTGCCCCCCTTCAAATTGATGCAACGTGAAATATTTGAAGCATATCCATTAGGTACCTTAACATTTTTCAACACTTGCAAGAAATCATGTCTTTCTTTCTTAGACATTGAGTAACTTGCAGCCGGTAAAAGGTACTTTGAATTGCTTGCTTGCACGGGTATTGGATGGAGCTCTCTTCTTATACCCATTTTCATCAAGTCCAATTGTGCTTTTAAATTATCTTTTGACTTTCCTTGCACACTCAACAATGTCCCAATAAGGCTATCACAAATGTTTTTTGCAATGTGCATTCCATCTAGATTGTGGCGCAACAAAAGTATCCGCCAATATGGTAATTCAAAGAAAATAGATTTCTTCCTCCAATTATGTTTTGAGTCATGGGGAATGGTCTTCGTGCTAGTGGGTGTCTTTCCAAAAGTGACATTAATGGCATTAACTTGTTCAAGAATATCAAATCCTGATGGCACCAATGGAGCTTCACTATGGTCACATTCTCCGTTAAATCTTTGTGTATCAAACCTATAACTATGATCCGACTCCAGAAAACAACGATGCCCGATATAACATTCCTTACTTTGCAATCTACAAGAACGAGTGTTCATTTGACATGATGGACAAGCCAACTTTCCTTTAGTGCTCCAACCAAACAACATAGCAAGAGCCGAAAAATCACTAATTGTCCACAACAATGCAACACGCATTTGGAACTTTGTACCGGTAGATGCATCATACGTTTCAACCCCATTACTCCATAGTATCTTCAACTCCTCAATTAAAGGTTGCATATACACGTTAATATCATTACATGGAGAGTTTGGACCAAGAATTAACAACGACATGATAAAATACTCCTGCTTTATACACATCCATGGTGGTAAGTTATAAATAACAACTGTAATTGGCCATATACTATACGGTGCCATCAGTGGACAATCCAAGTCTTATATTTCGATGTTCTTGAGAGAATGTAGGGTACATTGTATCCAAATGCTTTCAAGCTGCAAAGTCGGCTGGATGACGATTCACTCCATCTTTCCGTCGCATTACATGATGCCACGTCATGTATTTTGCAGTTTCTACAGACATAAATAGCCTCTGCAATCTGGGAATTAACGCTAAATAACGTAATTACTTCACATCTACTTTGCTCCTCTTAGCATTTGTATCTATTTGTGCCTTCTCTAGTACAACCATCTCAGTCTGCTTCCATCTCAATGATTTGTAAATTGTACAAGACTCTAATTTTTCATTCTCCCTCCAAAAGAGCATACAATCATTCTCGCATGCATCAATCTTCTCATAACCAAACCCTAAATTTCCAACCATTTTCTTCATTTCATAAAAATTATTAGGCAAGTTTACAAATGTGGGAAATGATGAGTTGAACTTACGGAGCAAACCATCAAGGTGATATGGAGGAACCACAATGTCAAAAAGGCTACGTGGGAACTCGAAGCTAAAATGATGAAGAATTATCCTGAGTTATTTGTTTAATCTATGTCTTCGATTCTGGGGACAAAATCTTTGTAAGTATGGAAGAATGTGACGATTTGATTGTTTGAATTGTGATTCTGAGGACTGAATCCTTGTAAGGAGGGAATGATGTAACATTCTAGAATTTTAATTATAATATTAAATATTTATTGAATTATATAAATATTTAATGGATGTGTTTAACATTGAATAAATATTTGTTTAATTGATTTGATTTTGTTTGGTTAATTATTTGTTAAATAAATAATTAATGAGTTAAGGAAATTATTATATTGATATTTCAAATTGATGGTTAATTATTTGTATTGAGTTATGTGATTAAATGATTTATTTAATTAATTGTTATTTGAATTTATTAAATTAAATATGAAAGCTTGATTAAATAAAGTGTGACAAATAACTATATTATAAGGAGTTATTAAAATAAATTATAGTAGTTTTAATCTAGTTTTACCCAAACAATGCTTAAGGGTATAAACTATTTAATTTTTAATGATTTGCCAAACAAAGCCCTATGACTTTTGGATTTCTTTTGAATTTTGAATATATAATATTAATAAACAAAATATAAATAATATATATATATATATAAAATTTTAGTAATTGATAATTTATTAAGGGTAATTAGTATAATGTCAGTTTTTATGTTTGAAAGGTGAGCGTTGGTTTTAGTTTAACATTGCGTATAATCTACATGGTCTAAGCCTAAGCCTAAGAACAACTACAGAGAAAAAGAGAAGAAAAGGTTTTAGAGAGAATTGCTTGAGAGAATTTGAGAGAGAACGTGAGCATATTCCAATGATCTTAGCAAGAATTACACGCTAATTGAAGGTATGTTTACATAACCTTTGCATATATATATATATATATATATATATATATATATATATATATGAGTTCTACGACAATAATTTTCATACTCTGTGAAATTTTATATGTTTAGAATTGTTGCTATAAAATTCAATTATGATGATTATACTATTAGGTACTTATAGTTGTATGTGTTAATCATGATTAGAGTTGGGTTTACGCAAGAATGGTATGCTAATTTCGGTTAACAGTAGAAGAAAATTTTCGACAGTGTATGATTATATGTATTTTTTCATATGGCTCATGTAAGTACCAATTTTGATGATCAATTCATATGTTAAAACTGTAAATTGAGTCTTGTATATGTTAGTTCATTAAGAAACGAGCATAACGTAATTTGAACGAAGCGATTTGGCCAAGTATAGAGATTAATTGATGATTTTGGTGAAAAAACTCAAAAATGGAGTTCTAGTATAAAAATATGAATTTTGAGAAATTAAAATATTTAGAAGTGTTGTTAAATTGTTCTAATTGATGGAAAATGTTAGCAATCATGTTTATGATATTGTTATATTTTATCTTACATGTTAATGTCACTGTTTGGTGGGTGAAATTCGTGTCAGTTGGGCTAAAAACGACAACTGTTTATGCCAAGTTCGCCTTCTCATTCGTACACCAACACAATTGTCTTTGGTGCCAAGGCTAAAAAGCTGGCAACCGCATTCCAAGATCATGTTGTGTGTGTGTGGCTTGCAATTGCGCACACCTATTCGATCTAAGCGGTATGTCTGCTCATTGCTTTGCTTATGGGGTAGCGATATACGTTGGTCTAATGATGTGTTAGTATAATAAACAGGTAACAATATAGCTAAAACAGAATCGTGCTATGTGGTTAGTAAATTCGAAGTTGGATTGTTTAGTAAGTGATGAACGTGGTAAGTTAGAACTTAGTGAGCATGATGATTAGTAAACAAGTGTTGTGAAGGTTAACACTTGTAATTTCTAATATTTGCATGGTGTCTTAAGACTTGTGCTAAAATAATAAGTCTAACTAGAAATGCGTGTTATGTTGGAACGTGAATGTTAGTATATCTAATAGATGATGGTTCTAAACCTATATATAGGTGAACGTGAGTCTAATATTATAGCTTACGCTCGAGACAAGTTTCTAAACCTATCTTTTTACATTGAGCAAGTTTCTTGTATCTAATTTATTTATGATGATGCAAGTTCCAAAATCTCATCTATTACACTGAGCATATTTTAATCCTTAATTATTGGAATTCTAATCATGGTTGACTTACTCTAACTTGTTTATAGTTAAACAAGTTTCTTTAGTTCATTCTTTTACAATAAATATTTCTTGAACCTTAATTCCTTGTGTTGAATGGTTCAATCACTTTGTATATTTTATTACTATGTGGAGTAAGCATTGTTTCCAGCTTGCTATCAATTAATGCATGTTCGGTAAATAAAATTCTAATTTGACAAGATCACATACCTAGCTTATAATTGTTCAAGCCAAGGTTTATCATTTCTTTATTTTGATCAATATTTATGCTCTCTAGTTATTTCAAGCATGAGTCTAGAATATAGTCAGTTCACCTATGATTCTCAAATGTTCTAAGTTATGTTGTTATTAAACAACTATTATGTTATCAAGCATTGTTGATTCAAATAGTTCCCTAGTTGATGGTCGTTAAACTTTAAGACCCTTGAAAGCTTATCCAAACCAAACTTTCTTTGGTGCGGACTTGTACTCTAAATACTGAGATGAACAACCCTATTTTTAGGGGTTTACGCTTAGCGTTGAAATGTTTGTGCACAATACATTTTACGAAGGGCTGATCCCCCTAAGTACGTGGAGTCCTTATAGTCATATGACTGTTAAAGTTAAAGTTGAAAGATTACTTATAACTGTGGACATGGTTCGTGATCATTAGACCCTCAGTAGTATATTTGAGAATGTTAATAGAACATATCATTCAATTCTATTGAGCCTATTATTTGGCAAATGATGTAAAGTTTATTCATTCTTATTTCAAGTGAGCTTTGTTTGCTCACTCTTGCTTTTATAACTATTACAGCTAAGGATGAGAAGGTAGATGTACCTAGCACCAGTAAGGGAAAAGAGAAGATGAACAAGTATTGAAGACTTGTAATATGTTGACAGTTATTTATCTGACTTTAAATTTGATTGATGTAATGAAGTATTTATTTAATTTCCGCATTTGAATGATTGAAATTAAAGGTTAGATAACCTAGGAGATATTTTATTAATGTAATCCTGTATGGGCAGGTTTTATTATTCAATTTTATTATGATTGAGTAGTTAGATATGAATGTTTTGATTAAGTGAACACCAAATCTTGAGGTAATAAAGTACCGGAATTTGGGGATGTCACATAAGAAATCAATCAAGTGAGATCAAGGATAAATATTAGAGATATTAATACAATTTATCCAGAGTTTAAGAATGTCCAAATTGTCAACATGATAATTAATTGTGGAGTAAAATTCAAGAATGATATTCATGTATCAAAAATAATTTGGACAGAAAAGAAACCAATTTTTTTTGTAGTGAATAGTACCTTGGGTGAATAGTACCCGAGTGAATAGTACTTCGTGAATAGTACTCTATGTATGAATAGTACCGTATGTATGAATAGAACCTCGGTATGAAAAGAATAAAATTTAATAAGAATGTTCAGAAAAATATTTCAGTGAAACGATGCTATATGAAGCGCAAATTTCAAGGATATTCTACTAATTTTAAGGAGTATAGAAGCAATACTTACTAAAATAAGTGTAGATTTAGGAATGTGAAACGAAATAATATTACTTACATACTATAAAGTATGGAAGAAAATAATATCCCTTACGAATATTGAACGAAAATAATATTCCTTACGAATATTGAACGAAAATAATATCCCTTACGAATATTGAACGAAAAAAATATTCCTTACGAATACGAAAAATAATATCTCTTACGAATATGAAATAAATAATACCCCTTACCTTAAAAGGAGAGTAATTCTGACTGGTATAGCAGAGATATTCTTGAAGAAAACTTGCATTATTTGCTACACTCAAAGTTTCCTTAAACTCAAAAGAAATACGCTGAATATTATAGAAGAAGAATTCTCTGATTCTGGTGTGATTTTCATTTCTAAACTAAGCATCCTATTTATAGGAGAATGACATGGCACTATCTTAAAAAAATCACTGGTGAACAACAAAAATTTCACGGGTGCAGAATCAAAATTTTCTGATTTTCACTATGCAACACTATGCAATAAAATATTCTAATAAAATGAAAACTTTATATAAAATATAAATATCTTATTTATAATCTAATAAAACGAATAACTTTATATATAATATAAAAAGTTTTCTATTTTATTACTATTATAATAATAATAAAACAAAAACTAAGATAACTTTCTATCGACGATTTTGAAAAATGAGTAAGTGGGGGTCCTTGTAATAAGCCAACTTACAACAAATACTTCATGAAAACACCCTCTATTTATCACAAATCACGTGTCTTCAATAAACGCATTTTTAATCTCCAACAATTATTCATCATTAATATTATAACTCACAATATTAACAACCAGATCATTCCCAGGAAAGATGGGGCTTTCCGATAAGGACTTCTCTTTATTGGCGCGCAATTAAATTACATAACCCCTTTCCTCGACAGAACTCTCTAGACATTGTCAATAGTGAAAATAATAATATGAATAACTGTGTCGTCTCAATTATTGATTTAATAATATAAAATATTGTGCAGATGATACTTTGACAATAATTGAATTAATAATATGAGATACTATGCAGCAACTACTGTTGCAATAATTGAATAAAACTGAGTGACTTCTTAAATAAGCATTAATAATCAGAGATACTGTACAATACCGTGTGCTACTATGCAACCACGCGTATTACTGTACTTTTATCACCGGATATTTCAACAGTTAACGGTAAAAGTTTTGCCGTTATTTTTATAAAAGGTTATTTCTATCGCTTTCTATATTCGACAGTAATTCCGTTGTAGAGTTCACCAATGATTGTGCCATCGTACGAATATTCCTTGACTAAACGAATATTCCCCAACCAAACGAATATTTTATGACAACTTGTTTACTTTGCAAATTTTTTAAATATTATCCACAGCTATATATCAAAGCCACACCTTATTATTCAAAATAATATTTAGAGAAAATTAAATCTTTATTCATAAAAAGTTGGGGTCTTACACAAATGTTTTGTATGCTCTTCTTTAGTTTTGGAATACACCAATATATCGTCGATGAATACTACCACAAATTTATCAAAAAATGGCCTAAACACTAGATTCATTAAATCTATAAACGTTGCAGGTGCATTAGTTTAACCAAATGACATTACCAGAAACTCTTAATGACCATATCGAGTTCTGAATGTCGTCTTTGGTACATCTTCCTTCCTCACCTTCAATTGATGATATCCACTTCTCAAATCTATTTTCGAGAAGTACTTTTCTCCTTTCAACTGATCGAACAAATCATCGATCCTTGGCAATGGATACATATTCTTAATAATAACCTTGTTCAACTCCCTATAATCAATGCAAAGACGCATTAGTCCATCCTTCTTCTTAACAAACAACATTGACGCTCCCCATGGCGAAACACTCGGCTGGATATACTTCTTGTCCAATAATTCCTATAACTGCACCATCAATTCCTTCATCTCCACTAGAGCCATTCGGTATAGAGCTTTTGATATTGGGGCAGTCCCTGGTGCTAGTTTGATCAAGAACACAATTTCCCTATTTGGTGGAAGTCCTAGAAAATCATCCGAAAATACGTCTACAAAGTCTCTAACAATTGGTATCTAATCTAGCTTTGCACCCACCTTTCGAGTTTCGACTATGTAGGCTGATATCCTACACATCCTTGTCTTAACAATTTCCTAGCATGCATCATTGTTAGATAACTCAGTTTTCTAGGTGATCTTCTACCAAAGAATACTACCTTTGACTTCTTTGGAATCATAAGGTTTCTGTAGACACCTGAAATTTCGCTTTCTCTGGACTAACCATGTAAGAGGGCAAAAGCGTCATTTCACTTTAGAGACAACCCTGAGTTAGAGCAAAGCATCATTTCACCCAAATGACAACCCCGAGGAGAGATCAAGGTGTAATAATGTCCAGACACGGAGCAAACCGAACGAGGATGGAAAAGTTGAGGTCGTACCGTGCATGAGGGCAAAAACATCATTTCACTTTGGAAACAACCCTGAGGTAGGAAAAAGCATCATTTCACCCTGGTGACAACCCCGAGGAGAGATCAAGATGTAATAATATCCAGACACAGAGCGAACTGAATGAGGATCACAAAGCTAAGGTTGTGCCCCGTAGGAGGGCAAAAACGTCATTTCACTTTGGAGACAACCCCGAGGTAGGGCAAAAACATCATTTCATCCCGGCAACAACCTCGAGGAGATATCAAGGTATAACAATTCCCAGACATGGAGCGAACCGAATGAGGGTCGCAAAGCTGAGGATGTGACCATAAGACGTCATCGCAACAACGAATGAACGGCGAGCTATCAAAGACGTGCCGATTGACGATCATTCGAGAGCTGGAAGATGACATTCATCCTAGTGCATAATCATTCTAGACTACAAATTAGTCAAACTCGACCTATTTCGCAGCGTTCCGCAAAGAATTTTTGAGATTCTTAGGTACAGAGCTCAACTTTCATCGGACTGGGACCAAAAAGCACAAACTTTGAGAAAATAGGACCCACGGGGCCCAGCCTCAGGTGTACCTACTCAATCCGTAGGTATATCTATGGCTACCTTTAGTTGCCATAAGCAACAGCAGAAGCTCACATTTGATAGAAGAGACAACATAATAGAAAGCTATAGAGAGAGAGAGAGAGAGCTTAGGATTTAGCATTTCTACAACATATTTTCATTTTTTAATCTTGTATATCACACATATTGTAAGTCTTGAGTGATATAAGTTGAATCTAAGCCAACAGAAGCTGGGTCACGAGTCCCACAAGGTGAAAAATACTCATTTTAGCTACTTTCTTTGTAACTATTGTTATAAATACCTGTTTTATGTAGATATAGTTTCTACCAGTTAAAATTGTTGCTTTATATATATATATTGTGTATTGGGAGGTAGAAATTGAGTTTCTACCGGTTAATTTGTGCCCATTCAGTTTTAAATCAAGTTATTTGACTAGATCTAGTCAAATCTAGCATTTTGAGCGGTTATAAAGCATGATGTCATAACTCATATGCTAGATTAGTTTAGATCTATGGTAGATCTATATGTTTTACTATTTTTGGTCAGTCCTTGTCACTCCATAGAGCCCTATATCTGTATCTAGAGGTGAGGAGGTCTTAATGGATCGATATGGGGATTTCAATCGATGAAATAACCTAATATCAAGTCTAAGATGTTGTATATACATATTTAAGCATATCAATGTGAGCCTAGGAATCCTGGGGTTGATATCTACTGAATGGATCTTAACTAGATTCCCATAATGGACTTTTTAGTTTAAATGTAATATTTAAATACTATAAATCGTTGTACATATAATATTGGATCTTAAAACGAGTTCGTAGAGTTCGTAGGGTTCGTCTGAAGAATTCAGATTTAAGATCCCATGATAGTGAAAATCATTTTGTGAGTGTTTGGATTCATTGAGATGGCTTTCATGCCCGATGATGATCTGATCTCTTTTTGGCGCTTTATTGCATACATGATCATCCCAAAACGATTTATCAATAAAATCACAAAGAGATTTCATGCATAATAAAGTGATTTGGGTAGATCGCCTAATAAACATAAAGATAATAAAAGGAAGTATCGAAGTCCTCAATTCCTAGTCGGGCAAAGGATTTGAAAACCCTTTTTTAAAAGATCATTTTAATTTCCATATCTTGTTAAAAATGAACCTTTGGTTATATCAAATCCTTCATACCTAGGTGCAAAAGAGGTACATCACTACTTCTAAATAACTCAAAATAAAGCCTAGAAAAGACTTTAAAATAAAAACACACATACACACACACTTTATGCATATGAAATTAATAAGATGCGATAATCGTGCTTTGACGGAAGTCGGGGGGGTGCCTAACACCTTCTCCACGCTTAAGCAAGCCCCAGAATTCAAAGAATCTCAGTTTTAGACCAATGATATGGAGTCACATATTGGGCCATATTGCGAAAACTTTCAAATCCGGATGAGTTGGTACATCCATTTAAACCATATCAACTGGCGACTCTGTCTCATTCGACCTAATCATAAAAATCAAATTTTGGTAAAATAAGTCGACTAAATGTCGGTCTTTTCCTAAACCCTCACCCTTTAATCAAATCAATCGACAAATCGAAAGAGAAAGGGTAAGAATAAAGAAAAGACATAAGATAAGGAAAACAACAATCAAAAGGATGTTTTTCTTTCCTGGCGTCGACAGGTGGCGACTCTATTGGGGACTACAGAGGGCTTAAGTCGCTTTCAAATATTTTTGATTTCCATTCTACATGTGAATTCTTGTGTGAATGATCATTGTGTGTGATGAATGTCTCAAATCTTTAAGTGTTATATATTAGTGCCTTGAACAATATATTAGTGCCTCGCACAATGTCATCATATTGCATCCGGTAAGGACGATGAATGTATGTTGTGTGGTCCCTCTGTCCAGAGGCAAACCCTTCAGTTGTTTATTACTGGACTCCTATGGATGTTTTCATTATAAAGCTCAGGAAAGGCACCACTCAGATATGCTCCAATTGAAAAATGAATGTTTTCATCAAGTAAATTACGAAGATCTGGGAACCAATTTCAAAAAGCCTGTGAGAGTAACCTAAGATAGGTCAGCCTCTGATAAACTAAACTCGCAAGATGTTTCTTTATGCCCTATTAAATTCCTGAATATACAAATGCCATCCATCTAAAAACTGTCATTTGTATATCTTTCTTATCCTATCATCAAGTCGACTGACCACTTGTTTTGTAGGAAGAGATTTAAAAACAAAACCCTAAACTGATGTATAGCATATCATGCATCCATATCATTTTCTAATATCAAGACTAAACTAGATACCGATTTGTGTACAGATTGGTCCTAGAACTCGATCCCAAACCAAGAAGGAAGGATCACTTCCAACCAAAATAGCAAAAAACAGTTCATCAGAACCTATGCATGTATCTCGAATAGAGTTTGAAGAGTTTAAGAAGTAGATGGCTGATATGGCAGTACTGTTAAAAGACCAGTGTAGAGTCACTCAGGAGTCCAAACTGAAAACTCCAACTAAACCCTTTGTGCAAGGTAAGATGCAAGTACAGGGAAAGAACAATGATACACATATGTCTATCCCAATATCTCCAATCAATGTCAGTTCCGCCAAAGAGGCCATTGATAAGAATCTGACAAAGGAAGTAAACAAACCTCCAAAAAGACAGAGAAACTGGAGATATCCGGAAGAAAGTCAAACAAATGGAGGATGTTATCCAATCTATTAAGGGGACATGATCCCATGGGAACATGAATTTTTTTGATCTGTGTATTTTCCCAAAGGCAAGATGCCCTGATAAATTCCAAGTCCCAGAGTTCAAAAAGTATAATGGATTAGGAGATCCCTATACCTATTTGAAGGTCTACATAGGTGAGATGGGATCATATACCGAGGATGAGAATGTAAGACCCCAACTTTTATGAATAAAGATTAATTTTTCTAAATATCATTTTGAGTATTAAGGTGTGGATTTGATATAATGTTATAGTTGTGGGTAATATTTATAAATTTTGAAAACTAAGCAAGTTGTCATAAAATATTTGATTGGTCGGGGAATATTCGTTTTATCATGGAATATTCGTATGATGACACAATCATTGGTGGACCCCACAACGAAATTACTATCGGAGTTAGAAAATGATAGAAATATCTTTTTATAAAAATAACGACGAAAGTTTTATTGTTAACTGTCGAAATACCCGGTGATAAAAGTACAGTAATACGCGTGGTTGCCTAGTAGCACATGGTATTGATTATTGATGCTTAAGTGAGAAGTCACTCAGTTTATTTCAATTATTACCACAGTAATTGTTGCATAGTATCTCACATTATTGATTCAATTATTATCATAATATTTTATATTATTAAATCAATAATTCAGACGATAAAGTTATTCATATTATTATTTGCATTATTGACAATGTCTTGAAAGTTCTGTCGAGGAAAGGGGTTTGGTCACCTAATTGCGCGCCAATAGGAAAAATCCTTATCAGAAAGCCCCTTCTTTCTTGAAAATAATCTGGTTGTTAATATTGCAAGTTATATTATTGATGAATAATTTTTGTTTAAAAATATGTTTTGTGAAACCAAGTAAATTAAGATAAGTACAGGGGTATTTTATGAAGTATTTGTTGTAAATTTTACTTATAATATGGACCCCCACTTACTCATTTTTCAAAATAATCGGTAGAAAATTATTCGGTATATATACAAGTATTATATATATATAAGTATTATATATATATATATAATGATTATATGTGTGTGTGGTGTGGTGTGTCGTGCCTTTAATATATATATATATATATATATATATATATATATATATAGGATTTGTTTTTTTTATGAAAAATAGAATATATTTTATTTTATTTTATTGCATAGTACTACATAGTGTGTGCATAGTGCAGCATAGTAAAATTAATTTTTTTATAAAAAAGCAAATTAGAACTTAGCATTAGTGAATTTTTCCTATCGTATGTCGTCAAGTGATTTTCAAAATTCAAATTGTATCCTTCCATTCTTCTATAAATAGGATGCTTAGTTTAGAATTGAAAATCAAACAAGAATCAGAGAATTCTTCTTCTATAATATTGAGTGTATTTCTTTAGAGTTTAAGGAAGCTTTAAGTGTAGAAAATAGTGCAAGTTTTCTTCAAGAATATCTCCGCCCTACCAGTCAGAAATACTTTCCTTTTAAGGTAAAGGATATTATTTTTGTTCAATATTCGTATGAAATAATATTTTCTTCCATACTCTGTAGTATGTAAGTAATATTATTTCATTTCAGATTCTGAATTCTACACTCATTTTGTTAAGTATTGCTTCTATACTCTTTGAAATTAGTAGAATATCCTTGAAATTTGCGCTTTATCTAGTATCGTTTCACAAGGATATTTTTCTGAACATTCTTGTAAAATTTTGATCTTTTCATGTCGGGGTACTATTCACGAAGTACTATTCACCCGGGGTACTATTCATGAAAAAAAATTGATTTCATTTCTGTCCAAATTATTTTCAGAATATTATTCTTGAATTTTACTCCACGAAGCAGTTATCATGTTAACAATTTGAAAATTTTTAAACGGATAAATTAAAAATCTTTAATATTTATCCTTGATTTCGTTGATTGATGCTTATATCATTGTCATCATCCTCATGATTATATTGTGATAAAAGTCATCTTTGGCTCGTAGTACATAGATGGACTGTTGATTGTTATTATTATGACCAAGGTTTATTCGGTATAATCACGACCTGTAATGTTACAAATGATGTGGTAAAAGTCCTCATTGGCCCGTAGTGCATTGATGGACAGTTATTGGCATGATCATGACCATTGGTGATAACACGAATATCCTTGGCCCGTAGTGCATGGATAATTCATGGATGTGATACTAACGAATATCCTTGGCCCATAGTATATGGATAATTCAGTGATGTTGATTATTTATTGAGCTGAGTCTGAGCGATAAAATTGATGATAAACTTTTTAAATCATAGAAGATAGTAGATATCATGCTCTACTTGACTCTTCTAATGGATTGTTTGTTCTGCTGCAGTTAAACATTTTGTTTATTGTATTCTATCAGTTTAACACTGTTGAAGGCTATCGATAATTTATTCTACATTATCTTATTCATAATATTTCTTACTAGGTTAATTGAGCTCACCCTTTTGCTTTCATTGTTCTCTTCAGGAAATGAGAACGTAGCCGAGACTAGTCGGGAAATGGAGTGACGGTCTAAGATGGTGGATGTAGTCACTACAAAAAAATGGGGCTTCAGCAACAACCGATTTTCGTTGCTAAAGGTGCTAAATTTCGTTCAAGGTTTTGGCAACGACTTTCTTCGTCGTTCAAGGCTTTTCGTTCAAGAATGAGCGTTGCTAATTGTTCAAGAATCGAACGATTTTTTCGTTGCCAAAAGTAATACATTTTGCAACGAAATTTGACTTTCGTACAGAGACATCGATCCTTTAGCAACAAAATGTATTGTTGCAGAATAATTAAAATTGTTTCTAAAAACCCCATTTCGTTGCAAATACCTGCTAATTGGCAACGAAATGAACTCTTTTTTTTTTCAACGACCATGCATTTTCGTTGCAATTGACACAATTTTGCAACGACATTTTTCATTGCAGTAAATTATGAAAATTGTTGCCTAAGCTTGCTTTCGTTGCGAGAATGTAAACTTTTAGCAACGATTTTCGTTCTTGATTATAGTATTTTGGTAACGACATTATCTTTGAATCAAAGAACGAAAATGTTTGTTCTTCTTATTTTTCAATAAAGAACGAAAGTCGTCGATTAAGAACAACATTATATTGTCGTTTCTTTATATGCCAGAACGAAAAGTTGATATAATTTGCAACGATAAAAAATGTTACCTTTTATTTTAATATTAGCAACAATATCCTCTCCGTTGTTATTAAGTTAATTTTTCGTTGCCAAATATTATATTTTTAATATCATTAACAACAAAAAATTGTTACTAAATGTATAAAAAATTGTTGCTATATTTAAACTTGTTCAATGCTTTGGTAACGAATTATATTGTTGCAAAATCAAAATTTGACATTTTTTGTGTACCTGGCTGGCTCAATGTCCCCATAGAAAATAATGGCAAAAATAAAAAAAAACTAAAATATTATTAACTTAATAAAATCATCCACTACATAATCATTCATTATCTTTACAATTAACCATCTAAAACTACCATAGTTCTTCAATCAAAGTATACATCTACATATATAGAGAGAGTACACTTCGTAATTTCGTCCCTTGTCATTCGTAAACGTAGCACGAAAATTCATCATTTAAAAGATGCAATGCAGTATTGAAGGAGGTAGCTATTTCATGATCATCATCTACATCAACATCATCATGTAAGTATCAAACCTGCAATTATGCTTCAAAAAGTTGTTTAACTATAATGAAATTTTACTCTAGATATTTGAGTGCTAAACTTTGAAATCTATTACTTTGACTCAACTCCAACTTACAGGGAAAAGGGGTGGGGGAGTGAAAGCATTAAAATAGAAGTTATAAGGTTTTAGAATTTCTTGGGCTAGAATGAGTCTTTAGTTGTGCCTTCCAATTGTTCATAGAGGAACATAAATGTTGAATATAGCAAAATCTCAGATATACATTTTTTTTAATTTGATATTCAATAAAGCTAAGCTATTTTGTTTAACAAAAATATTTACATTTTATCCCCATAGAATACCACAATGTGAACCGTGTAATATGATCTGTATGAATTGGCATACGAGATAAACAGAAGACAACAATGAAGTGAAGAAACAAGGGGTAAAAGTACCTTCTGTTATGGAGAACATGGGGGAGCTAGTTGTGTCCTCTTTTGAATTGGATTTAACCACATCATATGAGCTTGGTTCAAAATTTACAGGTCTTGTTGTAGGTTCAAGTTCACGTTGACGGTGAGAAGTACTTTCGTAAGTTGTTATAAGTTCATGATTGCTATAAGCAAGGTTTGTAAAGGGAGATATGCTGCAACAAGTATTGGACCTCCCCTTTCAACAACCCATATCTGAATGTAAAAAGAAATCCGCAAAGCCACCATCCCCTGCAAGCACGACTCATTATTATTACAATTGCAATTTTCAATCTTGATGAATGCTATTAATATCATACATAAACTAAAAAAGAAAGGTAAGAACACCAGTCAAGAATAAAAAAAATAAATACCTACCGCGTAAAGAAGACACATGAGTTTATTTTGGGAATGAATTTTCCAAGCTTGGGGGTCTCTATCAGAAAATGTTGCAAGTGCTAAAAACTGCAAGATAGCAAAAAAGAAGGTATAACAGGCTATGGAAAGGCGAGTAGGATAGATCTTCACCACTGGGGCTTGTAACACAATCCAACTGGCCCAACATATGCAGTGAACTATAAGAGATATACAACCTAATGTCCAGTTCTTCTTCTTCTCAGAATCTCCCAGTGAAATCATTGATTCATCCGATTGGTGTGAAGGAGAATCGCACATATATGATTGGTCCTCAGTAAGGGTTATGATCAAAGCTCCTACCACACAAGAGAGAGTTCCAAAGCTATAAATATCGGATTTTAGAGTCAATTTATACCTCTACATCGTTCACAACTACTACAAATGAAATGTGTTGTCATGCTCATGTGAAGGACAATATTTACGGGACCAAAATGGGTGGTACCTATACTCAATCGCATCACTCCATTTGTTGGGATCTGCAAAAAGAAAATTAAAAAAAATAGTAGGACATAAGTACAAGAAAGACCTCAATCACTACCATTTCACGTTAAAATCAATATAAGATCTCGATTATTTATGGTCCTATCTAAATTTATTTGATAATTCATTTCCTGCCTTACCAACTAGAACTATTTTTATAAATAGCGAAAAATGAAATTATTCTTTTCATAGTCATACTAATATATCGAAAAAGAGAGTAGCAAGACTCCACTTGTCGACAAAAAATTTCATAGCACACAGCTTATCCTAACTTTCCTACTAATGTAATTATTTAGATATCATCTATGCCAAATGAATCAATTTGAAGAAGTTCCAAGTCCATTTTGATATCAAGATTCCCCAACAACAGTTCCTTAAAAAAGTTCAGTTATAAAATCACTTTGTCCTTACAAATTGGTGGCAAACTTCACATTTGGGATGGGTCAACTCTTTGAAACAGGACTTGTGATATGCATCCTTCCCTGACAAGGAAAACTTGAATCAACAGAAAAAACCAATAAGAGACATCAAAAGATCGAAACAAAGATTACCTATTTTAACATAACCGCATTAACAAAATAGGGAAAACACATGCATGGATGCAGGCCCACCCCAAAAACAATCAAAATCTCCATTTTAAGGGGTGTGATGTAGGTGTTTTGAATCGAGGAAGGGGGGAAATATAATACAAAAAGATGCAAGAAGAAGAAACTACCTCATGCTCGGTGATTGGGGGAGCCACATGCACGACAACAAAAGCATTCCTGATGGAAAAATGTCCCTATGCATCCCAAATAGTTGCCATAGCCAATGTCCCGGTTCCAGCCACCACATACTCTGCAAGTTAGCGGCATACATGTATAAGATCAATCAATTCAAGGCTTACAAACTTATAAGTTTGACACTACCATGTGTTCTTTTAGTGTTATTTTTTTGCTAAATTTAAACTGTATAAAAAAGAAAGGAAATTACAAACCGCATGGGAAACCCCAATCAGAATATAGCATAGATATCATAAGACAAGCCCTATGATGTCATGATTATAAAAGATTACAGGCCTGACGCCCAACAAATCTATTACAATAACCAAACAACTATCAGTTGCATAAGAAAACAATCAACATCAAGTAGCAGTTTTATGCCCAATGCGCGGAGTAGAACCCAAAACGTTCGGCTGTAGAAGCAGCCCACAAACGTAGCATAGCTGAAACCCAGCAGTAGCTGCAACCCAGCAGAATAAGGACATCATCAACCAAACAGCAGTGCAACCCAGCAGAGCAATAACCACAACATAGCAGTGCAACCCAGCAGTATAAAGACATAATCCAAATTTTTCAACCCAGTAGCAGAAGCTGAAGAGCCAGAAGTAGCACTGCCAAAATAGGCCAGCCCAACACTTAGCAGCATCAAGAGAAGCACAACCAGCCGCAAAAGCCAAACTGCTTCACCTGCCCAGCTACTGTAGCATTACAACAAACCACAAACATTGTAGTAGTATCAAAACCCCAGCTGAGCCAAACAGTCATCAACCAAGCAGCACATGCAGGCAGGCCCAGCAGGCAGACCCAACAAACAAAACTCAGCTCAGCAGCTAGCAGGCTAAGACAATAAACTAGCAGCAGGCTAAGACAATAAACCAGCAGCAGCATACGAGTCAAACTGCCAATAAATGGCACGAATTCTGTTTGAGGCTGCAACATGCCAAAGCAGAACCTAGAAGCTAGCAGCACAGACTCCACCAACTGCACTGACTGCAGCTACACAAAACCAACAACAGCAGACCCAACAAACGAAAGGAGGCCTAGACAAGATTAAAGCACAGGAACCAAATAAATTCCATCATCAGCTGCATATGCAGTCCACAAGGAAGCCACTGCTGTAAGAGCAGAAAGAGACCAGCAATAACAGAACTAGCACCCAACCACAACAGCAGCAGCCCCAGAACCAGGTCAGAGTATGTAGACCCCATAACTCCTAAACTGTTATATCTACTGCATATAAAAATAAAATAGCATCCCAGCCCCATACAACAGTAAGTCAGCATACATACAATGAAGACCACGAATACCATGCAACCATACAAACATGTAGCAGTTAAAGCCAAACTCCCAATTGCAGAAGTAGAAGATAGTAGAGCCCATAAGCAGAATAGGAGACAGTAAGATGGATTGAGATTACATACAAGATGATGGAAACAAGCCTTAGATTTAAGTTTTTGAATATTCTTTTAGTGTTCTGATGTGACATTGGATATTTAAGGGCTGGAACTTACTGATTTATATAACTCATGTTATTTTTTTCTCATTCTAGTTATAGACTTATTTAATCCTTGCAATATTCTATCTTTAAGACATTGTGACATTACTGGTATGGTTATTTTATTAATACCTTGAAACAAAGAAATTATATGACCAATGGCATGATTATATAAAACCCATCTGAAAATGAAACTACAAAAATTGGAACTCGTACAATGAGTTTCTCATATAACTTTTTCTTTTTTCTGGATACAGGATACAATACAAGCCTCCGGTTCTCAGAATCAACCAAAAAGAAGAAATATTCAAATATAATTACAAACAAGATCTAAGTTAGAAAGTGTTGATTCAACACAAAACATTAGAAAAAAATGAATTCATGTCATCAAAGTTATCTAGAACAACATAGATCTAATTGTGTACAGCTCAGATCTATTATAGACAAATTCAAAAACTAATTGAAGATTTGAAATTAATTCACGTAGGAGAATTTGATCAAAATACGAGAAGCTAAGTAGAAAATTGAAAGCAATAGAACTACAGAAATCGAAGAGGGAGAATGATTGGATTTAGTTACCATGGATTCGATAGCGAGCAATAGCCAACGATCTGAAAGGGGATGCCGATAGATGGAGAGAAAATAGGAGGGGATCCGATTCTTAACTGTTTTTGTTCGTTGACTCGAATTCTAATGTGTACTATTACGCCTAAATTCCGTGGCGTGGACTAGGAGGACTGGTATGTATTTAATCAACGCCTCAATTTAGGCAACTGCGAATGGTACTGAGAATGGTTTAGGGAAAATTCAAAAGGAATGAAATTTGAACCTTCAATTGGTTAATAATGGAAGAGGAAGGAGAGAACGACCCACCTTCAAAGATAAAACCACCCCACCATCGCAACAGCTACGATCTCCGATCTCAATTTCCAGATCTGCTCCAAAACAGTCCAACTCTCCAACTTCCGGCCACCATTTTCCATCTCCGATCCACGATCCTCCTCTAATCCACGATCCTCCTCCTCATCTCTTCAGCAAACATTAAGAAGAAGAAGATCTAGATCTAGATCTAAATTATTTTTCTGATTTACAGCAAAAGATAAAAGTTATATAATTATAACTGGGGATAAAAAACGTTTTGATCTATCAGATTTGAGGTCCATTTTTATTTTAAGAATCAATTTTTTTTATTACAATTGAATTAATTATCAGATTTCATATATTACAAAATAAATATTAATTTTATTTTCCGTCCAAAAATCGATTTAAAATCGTGAGTGACGCTGATGATCGCAATAATAATAATAATAATTCCAAAACTAATAATAATAATAATTTCAAAACTAATAATAATAATAATAATAATAATAATAATAATTTCAAAATAATAATAAAATACTAATAATAATACTAATTTCAAAATAATAATAAAATACTAATAATAATAATTTCAAAATAATAATAATAATAATTTTTAAATAATAATAATAATTTGCTTTTTTATTTTAATGGAGAATAAAAAATGATTTGTCAAATTTACCTTTACTAAAATAATTTAAATTAATAAAACAACGTTTTTTAAAATAATTTGTCAAATAACGTTTTTAAAATAATAATAATAATTATGTATTTAAAATTAACGTTTTTAAAAAGAATTATGTTAAAAAAAATAATGTTTTTAAAATTCTATTTTTAAAAAAATCTGCTTTTTAAAAAAAATTGATTTTTAAAAATAAATTTTTTAAAAAATTAGCGTTTTTAAAAAAATTAACATTTTAAAATTAGTATTTTTATAAAAGTTTGTTTTTAAAAAAATCTATTTTTAAAAAAAAGAAATTAAAAATTTCTATATTTAAAAAGAAATTAAAAATTACGTATTTAAATTCAGAAATTTAAAAATTAAGTATTTAAAAAGAAATTAAAAATTCAGTATTTAAATTCGTAATTTAAAATTCAAGATTTAAAAAGAAATTAAAAATTTCAGATTTAAAAAGAAATTAAAAATTAGATTTTAAAAAGAAATCAAAAATTACAGATTTAAAAAGAAATTAAAAATTACAGATTTAAATTCAGATTTTAAAAATTCAGTATTTAAAAAAAAAATTAAAAATTACAGATTTAAAAAAGAAATCAAAAATTACAGATTTAAAAAAGAAATTAAAAATCAGATTTTAAATTCAGATTTAAAAAAGAAATTAAAATTACAGATTTTAAAATTTCAGATTTAAAAAAAAATTAAAAATTACAGATTTTTCAAAAAGTCATTTTTAAAAAGAATTTTAAAATGTTATTTTTTTAAAAATGTTACTTTTTTTTTAAATGATTTTTTTAAAAAACAATATTTTTATAAAAAAGACTTTTTAAAAAATAGAATTTTAAAAACATAATTTTTTAACATAATTTCTTTTTAAAAACCTTAATTTTAAATTGTATTTTATTTTATTATTATTATTATGAAATTATTATTATTATTATTATTATTATTATTATTATTATTATTATTATTATTATTATTATTATTAGTTTTGGAGTCAACTTAAGCAAGATTCTAATTTAAGCAAAAAATTTCTAATTTTGAAGTCCACGTAAGCGTAAAAAAATGTTTTAATTTGCAAGACAATAAAGATTCCGTCTGCTTTTTGAATGAAAATCGAACGAATGACCATTTTGTAAGTTTTGAAAGTACATTTATTCGATTGTAATAAAAAAAGTTTGATGAATCACAATAAAAACCTAATTCAACGTACAATGACCAAAACGTTATTTATCCCATTATAACTATAAGTCTATAACTAGAATGAAAAAATAATGAATTTCAAAGTAAAATTTATTAATAAATAAATGTTAATTTTATTATTTTAATAAATATAATGATTAATATTTTAAATTATAATTCAATAAGTTTTTATCATTTTTGAAATATTTAATTTTAAAATGAATACTTTAATTACAACTATAGCTAGAATAAGAAAAAAGAATGAATTTAAAAGTATAGTATTTATGAATGAATGTTAATTTATTTATTTTAATAAATACAATAATCAATAATCTAAATTACAATTCAAATAACTTTTAATCATTTTTTGAAATTCTAAATTTTAATTTTAAAATGAATGCTCTAATTATAATTATAAATAGAATAAGAAAAAAATAATGAATTTTAAAGTATAGTTCATTAATTCTAAATTAATTAGAACCTAACATATTTTAATAATAAGATTATATTATCTATTGTTATCGCCTCCTATTATCGTAAGTAAATTTTGAAAGTACAAAATTTGTAACAAACTAATACATACACACACACACACACACACACACACATATATATATATATACACACACACACAGCCGATCCAGTCCGGGAGTCCGGACTGGAGTAAAAGACGGATCAGTTTTTTTTTTGGCTTTTTTGCTTTTTTTAAAACAACTAAAAAAATAATTAATATTTTATGGAATTGAAATTTTTTCATAATACAGTGTTTTGGGTGTGATTTGGGTACGTATAACAAAATATGTATGCGATGCATTGCGCAGACTGTATATATATTTTTTGTATAGGTATCCAAATCACGCCCAAAAACTGTATTATGGAAAAATTTCAGTTCCATAAAATTGTTTTAAAAAAAAAAGCAAAAAAAAAAGTCCGAACGTGAGTAAAATCTGGGCGTCCGGACTTGAACCAGACTATATATATATTCTCAACCATTAATTATATTGATCAATGATGAAAAATGATGGAGATGATATGATGGTTGTTGGAATAGTACTCCTAACAACCCTATATATATACACTTTAAAATTTGCAATATTTATAATATTATAGATTCAAAAGTTTACACTGAATATTTAATTATTTCTTTCAAAATTACATTGTCTATTGCTCCCGCCTCTCGACATCGCAATTAAGTTTTTTAAGTAAAAAATTGTAACAAATTAATAATTATAGTTTGGTAAGTTAATATATACATCAATATGGTCATACACAACTGTGTATAATTTATTTGTGCATAGTCTGTCAAAACTATATCGTTTTGGCAGATTTTTTTTTATTTATTAAAAAAACAGTTTCTCTCCTCCCAAATCAGAAATCAAAAACAAATATGCTAAAACGACGCAATTTTGAAAGACTGGGCACAAATAGAATATGCACGACTATATATATATGGGCCCCTATTCTTGGTAATAGGTTGTCATGGGTACTATTTCAACAACCATAATCTATACCGTTGATCTATTTCAACAACCATAATTTATACCGTTGATCGCAACATTGGATGGCACGGATTGAAATGGATTTTCCCCTACCGCTACAAGCTGTAGCGACATACAGATCTAGTAGTAACATGCAGATCCAATTACCAAATTATTATTATTATTATTATTATTATTATTATTATTATTATTATTATTATTATACACTGTATTATAAGGGTAAAATGCAAAGTCCACCACCGAATAATAATAATAATAATAATAATAATAATAATAATAATAATAATAATAATAATAATAATAATAATAATAATAATAATAATAATAATAATAATAATAATAATAATAATAATAATAATAATAATAATAATAATAATAATAATAATAATAATAATAATAATAATAACAACAACAATAACAATAATAATTAATTATCATATTATTATATTTACATCATAACGCATATATTATATCAATTATACTAAATGATGTAAATATGTAAATATGATAATATGTTATGTTATGATGTAAATGATGTAAATATGTTATGATTTTAGTATTTTAATTATGTAATATGAATTTTGTTGTTTTGATTAATTAACAAAATAGTTTGAATTATAGTATTTTAGTATTTTTTTAATTTTAATATTTTTTTAATTTGATTTTTTTTAGTAGTATTTTTTAATTAGTATTTTTTAATTAGTACTTGATGTAAATATGTAATTAGTATTTTAATGTAATAATTGAAAGTGACCTTTAGTATTTTGATATGTTATACAACTATGGTAAAATTTTAGTATTTTGACATGTTATACAACTATAGTAAAATTTTAGTATTTGAGTAAAATTTTAGTATTTTAGTATTTGAATTTTAGTATTTTGATTAAATAATGTAAATATCTTATGATGTAAATGATGTAAATATGTAAATATGATAATATGTTATGTTATGATGTAAATGATGTAAATATGTTATGATTTTAGTATTTTAATGATGTAATTTGAATTTTTGTTCTTTTGATTAATTAACAAAATAATATAAAATTTAGTATTTTTTTTGGATTTTAGTATTTTTTTTTATTTGATTTTTTTAGTATTTTTTTAATTAGTATTTTTAGTATTTGATGTAAATTTGTAATTAGTATTTTAGTGTCTGCAGGTGACTTTTAGTATTTTAATATGTTATACAACTATGGTAAAATTTTAGTATTTTGATATGTTATACAATTATGGTAAAATTTTAGTATTTTAGTATTTGAATTTTAGTATTTTGATTAAATGATGTAAATATGTTATGATGTAAATATGATATAAATGATGTAAATATGTAAATATGATAATATGTTATGTTATGATGTAAATGATGTAAATATGTTATGATTTTAGTATTTTAATGATGTAATTTGAATTTTTGTTCTTTTGATTAATTAACAAAATAATTTGAATTTTAGTATTTTAGTATTTTTTGAATTTTATTATTTTTTAATTTGATTTTTTAGTATTTTAGTATTTTTTAATTAGTATTTTTAGTATTTGATGTAAATATGTTATTAGTATTTTTAGTATTTTAGTGTCAGATGGCGACTTTTATAATAAAAGATCCTTATAAACTTTAGTTGGTTTAAACATTTGTTTAAGGAGAGTGGAAGGTCTAGTGTTCAATTCTCAAGGAGAGCATTATTTTATTTTATTTTTTAAAAAGCCCACGGGTCGGGCCAGGCTTTTTTATTATTAGTACTATTATAATTATTGTAATAATTATTATTATAATTATAATAATAATAATTATAATTAATACTAACAATTATAATTATTATTATTATTATAATAATAATAACAACAATAATAACAATAATAATAGTAACAATAATAATTATTATAATAATAGTAACAATAATAATAAAAATAATAATAATAACAACAACAACAATAATAATAATAATAATAATAATAATAATAATAGTAATAATTATAATTATTATAATAATAAAAATAATAATTATAAGATTAGTAATAATTATTCTAATAATAAAAATTAATAATGATAGTAATAATAATAATAATAATAATAATAATAATAATAATAATAATAATAATAATAATAATAATAATAATAATAGTAAATATAATAATAATTATAATAATAGTAATAGTAATAGTAATAAAAAATATATATATATACATGAAGCATGAATTTTTTTTAATAATGACTTATAAGTAAAAAAAAATAAAATTAAAATTATTGTCAAACACTAAATAATAACAAATGACTTATAACTTAGTTTAACCAACTTATAAGTCATTGTCAAACACCTCTAATACAAGATATAATGAGAAATTAACATTTGATTATAAAAATTACAAGTCGAGAAAAAGAGAATTTGAAAATGGGAGTTAAAAAATACTTACACACCATTGGTGCAACTTTATTATTATTGTTATTGTTATTATTATTATTATTTATTTATTTATTTATTATTATTATTATTATTATTATTATTATTATTATTATTATTATTATTATTATTGTAGTATATAACTTCTTGAGATTATATTAATGGTATGTAGTGAAGGATCAGAAATTAATATATGGGAGAAATCTCATGTTTTGATATAAATATTAATCCTTGCAAGATATTAACAGATAACTTGTGTTGCTCCAAATATTTCAAATGACCAAAGTTCCAAATGATAGGTCATGGGTTCGAATATGTTTCGCATTTGGATATAATTTTAAATACTAAATATGAATATTTTTGACAATTCTCAGAATCTAATATGGTCTTACAAAAACATGTTTATTAGGATTATCTTAATTTAAGGCAACATTTTAATAGTCATTGCAAAAAGTTGTATACGATATGCAACGAAAATAAAAATTGTTGCCAATGAATGTGGTCTATATTAGGCAACGAAATATAGCAACAAAAATTTTTTTGTTGCCCACGATGAGGAGTAATCAAGTGGTTAGAAATTTTGTAACGAATTTCTAACAAATTTTGTTTTCAAATTTTGCAACGACTTATGAATTTCGTTGCAAAAAGTGAAAGTCTGACACAATCTGCAACGAAGGACAAGTTTCGTTGCTAAACATACACGTTTAGCAACGACTTATAAAGCTGTTGCTTGAAAAATCGTTGCTAAAGCCCCATTTTTAGCAACAAAAAACTTTCATTGCCTACGATGACGGAAAAATCAAGTGGTAGAAAATTTTCTGCAACTAATTTCTAACGAAATTTTTCCTTGAATGAATTAGTTACACGAAATTTTGCAACGACATATGAATTTTGTTGCAAAAAGTGAAAGTCTGACACAATCTGCAACGAAGGACAAATTTCGTTGCTAAACATATACTTTTAGCAACGACTTATAAAGTCGTTGCCCGAAAAATCGTTGCTAAAGGCCCATTTTTTTGTAGTGAGTAGTCTTCACTATTTTATAAAATAGTGTGATAATAATTGTAATGAGGACTCCATTTGAGTTTTGATATTGTCTAGAAGACAATATTCGTGTTAAAACTCTCAGCTATTGTGACAAACGAGATTTTGTAATTTAATTTTTATATTTATTGGATTAAATAAATATTTTCGATGATTTAATTATTTAATTAAATAATTAATTGATGAAGTTGTGGTAGATTAATTTAATTATACGTGTTATATTTATTAAATTAATGTGGAGAATTTTATTATTCAAGTATGTAATTATGTGACCTTATTGAATTAAAAAAATATTTAATAAGCCTAATGTTATTTTAATTAATTTAATAATTAACTAGAGATTTAATAATTTGACATTATTAATAAATGAGAATTTAATTATTTGATCGTAACATTCCAGCTTTTTTTAATGTAAATTATAAATATTTATTGATTTATATAAATATTTATGGGATGTGTTTATTATTGGATAAATAATTGTTCTATTTGATTGATTTGATTTAGTTAATTATTTATTTATTAAATAATTAATGTGTTATGTGGATTGAGTTATGTAGTAAATTATAAATATTTATTGATTTATATAAATATTTATTGGATGTGTTTATTATTAGATAAATAATTGTTCAATTTGATTGATTTGATTTAATTAATTATTTATTTGTTAAATAATTAATGTGTTATGTGGATTGAGTTATGTGATTAAGTGAATTATTTAATAAATTGTTATTAAATAAAGTGTGACAAATAATTATGTTATAAAGAGTTATTAAAATAAATTAAAGTAATTTAAGTTGGTTTTATCCTAACAATGCTTAAGGTTATTAAGTGTTTAATTATAAATTATTTAAGCGAAACAAAGCCTACGGCTTTTGGATTTTGAAATTAAAATGATTAATAAAATAATAATATAATATATTTATAATATATACGTTAGTTTTGTAACTGATATGTTATTAAATTAGACGTATTAAGGTTAGCGATTTTATTTTACGCATTATAGCTATCAGTTGTTTTCTTTTTACACATTCTAGTTGCTGAGAAAAGAGAGAAGAACACTAAGATAGAATTTCAGAGAAAGTTTAAGAGAGAAAAGGCTGTGTTTTTCAAAATAAGTTTTGAGTTTGTCAAAGCTATTGTCAGTGATTAACAAGTGTTGTCGGAACAAATTAAAGGTAGGTTGTATAAACCTTATCATATATGTTTACATTATATAGTTTTTGAGAAATTGTATGTCTATGTTTTTCTTGAAATAACCGTGTATAAGTTTTTACCAAATTTGTCTGTAAATCTTATTCTAGAATTTGTTTTGGTATTACATGTTTTTGTTGTTATAATTGTTATAACTAGCATGTATATATATATATATATGAGTTGTATTTTAATCACGTGTTAAAGAAAAAGAAATAGTTTTGCTGTGAACATAAACATGTATGAATGTATGTTTTTTAGAGTACCAAAATTTATACTTGTATTGTATGATAATCATGGAATTTAACTATGATTATATGAATTGGGTAATAATTAAATAGAATATAGTTATAATATATCAAATTGTTTTCTAACTATGATTACAGTGCTTACTATGTTAACAATGGAGTTTTGGGTTTTAAAATTTTGGTTTCAAAGATAAATAGTGTTCCTAAAATTCGTTGTTTAATTGTTGGTCGTTAGTATATAAATGATTGTTAGCGTTTATGTGTAAATTATGTGATGATATACATGTTAATTTGGGTTAATTGCTGTTAAAAATAAAGACAGTAGCTTTGCTCTGTTCTTCTGGTTTGGTTCTGTGAGTTTTGGCGCCCCAGCGCCAAAATCCACACCCCAGCTCGAAGTCTCATGCCTTAGCGCCAAAAATCAAAGACCTCACCAGACTTCATACTGCAAATGGCACGAGCGCCGGACTTAGACCGCATCTTCGAGTCCCTCAGATGTTACTCATGACTGAAGCACCACCTCGGTAGCCGCAGTTGTGCACACCACTTTTAAATGTGTGGCGCCATAGCCTTAGCGCGAATCATACGAAATGACTTCATCTTGCAAAAAAAGTCTAAAATTTTTAGTTGTAATACTATATGACATGGTGTTAATACCTAAAGAGTTTATTATTGTTTGGGAATATAATTTGATTACATAGTTAGACATTTAAACCATACGTGATGTAGCGTTGATTATGACTAATCATGTCATGTTAACATATGTATATAGGATATTGTGATTTGGATATTAACGGTTTAATCTACGCGCAAGGCAAGTTCTTTAACTCTACTTTGTTAATAATTGAGCAAGTTTTTCTAATTCTAAATCGTCGTTATGCAAATTTCATATTTCTATACTTTATTGAGTAAAGTATTTTCATTAAGCAACTTAATGGTATCTAGTTATTCATGATGATACAAGCTTCCCATCTCCACACTTTCGTCGCGATAGTTATTATGATTATGCAAGTTTTTCTTAACTCTAAACTTGTTATATTAGCATGACAAGTACCTTTATTCTGTTGAATCAGTTTATCGTTCAAATTATTGTTGTTATGCATACTTGATATTAAATTCTAAGATGTAACCTTACCTTAATGTTGTTCAAAGCAAGGTATGATAGATTGTTCAATTGTTATGCTATTAGATTATTCCTAAAGCATGAACTTAGAACGAAATGTTTACTCAGTTATGATCATTCAATAACATAGTGTTATTATCTTTTATTCAACTAATCCTTAGTTGATGTCCATTGAACTCCAAATTACCTTGAAGTGTATCCAAACCAAACGGACTTTGGTACGGACTTGTACTCTAAATACTGAGATGAACAACCCTATTTTTAGGGGTTGCACCTAGTTTTGTACTTTGTGCTGAAAGGTTTGTATACAATACATGTACGAAGGATTGATCCCCCTAAGTACCTTTAAGTCCTTGCAGTCGTATGACTGTTATAGTTAAAGTTGAAAAATTACTTATAATTGTGGACAGGGTTTGTGGTCATTAGACCCTCAGTGAATGTTATGATTTATGGAATGTTAATAGAACATATTGTTCAGTTCTATTCAGCCTAGTATTTGGCAAGTGATGTAAAGGTTAAGGTTTTATTTATTGTTATTCCAAGTGAGCCTTGTTTGCTCACTCTTGCTCAGAAAATTCTTACAACTAAAAGTTTGAAAATGGTGACGTACCTAGCACCAGTAAGGGAAAGGAAAAGATGAACAAGTACTGAAGACTTGTAATAGTTTAATAGTTTTATTATCAGACTAGGGTTTAAAGATTGTAATGAAGTTATTTTAATTTTTCTGCATGAATGATTTTTGTAAAGGTTAGATAACCTAGGAGATTTTATTTAATGTAATCCTGTATGGGCAGGTTTATTTATTCAATTATATTATGATTGGGTAGTTATAAATGAATGTTTTGATTACGTGAACACCAAATCTTGAGGTAATGAAGTACCGGGATTTGGGGGTGTCACAAGTTGGTATCAAAGCTTTAGGTTATGAACCTTAGATGGGGGAAAAGCCTTAGGAAGTAACCTTTGAAAAGATAGTGGAGATAACTCTTATCGAGTTTTAAGGAAGAAGTAACAAAACACTTATGTGATTATGTGTTTATAACTTATGTGCTCGTGAGTGTCAAGTAGAATGATTAATAATTAAAACTTTAAAACTTTGTTGTCAGGATGACTAATGTCGGAGAATCCAATCAGCCTAGAGAGGAAGGACCTCAGATGCCTATAGAGGAGGAGCCTCGCGAGATTCAGGTTATTTGGGAACAACTACTGCCACGGGAGTCAGCCCCGTTGGTCATAATGGTTTAAGATGAAGATGATGATGTGGAGACGGATGAGGAGGATCCCGTGGAGTTGCCACATGAGGATGAGGATGACGAGGACGAGGAGGAAGAGACTCCACTAACCTCGATGGCTGCTCGAATGTATGATGAAGTCTACGACCGTAACGTGGAACTTCAGGACACAGTTGAGGAGTTGCAGGAGATAATAATCGAACAATGTGATCGCAAATGACACGTAAGGATGACGATATCCAGGATCGAGATTAACGTCTAACTAATGTTGAAGAGAAGCTGATGCAGACTAAAGGAGAGAAGGAACAACTGATCGAGATGGTTGTGGAATTGAAGAACAAGCTGAAGGAAGAAGCTACCAAGAGGGCGAGAGCTGAATATGTATACGAGGAAGCTTATCAACGAACTGGAAGAGAAGTAAGGGACGCACAAGCAAAGAGGATGAAGATGGAAGAGATGGATAAAATATTCAATACCGTGATCAATCGAGCTCAAGATCGGGTCATGGGTAATCCAATTCAGTTCGAGACTCTACCATAATACGTGTTAGATCGCCGAACAATATTTTGAGTTATGGAAGAAGAGCGTCGAAAGGCTATGGAGTATCTTAATAGATCATCGTAGGAAATGTGCCTGTTATGCACGTAATAAGTGTTAAATAATGTGTAAATCCCTATTGTTAAGTAACCATGGGATATGATAATAATGATGTTGTCCTGTAACTTTTGTAGTTCAGGAAAAGGATGTAAATAGCAGTGATGCTATTGTTTTTATGTTTTTTGAAGTAATTATGAATAAATAAAAGTAATTATTTTATTCAAAGTGTTATGTGTTATGTGGTTATTTCTTTTATGGAGGCAAGTTAATTAGAAAATACTTAAAGAAGTTGAGTAATAGTCTAATAGATGTTTTGTTTTAACAGAAAATGCCTCCCAGACATGAACCACCCCGACAGAGAACCAATGAGAGAACTAACAATAGCAATGTTGAAGATAATCCCATCTAACAACTAGTGATATTACTAACAGGAGCATTGCAAAATCAACCTCAAAACCAAGGCACAACATTTAAGGAGTTTAAGGCGGTTGGACCACCTGAATTCCGTGGATCTATGAATCCGGTTGAGGCACAGACCTAGATTATGGAAATAGTGAAAGTATTTGAACTCGCTAGGGTAGGGGATGAACAGAAGACTGCTTTTACAACATTCATGTTGAAAGCTGAAGCTAGTTATTGGTGGCAAGACAATAAAACCCGGGAAGGACCAGGAGTGATGACCTGGGATAGGTTCAAGAAGTTATTCTTCGAGACCTATTTCCCAGAAAGTTCGAAGAATCAGTTAGAGGTCAAAAACTGAAGCAGGGAACGATGGCGGTATCTGAGTATACCGCGAAATTCAACGAGTTGGCGAGGTTTGCGCCATATCAGGTCAGCACAGACGAGCGTAAGGCGAAGAGATTTGAAAAGGGACTAAAGCCCTGGCTATACAATAGGGTTTCCCTGTTCCAGTTGAAGACGTTTACAGCAGTGATGGAGAAGGCAGTACTCGCTGAAAGTGGAGGCGAAGCAGTGACAAAATTCAATCAAGAACAAAAGAAGAAGAAGAAGAATGAGGAGGAAGTGAAGAATGGTAGTGGGGGCAATGGAAATGGCAACAACAACAACAAGAACAACAATTTGAAGAGGAAGTGGAACGGAAATGGGGGTACTGGAAACCAGCAGGGTAACCAGCAATTTAGGAAGTTTGAAGCATGTGTTACATGCGGGAGGTTTCGTAAGGGGGTGTGCTTGATGGGGAAACATGCATGTTTCAACTGTGGTCAGGAAGGTCACCTAGCCCCAAATTGCACTCAACCCAAGAAGAATGTCTATTTCATGTACGGATCCAAGGATCACTTTACTCGTGAATGTCCTCAGAAGAAGGTTGGAGAAATAACAAGAAGCAAGGGAGGTAGCAGTGGAGGAACATGGGCCATTGCTGGACCTACAAAGATCAAACAAAACCACGCCCGTAACTTTCAACACGACCGCAAGATGCTATGCAATCAAAAGATGTGGTGTCAGGTATTATCCCAATCAACGCTATTAATGCTTATGTATTATTTGATTCGGGTGCTATTTGCTCGTTTATATCTGATGAATTTGCTAAGAGGTTAGAATTGCCTAGAGAAGAACTGAATTTCCCTTTGAACATAGAAATTACGAATAGGGAAGTGATTCCTGTTAGGTTCGTATACAAGAGCTGTAGGGTGAACATTAAAGGGAATATCCTAATGGTAGATTTAATCCCAATAAGAGTTGGAGAATTTGATGTTATTTTGGGAATGGATTGGTTGTTCAAATATGGAGCAGTAATTGATTGCCACAAGAAGTGTGTAAACTTTATAACCCCGTCAAAGGTAGTTTTCTATGGTAGCAAATCGCCTAGACAAATGAAATGTCTGACGATTATGCAGGCCAAGAAGTTGTTAAGTAAAGGCTGTGTGGGTTATTTGGCTTACATAGTCGATACTCATTAAAAGGGTGTGAAACTGGAGGAGATACCAGTGGTTAGGGAATTCGTGGATGTATTTTTGGAGGATTTGCCAGGACTTCTGCCAGACAGAGAGATTGTGTTCGTAATCGACTTAGCCCCAGGAACTGCATCAATATCGAAGGCCCCATACAGAATGGCTCTGGTAGAAATGAAGGAATTAATGGTGCAACTGCAAGAGCTGCTGGACAAGAAATATATTCAACCAAGTGTATCACCGTGGGGAGTGCCAGTATTATTCGTGAAGAAGAAGGACGGATCAATGCGTCTTTGCATTGATTATAGGGAGTTAACTAAGGTCACTATTAAGAATAGGTATTCGTTGCCTAGAATAGATGACTTGTTTGACCAGTTGAAGGGTGCTAAGTACTTCTCAAAAATAGATTTGAGAAGTGGGTATCACCAATTGAAGGTAAGAAAGGAGGATATACCTAGAACGACATTCAGAACTCGTTATGGACATTACGAGTTTCTGGTGATGTCTTTTGGTTTAACAAATGCCCCTGCTGCATTCATGGATTTGATGAACAGGGTATTTAAACCATTCTTAGACACGTTCGTAGTGGTATTTATCGATGACATTCTGGTGTATTCCAAAACTCAAGAAGAACACGTGGAACATTTACGTTTGACATTGGAGACACTAAGAAAGGAAAAGTTATAAGTGAAATTCTCTAAGTGCGAATTTTGGCTTGATCGTGTACAATTTTTGGGTCATGTGATTGACAAAGATGGGATTTCAGTGGATCCATCGAAAGTGGAAGCTGTAATAAATTGGGAAAAACCAAGGACACCTTTGGAGGTGAGGAGTTTCTTGGGACTAGCCGGTTATTATAGAAGATTCATTCAAGATTTTTACAAGATAGCCACTCCGTTAACAAATTTGACATGGAAAGCTGTGAAATTCGTTTGGACGGAGAAATATGAAGAGAGCTTCCAAGATTTGAAGAAGAAGCTAAGTGTGGCACCTGTGTTAACCCTGCTGGATAATATAAGAAATTTTGTGGTGTATAGTGATGCCTCACACAAAGGATTGGGTTGTGTTCTTATGCAAAATGGCAAAGTTATTGCCTATGCATCAAGACAACTGAAGGATTATGAGAAAGGTTATCCGACTCATGATTTGGAATTGGCTGCAGTAGTATTTGCTCTCAAGATATGGAGACACTATCTGTATAGAGAGAAATGTGAGATCTACACAGACCACGAAAGTCTGAAGTATATTTTCATTCAGAAGGATCTGAACATGCGTCAGAGAAGGTGGATGGAATTGATAAAAGATTATGATTGTGAGATCTTTTATCATCCAGGCAAAGCGAATGTGGTTGTAGATGCTTTAAGCAGGAAAGGTCGGGAGAAGTTGATGTTGATAACAACTCAGGAGGAGCTCATTTCAGCAATGACAAAGTTAGAGCTTGAAATCAAATTTCCACAGGAATCCGACGAACGACTATTTCAGTTAGAAGCAGGTCCAACTTTACTAAACAAGGTGAAGAACGCTCAGTTACAAGATGAAGAATGTGGGAAGATAAAAGATAATATGGTTGATGGTAGCGATACAAAATACAAGGTCGATGTTGAAGGATTACTACGGTACGAGGGAAGAATCTGGGTTCCAGCAACACCAGAGTTGAAAGACGAAATCTTGAAAAAAGCTCATAGCTCAAGATATTCAATTCATCCAGGAAGTACGAAGATGTATCAAGATCTACGCCGACATTTTTGGTGGCCAAATATGAAAAGGGACGTTACAGAATGCGTGGCGAAATGTTTGACATGTCAAAGAGTAAAAGCCGAACATCAAAGACCCAACGAATTACTTCAACCGTTGGAAATACTGGAATGGAAGTGCGAGCATATCACGATGGATTTTGTGGTGGGTCTTCCAACTACTCAGAGAGGATGCGATGCGATTTGGGTGATAGTGGTACGATCGATTTAAATCGATTGCACTTTTACCAATAAAGATTAGGCTCAGTCTTGATCAGTTGGCAAGATTGTACATCAAAGAGATTGTTTCGAGACATGGAGTGCCAGAGTCAATTGTGTCCAATAGAGACTCGCGATTCACTTCAAATTTTTGGAAGAGACTACAAGAATGCATGGGAACTCAATTGCGAATTAGTACGGCTTATCATCCACAAACAGATGGCCAAAGCGAACGAACGATCCGGACATTGGAAGATATCTTTGAGAGAATGCGCGTCGTGGATTTCAAAGGAAGTCGGGAAGAACAATTACCATTGGTGGAATTCGCTTACAATAATAGTTATCACGCGAGTATCGGTATGCCACCTTACGAAGCATTATACGGTAGAAAGTGCAGAACTCCACTATGCTGGGATGAAGTCGGTGAACGTCAACTGCTAGGACTATAACTAGTACAACAAACTACTGAGATTATCAAACTCATCAGGATAAGATTGATAGCATCTCAAGACTGACAGAAGAAGTATGCTGATCAACACAGACAAGATCGTGCATTCGACGTAGGAACTTTTGCATTCCTTAAAGTTTCTCCTTGGAAGGGGAAAATTTGTTTCGGTAAGAAAGGAAAGCTCAGCCCGAGGTTTATTGGACCCTTCGAAGTGCTGCGAAGAGTTGGAGAGGTAGCTTACGGAGTAGCTCTACCTCCGAGTTGGAAAACATTCACAATGTTTTTCATATTTCGATATTACTGACCAGATAAACCCGATTACAAACACGTGATCGAGTACGAACCATTACAGTTCGAGAAAGATTTGTCTTATGAAGAGAGTTCTATCCAGATAGTCGATAGGAAAGAACAAGTGCTCAGGAATAAAGTGATACCTTCTGTGAAGGTGATATGGAGGAACCACAATGCTGAAGAAGCTACGTGGGAACTTGAAGAGAAAATGTTGAAAGAGTACCCTGAGTTATTTGTTTAATCTATGTCTTCGATTCATTGACGAAATCTTTGTAAGTAAAAGGAAGAATGTAACAAATGTCTTTGTTTGAGTTTTGATTACGGGGATGAAATCTCTTATAAGAGGGAAATGATGTAACATTCCAGGTTTTTTTTAATGTAAATTATAAATATTTATTTATTTGTATAAATATTTATTGGATGTGTTTATTATTGGATAAATAATTATTCAATTTGATTGAATTGATTTAGTTAATTATTTATTTATTAAATAATTAATGTGTTATGTGGATTGAAAGTTATGTGTGTAAATTATAAATATTAATTAATTTATATAAATATTTATTGGATGTGTTTATTATTGGATAAATAATTGTTCAATTTGATTGATTTGATTTAGTTCATTATTTATTTGTTAAATAATTAATGTGTTATGTGGATTGAGTTATGTGATTAAGTGAATTATTTAATAAATTATTATTAAATAAAGTGTGATAAATAATTATGTTATAAAGAGTTATTAAAATAAATTAAAGTAATTTAAGTTGGTTTTATCCAAACAATGCTTAAGGTTATTAAGTGTTTAATTATAAATTATTTAAGCCAAACAAAACCTCGACTTTTGGATTTTGAAATTTAAATGATTAATAAAATAATAATATAATATATTTATAATATATACGTTAGTTTTGTAACTGATATGTTATTAAATTAGACGTATTAAGGTTAGTGGTTTTATTTTACGCATTATAGCTATCAGTTGTTTTCTTTTTACACATTCTAGTTCCTGAGAAAAGAGAGAAGAACACTAAGAGAGAATTTCAGAGAAAGTTTAAGAGAGAAAAGGCTGTGTTTTTCAAAATAAGTTCTGAGTTTGTCAAAGCTATTCTAAGTGATTAATAAGTGTTGTCGGAACAAATTAAAGGTAGGTTGTATAAACCTTATCATATATGTTTACATTATATAGTTTTTGAGAAATTGTATGTCTCTGTTTTTCTTGAAATAACCGTGTATAAGTTTTTAACAAATTTATCTGTAAACCTTGTTCTAGAATTTGTTTTGGTATTACATGTTTTTGTTGTTATAATTGTTATAACTAGCATGTTTATATATATATATATATGTATATATGAGTGGTATTTTAATCATGTGTTAAAGAAAAAGAAATAGTTTTACTGTGAACATAAACATGTATGAATGTATGTTTTTCAGAGTACCAAAATTTATACTTGTATTATTGATAATCATGGAATTTAACTGCGATTATATGAATTGGGTAAGAATTAAATAGAATATAGTTAGAATAAGTCAAATTGTTTTCTAACTATGATTACAGTGCTTACTGTGTTAACAATAGAGTTTTGGGTTTTAAAATTTTGGTTTCAAAGATAAACAGTGTTCCTAAAATTCGTTGTTTAATTGTTGGTCGTTAGTATATGAATGATTGTTAGTGTTTATGTGTAAATTACGTGAAGATATACATGTTAATTGGGGTTAATTGCTGTTAAAAATAAAGACAATAGCTTTGCTCTGTTCTTCTGGTTTGGTTCTGTGAGTTTTGCCTTGCCTAATTAAATCCCACGCCTACGAAGTCTCGCCTTAGCGCCAAAATCAATGACCCAACTAGACTTTCTATGAACTTCGAACTTAGCAAGCAATAATGAGTCCCTCAGATGTTACTCATGTTGAAGCGCTTACCTCAATACAAATACGACCTGATTAGAAATGTGTTGCCACAACGCCACTTAGTAGAATGTTCTGAAATGACTTTTGTCTTGCACAGAAGTCTGAATTTTTTAGTTCTAATACTATATGACCAAATAATTCTGTTATTATAGTATTGTAAGGTGTTGAACGAACATGGTGTTAATACCTAAAGAGTTTATTATCGTTTAGGAATATAATTTGATTACATGGTTAGACATTTAAACCATACGTGATGTAGCGTTGATTATGACTAATCATGTCATGTTAACATATGTATATAGGATATTGTGATTTGGATATTAACGGTTTAATCTACGCGCAAGGCAAGTTCTTTAACTCTACTTTGTTAATAATTGAGCAAGTTTTTCTAATTCTAAATCGTCGTTATGCAAATTTCATATTTCTATACTTTATTGAGTAAAGTATTTTCATTAAGCAACTAAATGGTATCTAGTTATTCATGATGATACAAGCTTCCCATCTTTACAATTTCGTCGAGATAGTTATTATGATTATGCAAGTTTTTCCTAACTCTAAACTTGTTATATTAGTATGCAAGAACCTTTATTCTGTTGAATCAGTTTATCGTTCAAATTATTGTTGTTATGCATGCTTGATATTAAATTCTAAGATGTAACCTTAGCTTAATGTTGTTCAAAGCAAGGTATGATAGATTGTTCAATTATTATGCTATTAGATTATTCCTAAAGCATGAACTTAGAACGAAATGTTTATTCAGTTATGATCATTCAATAACATAGTGTTATTATCTTTTATTCAACTAATCCTTAGTTGATGTCCGTTGAACTCCAAATTACCTTGAAGTGTATCCAAACCAAACGGACATTGGTACGGACTTTACTCTAAATATCTTGAGATGAACAACCCTATTTTTAGGGGTTTTTTCCGTTTTTGTACTTTGTCTTTGAAATGTTTGTATCTGATACATGTACGAAGGATTGATCCCCTAAGTACCTTTAAGTCCTTGCAGTCGTATGACTGTTATAGTTAAAGTTGAAAGATTACTTATAACTGTGGATAGGGTTCGTGGTCATTAGACCGTTAATGAATGTAATGATTTATGGAATGTTAATAGAACATATTGTTCAGTTCTATTCAGCCTAGTATTTGGCAAGTGATGTAAAGGTTGAGGTTTTATTTATTGTTATTCCAAGTGAGCTTTGTTTGCTCACTCTTGCCTGTAAAATTCTTATAGCTAAAGCTGAAAAGGGTGACGTACCTAGCACTAGTAAGGGAAAGGGAAAGATGAACAAGTACTGAAGACTTGTAATAGTTTAATAGTTTTATTATCAGACTTAGGTTTAAAGATTGTAATGAAGTTATTTTAATTTTTCCGCATGAATGATTTTTGTTAAGGTTAGATAACCTTTGATAATGTAATCCTGTATGGGCAGGTTTATTTATTCAATTATATTATGATTGGGTAGTTATAAATGAATGTTTTGATTACGTGAACACCAAATCCCGAGGTAATGAAGTACCGAGATTTGGGGGTGTCACATTGACTATGTAAATTAATGAGAAATTATTATATTTTATTTAAATTAAATTAAATAAGATAATTGAATTGGGTGTGACTTGATTTAAACTATATTATAAAGGTTTAATTAAATTAATTGAATATAAGCCTTTAAGGCTAGCCAAATGAGGCCTTAAGAGGAGTTGGGGGTAGTTAAACAACGTATGGAATAACTGACCTCAACTCTGCGCATAAAGGGTCAGTTGCTTTGTTTTACGTATTTTCATTGAGTTTTCAACCTGAGAGTCAGAGAATTCAGAGAGAAAAATTTATAATTTTGAGGAGATTGTGAGTGTGTGATTGAAGAAGAGTTGAGAAGGAATTCACCTCCTACTAATCTACGCTTTGGGTAAAATTCTTCAACCCAGTTTATTTACGTTGTTTAAGTTTTGTAAAATATTTGGCTTTCAAGTTTCTGTCTCTATAATTTGTAAATGGTATGGTTATGAGAATATAGGTGATGATATGTTAGCATAGCATGTATTACTATAAATTATAGATTCCCATATCATAAGTTTCATAATATTATAATTACAACGTATATTATGGCCTCAAAATTTACAGAGTATAGAAATATGGCCATATGGCCCTTATACGTGATTTTAATATGTCAAACATAAATTGTTTTGTAAAATTTCTACTTGTATATAATTATGCATGCTAAAATGAAGAAAACAAAATTTGAGTGGGTGGATTTGATGTTATAACGAATCCTTAGTGTTAAAATTTTATGTTTTTGTTCTAAACCTTCAAGAACACTAAGAACAGTGAAATTTTCATGTTTTAATTCTGTAATTATGTGTTTTAATTGGTTAAAATCACTCTATAAATGTTGGGTAATGATTATATACGAATTCTAAGATGTGGGTGTTTAATAGGGTGAATTCAATGACCATCTAATGTTAAATTCGTCTGCATTCGCATGTTCGCTAATCGAAAATTCAAAAATCGGAGTTTCACAACATGCAAGACTTTCAACTCTGTGCCTAGTATAACCAAGAATACCACCAATGCCAGCAAGCTAAATACCAAGACTAGTATAATAACAAAGTAGCCAAGCCAATACCACTTAGCAGAATGGTCCAGAAATGAGTTTTCAAAATGTTTAAGTCTAGTAATGCGTTGGTAACTTTATCTAATGAACATAAAATTAGGTTAAACGTATAATGAGATGTTAAAATAAATTCTTAACATGTCAATAACACATCTATGTGTAATTTGAATGATTGAATGCATAGTTAGCTTATTGTTCATGAAGTGTAAAGTTATGTGACAATGAGTGTAGTAATTTGATTAAGTGTGGTCATAATCAAAGTTAGACAAAGAGAATGAACTTGTGATTGACTAGTATTGTGAATGTAAATTGTATGTAGGATTAAATCAAGGAACGTGTATAAATTAATGTGTAATCTACGCACGAGGCAAGTTTCCTAACCCTACTTGTTATCATTATTCAAGTTATTCTCATTATTATTAACCAAGTTCAATTGTTATATTAAAGATTAATTATCTTTTCAAAGTATGATTCTGCTATACAATATTTGTTCTATTGTATACCTCTTGAGATTATTATTCAATCTAATTATCATTTATTATTGAACCTTATTAGACTAGTGAACCCCTATTTGATTCGACTAGTCCATAGTTGAACGTTCTAAATTTCAGAACCCTTATTGATTTATCCAAACCAAACTTCCTTTGGTGCGGACTCTAATGTCAAACTGAGATGAACAACCCTATATAGGGATTTCTTATGCGTTAGCGTTAAGATATTGTGCATGAAGATGGTACTAAGTATCGATCCCCTAAGTGCAAGTAGAAGAGTCCATAGTCTTATGACTGTTAAAGGTTTCAAGTATAACCCTTGATAACCTAGGACATAGTTTAAGGTCTTATGACCCTCAGAAATCTTTTGATTCTTGTTATTAATTCTTGATTCAAAAGTTGAGTTTTATTTCAGAAATCTTTGATTCTCGCATGTTATTATATTGTTATTTCATTATTATACTTATGGGCATCCATGCTCACTCTTGCGTAATAATAACATTACAGTCAAAAGCGAAAGGTATGATGAGCCTTGTACTAGCAAAGGCAAGGGAAAAGCTAATAAGTGATGAAAACTTGTTATTGAATTTTTAGAATGTTATTGTAAAGACTTGATGTTGTTAAGATTTATTTGTTTATGTTTCCGCACAGATGTTTAAGGTTAGTTTGACCTGGGATTTATGTATTGTTATGATATAACTCCTTAAGGAGAGGATTTATTTCTATCTATTAATGCTTTCATTGATTATGGGTAGATAGATATATGATGTTTGAATAGTGAACACCAAATCATGTGGAAAATTAAGTACCCGGATTATGGGTAGATAGATATAGACTTGAGGAGTGGTTATCACCAACTGAAGGTGAGGCCAGAGGATGTACCAAAGACAGCGTTCAGAACACGATATGGTCACTATGAATTTTTTGTAATGTCGTTTGGTCTAACGAATGCTCCTGCAGCATTTATGGGACTAATGAATTGTGTGTTCTAGCCGTTTTTGGACAAATTCGTAGTGGTATTTATAGACGACATTTTTGTTTATTCGAAAACCAAGGAAGAACATGAAGAGCATTTGAGATTAACGTTGGAAGTATTGAGAAAGGAGAAGTTGTATGCTAAGTTTTTGAAATGCGAATTTTGGATCGAGTGGGTACAATTTCTTGGGCACGTGATCGATAAAAACAAAATTTCGGTAGATCCATCCAAAGTCGAAGCCGTGATTAACTGGGATCAGCCGAGGACGCCGTTGGAAGTACAAAGTTTTCTTGGATTAGCAGGATATTACAGAAGATTCATACAAGACTTTTCCAATATCGTAACTCCGTTAACGAATTTAACTCGAAAAGCTGTGAAATTTGTTTGGACGGAGAAGTGTGAGGAAAGCTTTCAAGAATTGAAGAAGAGGTTGAGTACAGCACCTGTGTTATCTCTTCCAGATGATACAGGAAATTTTGTCGTTTATAGTGATGCGTCGCATAAAGGACTTGGCTGTGTGCTTATGCAAAATGGCAGAGTCATTGCGTATGAGAAGGGATATTCGACCCACGACTTGGAGTTAGCTGCAGTTGTTTTTGCTTTAAAAATCTGGGGGCACTATCTCTACGGGGAGAAGTGTGAAATATATACAGACCACAAGAGTCTGAAATATATTTTTACACAGAAAGACTTGAATATGCGTCAAAGAAGGTGGTTGGAATTAATTAAGGACTATGATTGTGAGATTTTATACCATCCGGGTAAGGCAAATGTAGTTGCCGACGCCTTAAGTAGAAAGAGTCGGTAGAAGTTGACGATGCTGACCGCTCAGAAGGAGCTAATTTCAACCATGGAGAAGTTAGAACTGGAAGTGAAATATCCTGTGAAAATTGATGAGAAGCTGTTCCAAATGCAATCCGGTACAACTCTACTAGATAAAATAAAGGAGGCTCAGCTTCAGGACGAAGAATGTAAAAAGGTGACAAAGAAGATATCTGAAGGAACTGAACCGAGATTTAAAATGGATAAGGAAGGAATACTGAGATTTGAAAGCAGAATTTGGGTACCGCCAGTCACAGAGATTAAGGAAGACATTTTGAGCAAGGCTCATAGCTCAAGATATTTGATTCACCTTGGTAGTACCAAAATGTACCAAGATCTTAGACAACATTTTTGGTGGCCAAATCTGAAACGTGATGTTGGAGAATGTGTTGCCAAGTGTCTGACCTGTTAGAAAGTGAAAGTAGAACATCAGAGACCGAGTGGATTGCTACAACCGTTGGAGATCCCAGAATGGAAATGGGAACATATTACAATGGACTTCATGGTTGGCCTTCTGACAACTCAGAAAGACTACGACACAGTATGGGTTATCATTGACAGATTGACAAAATCCGCACACTTCCTTTCGATCAAAATCAGATTCAACTTAGATCAGTTGATAAGGTTATATGTAAAAGAGATTTATTTGAGGCACGAAGTGCCGATGTTAATTGTTTTTGATAGGGATCCGTAGCGTTACATTGAAATTTTGGAAATGTCTACAGGAATGCATGGGTACGCAATTGAGGATGAGTACGGTATATCACCGTCAAACAGATGGACAGAGCGAAAGAACGATTCAGACATTAGAAGATATGCTAAGAGCCTGTGTAATGGACTTTAAAGGAAATTGGGACGATCACCTACCACTTGTAGAGTTCAGCTATAATAACAGTTACCACGCTAGTATTGGCATGCCGCCTTATGAAGCGTTATACGGCAGAAAGTGCAGAACTCCGCTTTACTGGGATGAAATTGGTGAAAGACAGTTGCTAAGGCCAGAATTGGTACAACAGACAGCAGAAATAGTCAAAGTAATCCGAACACGACTGGTAGCAACTCAAGATAGACAGAAGAAATACGCCGATCCACATCGTAAAAATGTTGAGTTTAAATCGGGTAGTTATGTATTCTTGAAGGTCTCTCCCTGGAAGGGAAAGATCAGATTCGGAAAGAAAGGAAAATTAAGCCCAAGATTCATTGGACCATTTGAAGTACTGCGAAGAATCAGAAAAGTTTTGTTTGAGGTAGCTCTACCTCCAGTACTCGAGAATGTCCACAACGTCTTTCACGTTTCTGTATTACGACCCTACAAACCCAATTACAAGCATGTAATTGAATACAAACCCCTACATTTTGAAAAAGACTTATCTTACAAAGAAATTCCTGTTCAAATTGTCGACAGAAAAGAACAAGTTCTAAAAAATAAAATAATACCTTCTATTAAGGTAATTTGGAGGAACCACAACGCTGAAGAAGTTACGTGGGAACTCGAAGAGAATATGATGAAGAATTACCCTCATTTATTTACTTAATTTTTGTGTAAGCGATTCTGGGGACAGAATCTTTATAAGGGGGGAGAATGTAACGGGTCGAAATTGTGACGCCCCCAAAATAGGTATACATCACCCATTCTGAGTTGTCAATACATGGTACAGAAACAACTACAACTTTATTATTACAACAAGAAATCGCTGAGTTTGAATACAAATATTATCTTCTAGATAATATCTATACTCAAATAAATCCTCATCACATTTATTGATACATTATTTTACAAAATGGTGAGGACTACTAAACAACTCTCTCTAGAACCTTTATTCCATACCTCGACTGCGTACTTTCGCTATATTCTCGCCTCCGAGAAGAAAAATGGAACAAAAAGGAAAAAGGGTGAGCTCAACTAGCCCAAGAAGAATATTATGACTAAGATAATATACAACAAATTATCGTTAGTCTTCAACAGGAAAAATCTAATAGAATACAATAGACAACAAATTTTAAATCAATATTCGCAATGAAATAATAATTGATTAGAAGAGTTAAGTAGAGAATGCAAACTACTATCTTCTATGTATGAATTTAAAAAGTTTATCGCTCATCTTTTATCCCTCAGTAACATCAATCAATATATATCTCGAATCAAATATTCATCTTTGCACTACAGCCCAAAGATATTCATCACTGGGTCATGTTCATCTAAACACTGCTCATCTTTGCACTACGGGCCAAAGATATTCTTCAAATCATTCATCTTTGCACTGTGCCAAAGATATTCCATAATATCATCATTTAAGATCAAGATGATGAAAAATATTTTTAAAGAAATGAATCCAAAGTGAAACAAAATGACAAGGATTAAGGATTAAGGATTCGTACTTTGTTTTATCCACGCCCAAAAATACCTCAAAATAATCACACCGGTGTAAAATTCAAGAATGATCAAAACATAGATACAATCAAAGCTAGTATCCGAATAGATATTTTGACTTAAAAGAAAATTTTTCATTTTTCGATGAATAAAGGTCGTGATTCGTGAATAATTAGGTCGATATCGTGAATAATGCCGTCCAGATACGTGAATAGTAACTCCGACACCAAAAGTTCCAAATTTGATAAAATTTCAGATCAATATTTCAACATAATGATATTGAAGAAATAATATCATTACGAAAAAATAAATATCCTTACCTCGAAAAGATCAAGACTCTAAATTGAAACACCTGATATAAAGGCTATGACTTGGACTTGCAGACCGTATAGCAATACTCAAAGTATACTCAAAATACTCACAAGAATACGCCGATAATATAGAGAGAAAACTTTTAGTTTCGTGTGATTTTCAATTCTAACCTAAGCACCCTATTTATAGGAAAATGCTTAGAACACCAAAGCGTAAAATTTAATAAAATATTAATATATATATTAAAATTTCTACGCCAACCTTCTTAGATCTGATCTCAAATTTCATTATGCACATGTTGTAGCCCAAAACAAACAAAAAAAAAACGTTTTTTTATTTAAAATATTTTAAACTTCCAAAATCAATTATTTCTGAGCTTCGAACTTTAATAATTCACAATAAATAGCCCTTTTTGTCGTAAAAATTCAAAACCATGACTTTTATAGGAAATTCAATTCTCTACAACTTTGCGTAAGAAAGTTTTTCCAAATTCCAAACAAAAATTGACCAAAAATCCATAAACCAAGCGATTTTACAAAGCTATAATTAAATTTCACCAATAAATGGGGTCCAATTTGACATGTTTAACATGTTTTAAACATTTATTGCAACAAAAATACTCATCCTCCTCAGATACTCATATATCCCACATTCGTTGTAAAATATCACCATTATTATATTATTAAAATATAATAATATATTTATTTTATCGTAAAAGATAAAATTTCAATTTTCAACAATTGTCACAATAAAAATTTTCTCCATCTATATCCACATAAAATCAATATTTTCTCATCATATGAATCAATAATTAATTATTCACAAATAATATTACGTAATCACAATATCGATAACCGTGCGGGCCTCAGAAAGAGGGGCTTTCCAATAAGAATTTCTCCTCACTCGCCAAGCAATTAGGGTGACCAAACCTCTCCTTAGATGTAACTTTCTAGACATTGCCAATAATGTTATTTAATAATATTATTCGGATAATATGAATTATCGCTTCGATAATGAAAAATACCGTAAATGATAATTATCAAACAACAAAGAATATAAAATATCAACGCAAAGAATTATTAAATCAATAAAATATCGAATAATAATTATCGTAACCATTATCGAGTAGTGCCTTCTTACGTAAGAATCAATAATTGGTGCAATATCGCAGTGCTACTATGTTTTTAACCAATTTAGTATTTTAACAAAGATAATCTGCAACAACTACGCCGTTATTTTTAACCAACTTATATTTGTCGCTTTCTTCATCCAATCGCTTTCCGCTTATGGGGCCCACACATGGTCGCTACTAATCGTCCGCATTTAATATTCCCGACAATGATTTAATATTCCACGACCAAACGAATATTCCCCGACAACAATGAAATATTTTATAACCACTCGCTTATTTTTTGAAATATTTATGATTTTTACCCTAACTATCCACATTAATCACATCAACCCTTACTATTTCAAAATAATAAATAGAGAAAATTTAATTTCATTAATAATAAGTTGGGGTCTTACAACCTCCCTCCTTATGAAATTTCGTCCTCGAAATTGACGACGTACTGGTGTTTTCAAAAGGTGAGGATACCTCGCTTTCATTTCCGCTTTCCAATTCCTGTGTCATTTCCTCTATAAGCATGATTCCTCCACAAAACTTTAACTTGTGGTATGACCTTTCATGCTGGCGTAGGACATGCTCCTTCCTATCTAAGATCTTGACAGTACCTCCTCATACGTTAAGTCTTCTATTATCTCGTTCGGTTCTAACTCTATAACGTGGTTCGGGTCTTTCACATATTTACGGCAGTACGATATGTGAAACACATTATGAACACGAGACATACTGAGGTAACGCGAGTCTATAGGCTACATTTCCTACTCGGTCAAGAATTTGAAATGGACCAATAAATCGTGGATCGAGCTTTCCTCTCTTCCCAAATCTTGTAACTCCTTCCATGGAGCAACACGCAACAATACATGATCCCCTACACTAAATTCCACGCCCTTTCGATGAAGATCCGCATAACTCTTTTGTCGATCTTGTGCCGCTTTGTATACGCTTGTCGAATCATTTGGATCTTTTCTAGAGTCATACGTGATTAACTTCGGGTCCCAACAATGTTGCTTCACCCACCTCATCCCAACATATTGAGAGCGACACTTTCGTCCCATATAATGCTTCAAATGGAGCCACACCTATACTTGCTCGATAATCATTGTTGTAGGAGAATTCCACCAATGGTAAATACTTATCCCAACCGCCTTTGAAGTCTAGGACACGTAGTCTTAATAAATCTTCAAGAGTTTGAATAGTCCTTTCGATTGTCCGTCTGCTTTGAGGATGGTATGCCGAACTAAATCGCAAATTGCGCTCATAGCTTTTTGCAAGCTAACCCAAAATCTTGAAGTGAATCTTTGGTCACGATCCGAAACTATGGATACTGGCATGCCATGCAACCTCACAATCTCATTCACGTACATACATGCAAGATGTTCAAGGGAATAAGTCTCCCGTATCGGTAAGAAATGAGCAGACTTGGTTAATCTATCAACAATAACCCAAATAGCATTGATGCCTTGAGAAACCGTAGGAAGACCCGTAACGAAATCCATGGTAATATGTTCCCACTTCCATTTCGGAATCTCAAGTGGTTGCAACAAACCCTTAGGTACTAGATGCTCCGCCTTTACACGTTGGCAAGTTAAACACATCGAGATAAACTTTGCAATCTCTCTCTTCATATTGTTCCACCAAAATGTATGTCAAGATCACGATACATTTTAGTACTTCCGTGATGGATTGCAAATGGTGTATTGTGTGCCTCCATCATAATCTTGTACTTCAAATCGAGTCGTTAGGAACACAAAGTCTAGAGTGGACTCAAGTATTCCTTCTTCATCAAATCTCGCTTAGGAATAGCTCCTTCTTGTACTTTCTTCTTCATACGCATCGCCCCCGGCCTGCGGGCTTGAGCAACATTAACTTTTTCTATTAAAGTCGGCTCTACGCGATACTTGACATCATCGCACTCGCTCCCGCATATGATCTTCTACTCAACGCTACCGCCTACCACGCTCGCTTTTCCGTGATGGTATCAATAGTGTGGTCGTAGTCTTTCAATAGCTCGAGCCAACGTCATCGCCGCATGTTGAGTTCTTTTTTTCGAGTGAAGAAATATTTAAGGCTTTTATGGTCCGAATATATCTCCACTTTCTCCCCATATAGATAGTGCCTCCATATCTTTAAGCGCGCGAAAATGATCGGGCCGCTAACTCTAGATCATGAGTAGGATAATTCCTCTCATACTCTTTTTAGTTGTTGCGAGGCATAAAGCTATGACTTTCCCACGCCAGCATGAGAACACATCCTAACCCTTTGCTCAAGCATCATTGTTGATAACAAATCCATCCGAACCGTATGGAATTGTTAGAATCAGTCTTGAAATAAGTCTCCTCTTAAGCTCTTGGAAACTCTTCTCGATTCTTCGCCCCAAACGAATTTTGTATCCTTCCGAAAGTTAGTTGGGTTAATGGAGTAGCGATTCGAGAAAACCCTTCCACGAATCTCCGATAATAACCAAATTGTAGACCGTAAAGCTACGTGCTTGATTTCTACCACCGACTTCGCTGCTTCCCAACTTTGATTGCTTCAATCTTCACGGGTCCACTTGATACTCCATGTTTTGACACCACGTGCCCAAGAAATGCTACTTCCTCAAGCCGTAACTCGCATTTCTTCAATTTGGCATATAGTTTGTTTTCACGAAGCTTTTGAGTACCAAATTTCAAATGGTGCTCTTGATCTTCACGACTTTTGGAATATATGAGGATGTCATCAATAAAGACAACAACAAACCGATCCAAATATTCCTTGAATACTCGGTTCATCATATCCATGAAAGTCAGCAGGAGCATTAGTCAATCCGAAAGACATGACTAAGAATTCATAATGCCCGTCTCGAAGTTCTAAAGCGCGCTTTGAATATCCTCGCCTCTAATCTTCACCGATGATATCCGTAATCTAAGATCGATTTTTGAAAGAAATGTGCCCTCAGAACTAGTCAAACAAGTCATCAATACGAGGTAGAGGATACCTATTCTTGATGGTGACATGGTTCAATTCCGATAGTCAATACAAAGTCGCATACTCCCGCTCTTTTCTTCTTACGAATAAAACAGAGCACCCCAAGGAGATGTACTAGGACGAATGAAACCGATGTCCAACAATTCCTCGTAGTTGGACCTTTAACTCCTCAAGTTCAATAGAGCCATTCGATATGGGGTTTTAGAAATGGGCTTTGTACCAGTTCAAGATCAATAAAGAATTCAACTTCACGCTCGGGGTAGAGGCGAAGTTCTTCAGAAATACGCCGTGAAAGTCAATAACAACAGAATATTATTCAAATTTGACGTGTCTTTATTCAAATCCATAACATGGGCTAAGAAAGCTTGACATCCATTTTTCAATAAACGAATAACTTTATGATTAGATATGACAAAGATTGATTTTAATGGTTTAGTTGCTTGAATTGCATAACAAAGTTGTTTAGGAATATGAAAGCTAACAACCTTACGAAAACAATCAATTTTGGCATGATGTGTAGTTAACCAATCAATCCCTAAAATCACATCAAAAGCAAGTATCTTTAAAGAGATAAGGTCAATGTAAGGTGATGGTGCCAACTTGAATCAAACAAGATTTATAAACAAAGGATGTGATGAAAGTTTCTCCCAACGGAGTTTCCACAGATAGTCAAAGTCTAATTTCTCCAAGTCAAGTTTAAACGCTGAGCATAAGCAGGAGAGATAAATGAATGAGTAGCACCCAGATATCAAGTAAGGTATAAACTTCGCAAGAATTTATAAATAGCTTACCCGTGATCACCTCGTTTGGGTTCCTCGCATTTTGACCACCACAACAAACGCCTTCCTAATCGCTGACTTCTTTGACTTTTCCGACGATGTTTTTTGAGTCACCGTCCCTCATTGAACTAGGTTTCGCTACAAGATAATCTCGAGCGATATGTCCTTCCTTTCCACAATTATAGCATACCTTGAACTGTTGTGGGCGCTTTGACCGATATGTCCTCTTTTCCGTGATTTGTAAATATAATGACCGGTGGTCGTTTCTCTCCTTAGAACCATTCTTCACGCAAGACCGCTCGCCTTCATACATGGTCGTTGTTAAATCTCCTCTTTTAAAATCTCCTCCCACTCGCTTCTTCTTCTATTTTCATGGCTATGATTACCACCAGAGTGGTTACCATTTTGTCCGTCTCTTTTCTTCTCCACATTGCTATCATTATTCTACGCTGATCGCTATCTCCGGTACGATCCTCGGTTATGTTCCCTCGGTTGAACATACTCATTATCTCGCCTAACAATTGAGCCTCATAACAAACATCCGAATAGAGAGAAAATTTATGAGAAATGAGATATTGTCGATGCGGGGTTTCAAACCTCTCGTAAACATCCGCTATATACGCTCCTCATTCTCCACCAAATGAGGTGCAAACTCGATAATCAGGCAAACTTTGCCTCGTCATCGAGACACCGCCATGTTGTTTTGTTCTAATCGAGGAACTCCACTTCCTTCATATAGCGATTTAACACTTTCGTGAAAGTATTTGTCATTAAATAATTTCAAAATGTCTCCCAAGACATGCCGAGCGCGGCGGGATGGGTACGCTTCACGCACTCCCACCAAGAGAGTCCGCCTCACTGAAACATAAAGGTGGCGAATGGAACCTTCGTTCCTCCGTATCCCAAGACATCGAATATCTTGGTAATTTGCTTGACCCATGTTTCCGCCATGATCGAATCTGCTTTCCTTAAATTCGTGGTCCCAACTCTTTGAACCGCTTGGGCGGATAAACCCGTGAATTGCTATCATTTCCTCCTCAGATTTTGAACACGAAGTCTCCTCGTTCGATTTTGCATGAACTCGCAAAAAGCTTCTAAACATCCCTTGTTCATCATCTCGCTTCAAGTGGTGTTGTTCACAGAGGAACATTGTAAGACCCCAAATTTTTTAAATAAAAAGGAATTTCCTTTATTTATTATTTTGAAATAGTAAGGGTTGATTTGATTAATGTGGATAGTTAAGGGTTAAATACGCAAATATTTCAAAATAAGCAAGTGGTTATAAAATATTCATTTTTGTCTGGGAATATTCGTTGTCGTGGAATATTCAGACTCGCTTGTGAATATTCGCATTTACTCACCATTTACCAATGTGGGCCCCATAATCCCCATGAAAGCGATCGATGAGGAAAACGACAAAGTTTGGGTGGTTATAAATAACTACGAAGTAGTTGTTACCAAGTAAGACCGTTTGAATACCCGGTGGTTAAAATACGAAATACGCTGCGTCAAGACAAGAAAGTACACCACCAGATTGCACAAGATTGTTGAATTATTGATTCTTACGTAAGATGACACTACTCAATAATTTTCACAGAATTACTGCTCAATAATTTATTTTATTGATTCAATAATTGTCATTGCGCTTGATATTTTATATTATCATTGTTCAATAATTGTCAACGCACAAGATTTCCCATTATCGCATCAATAATTCATATTATTTGAATAATATTATTAGATAACATTATTGGCAATGTCTAGAAAGTTCTCGCTCAAGGAGAGGTTTGGTCACCTAATCATAGGCCAAGAAGAAGAAATTCTTATCGAAAGCCCCTCTTCCCGGAACTACCGGTCATTATAATCAGGATTCTCAAATATTATTTGTGAATAATTAATTATCGATTCATATGATAAGGAAATATTTATTTTATATGAATATAAATGATGGATTTATTTATGTGGTTATTAATGAAGGAATTAATGTTGAGATGTTTTATTTGTATTTTTTATCTGATCGAGGTATTAAAATTAAATCGTGGGTTTTTAGATATATCATGGGGTTATAATTTTTAATCCGACCGCTGATTGTGGTAATTTTGGGTATGTTATACATACATAAGTTGAGTATATGTCCACAAATTTTGAACCGTTAAAATTCACGAATGATTTGTTATGAATTTTAAGAGGTGTCCGATTCTTAAATTAGGGTTATAATTGATTTTGGTGGAAAATTCTAGAATTGAGGGGCCCCACTTGTGGTTGGTGAAAAAAATGTGCTGAATTTTATTTCAAATGTGGTGGGTGGCAATAGTAGCAGTAAAGCCATCGTGTAGCAAGTCAAGTCTCGCTTCTACGGCTAACATTTTCCTATAAATAGAGGGCTGCTAAGTTAATTGAAAATCACACCGTAAACAAAGTTTTCTCTTTCTCTCTATATATTATCGAGCGATTTTGTGAGTATTTAGATACTTTGAGAGTTGCTATTCAAGATAAGTTTCATTCAAAGATCACTTCCGACCTTTCCTTCCGGCAATCGATTCTTTGAGGTAAGGGATATTATTTTTTCAGAATGATATTATTTCTTCAATATCATTATCTCGAAATGTCGATCCAAGTTTTATCAAATTTGGAACTTTTTCATGCTCGGGTTACTATTCATGAGTTACTATTCACGAGTACTATTCATGAGTTATGATTCACGAAGATGTTTATTCACGAATTTACTATCTTTGAAGCGTGTCGATGTTTTTTGTGGAATTTCTATCTTTTGTGTCTGAGTTACTATTCACGATACTACATATTCACGATACTTAAGACTATTCACGATACTATTTCAAAAAAATAAAATTTCTTCTTTTCGTCTAAAATATCTATTCTCGATACTAGCTTTGATTGATCCATGTTTTGATCATTCTTGAATTTTACACCACTATGATTATTTTTGAGGTATTTTTGACGTGGATAAAACCAAGTACGAATCCTTAATCCTTAATCCTCATTTTTTGTTTCAATCGATTCGCTTTTTTAAAAATATTTTTCATCATCCTCGCCTTAAATGATGATATTATTGAATATCTTCGGCCCAGAAGTAAAGATGAATGAATGATTTCAAGAATATCTTTGGCCCAGAAAAATATGAAAGATAAACATGTTTAAATGAATACGACCGATCGATGAATATCTTTGGCCTTTAGTGCAAAGATGAACAGTGTTGAGATGAACACGACCGATCGATGAATATCTTTGGCTCAGAGTAAAAGATGAATATTTGATTTGAGATGAATATCGATTGATGTTACAGGATAAAATATTGATGATGGACCGTTAAATTCATAGATTATAGAGATTTCATTCTCTACGTAACTCTTCTATGAATTATTATTTCACCATGTAATATTGATCCAAAACTTGTTGTCTATCAGATTCTATCGATTTTTCCTCGTTGGAGACTAACGATAATTTGTTGTATATTATCTTAGTCATAGTATTCTTTATCGGGCTAGTTGAGCTCACCCTTTTCCTTTTGTTCCATTCTTCTTCTCGTGAGGCGCAGAATGTAATGAGTACTAGCTCTGGGTATGGAATGAAGGTTCTAGAGAGAGTTGTTTAGTAGTCCTCACCATTTTTGTAAAATAATGTATCAATAAATGTGATGGGGATTTATTTGAGTATATATATTCTCTAAAAGATAATATTTGTATTTAAACTCACAAGATATATATCGTCATTTCACACGTTTGTATTATTAAAGTTGTAGTTTGTTTCTCAGTACCATGTATTTGGCGACTCTCGTAACGGGTGTCAGGTATACCTATTTTGGGGGCGCCACAATTGGTATCGTAGCTTAGGATACGATCTCCGGCGAGATCGGGAATAGAACTAGAGGGGAGAGACGAGTAAATCCTTCGCTAGTGTGTCCTACCTAAGCTTATTTGTTAGTTGGTCAAGATATAGGGATATTATGTGATATATCGATTTCTTAATTAACCCTTGTTTTATGACAAGATTTGAGAATGTCGACCGAGAATATTAACAAAGGAGTAAATGAGACCGTGGAGATGCCTCAGATTTCACCAACGAGGAGAACGCAAACAGTCGGGCAATAAACCTCCCGTGAATAACACCAACGAGCGATGATAAACGAGGGATGTTTAGAAGCTTTTTGCAGCTCATGCAAAATCGCATTTGGTGAGACTCGTGTTCAAAATACAGAGGAAATGATAGCAATTCACGGTGTGGTCACAAATGCAAGCGCTTCAAAGAGTCAGGACCACCGTAATTTAAGGGAAAGCCCGATCCGATCACGGCGTGAAACACGGGTCAAACAAATTACCAAGATATTCGATGTCTTGGATGCACGGAGAGAACAGAAGGTTCCATTCGCCACCTTTATGTTCCGCGGGCGAAAGATTACATCGGTGGGAATCAGGAAGCGTGCATCCATCCAAATTGCACTCAAAGATGTCATGGGAGATGTTTCAAAATGAAATAGCTTCAATGACAAGTACTTCCCTCGAAAGTATTCGGCTATACGAAGGAAGTGGAGTTTATTAGACTAGAATGTAATAACTCGACGGTGTCCCAAAGACGAGGCGGTTCATGAGTTATCCAGTTCAGACCTCATTCGGTGGAGAATGAGGAACGATGACGCGGATGTTTCTTAGAGGTTTGAAACCCAAGATACGCCAAGATCTCATTTCTCATAAATTTTCTCTCTATTCAGATGTTGTCAACAGGGCTCAATTGTTAGAGCGAGATAACGAGTACGTTCAACCGAGGGACCATAAATGTGGATCATACCAAGATAGCAATCATCGTAATAACGATAACCAAATGGAGAAAGAAGAATACGGATAAAGGCTGCTACTACCACTGTGGTAATCGTGGCCATGAAAATAGAAGAAGCGAAGCCTGAGGAGATTTTAAAAAGAGGAGATTCAATAACGACCATGTGAAGACGCTGCAACCAAGAAGAAACTAGTTCCAAGGGAGGAGAAAGACCACCCCTATCAGATGTTACAAATGCGGAAAGAGGGATATATCACCAAACCGCCCACCACAACAAAGCTTTAAGGTATGCTATAATTGTGGAAAAGAAGGACATATCGCCGAGATTGTACGATATCGAAAACCTAGTTCAATGGGAATTGTGACTCAAAAGATCGTCCCGTAAAAGTCAAAGTCAACGGTTCTCGAAGAGCGCTTTGTCGTGACCGGTCAAAATGCGAGAACCCGAACGGTTAGCACGGTTAGTTAATTATAAATTTCATGTAAGTTTATACCTTACTAGATACCGGCTTCTACCCATTCTTTTATCTCTTTGCTTTACATCAACGCTTGAACTCGACTACACGAGAAATTAGACTTTGACCTATTTATGGAGAATCCGTTAGAGAAACTTTCATTACATCCGTTGTTTAGAAATCTTGTTTGATTCAGTCGGCACTATCACATTACCCGTTAACCTTATTTCTATAGAGATATTTGCTTTTGATGTGATTTTAAGGTTAACTACTCATCACGCCAAATTGATTGCTTTTGTAAGGTCATTAGTTTTCATATTCCTAAGCAACCTTATATCAATTCAAGCAATCAAACCATCAGAATCAAACATTTTCATATCAAGCCATGAAGTCATTCGCTTATTACGGATGTCAAGTTTTCTTAGTCCATGTTATGGATTTGAATAAAGACACGCCGATTTGAATAATATTCCCGTTGTTATTGATTTTTCCCGATGTATTTCAAGAATTTCTCGCTTACTCCCAAAGCCCGATATTAAATTTTGTATCGACTTTGAACCCTAGACAAAACTCATTTCTAAAATCTCATATAGAATGGCTCCTATCAACTTCGTGAGTTAAAAATTCAACTATAGAATTTGGTACCGAGCCTTTATCTTGTGACTTCCTTTGTGGAATTCACCTGCCGCACTCTCTATAGGGGACGCCATATTCGCATGCGATAGTAAAATCGATAGGTGTCATTGTGACGTATATCCAAGATTGGGATATGAGTCACAAATGAGAGCAACCTAAGTCAAGAATCGAAATACGAGCTTTTCAGGGCTTAGTTGGTTATTATCGGAGATTCGTTGAAGGATATTCTCAATCGCTATTCCATTATCGCAAATGACTCAGAGATACAAAATTCAATGGAGCAAGGAATGGGAAGAGCTTCAAGAACTCAAGAGGAGACTCATTTCAAAGACATGCTCCGACCATGCCATCCTCGAAAAGCGAACGTGGTAGCCGACGTGTTGAGTAGAAGATCGATATAAGCACGAAAATGAGATATTGTCAAAGACTAATTTCAGATAATTTACAAATAATAGAGATTGAGATGAAAACTCTAGGTACCCACGTGATGATATACGAGAGTATAATCGACTTTTAGTTAAAGTCAGCGCCAAGCCACCCAATCTTGAGTCGATGAGTAAGAAGAGGAAGTACAAGAAGGAGCTATTCCTAAGCGAGAATCGATAAAGAAGGAATACTTCGAGTCCACTCTAGACTTTGTGTTCCTAACGACTGATTTGAGGTACAAGATTATGATGGAGGCACACAATACACCATTTGCAATCCATCTGAAGTACTAAAATGTATCGTGAATTCATTTTTTGGTGGAACAATACGAAGAGAGAGATTGCAAAGTTTATCTCACGCGTGTTTAACTCTGGCTAACGTAAAGGCGAGCATCTAGTACCTAAGGGTCCGCAGAACCACTTGAGATTCCTAATGGAAGTGGGAACACATTACCATAGATTTCACATTACGGTCTTCCTACTGGCTTTCTCAAGCATCAATGCTATTTGGGTTATTGTTGATAGATTAACCAAATCGCTTCACTTCTTGCCGACACGGAGACTTATTCCCTCGAACGCCTTGCTAGTATGTACGTGAATGAGATTGTGAGGTTGCATGGCATGCCCGTATCCATAGTTTTGATAGTGACCCAAGATTCACTTCATGATTTTGGGTTAGAAAGCTACGGGCACGAATTTATTTATTCTGGCTGGGCATACCATCCTCAAACTGATGGGCAATCGTAAAGGACTACTCAAACTCTTGAAGATATATTAAAACTCGTGGTCCTAGATTTCAAAGGAAGTCGATAAGTATTTACCATCAGTGGAATTCTCATACAACAATAGTTATTAAACAAATATAGGCATGGTTCCATTCAAGCATTATATGGACAAAATGTCGCTTCTCAATATGTTGGGATGAGGTGGGTGAAGCAACATTGTTGGGACCCGAAGTTAAGACGTATGATCACTAAAAGATCCAAATGATTCGACAACGATACAAACCAAGACAAGATCGACAAAAGAGTTATGCGATCTTCATCGAAAGGATGTGGAATTTAATGTAGGGATCATGATATCATGAAGTCAGTTGCTCCATGGAAGGGAGTTACAAGATTTGGGAAGAGAGGAAAGCTCAATCCACGATTTATCGGTCCATTTCAAATTCTCGACCGAGTAGGAGGAAATGTAGCCTATAGACTTCATGCATTACCTCCAAGTATGTCTCTCGTGTTCATAATGTGTTTCATATATCAGCATTTCATAAATATGTGAAAGACCCGAACCACGTTATAGAGTTAGAACCGACGAGATAGCCAAGACTTAACGTATGAGGAGGTACCGCCAAGATTTTTTGATAGAAGGAGCATGTCCCACGCCAAGAAAGGTCATACCACAAGTTAAAGTTTTGTGGAGGAATCATGCTATATAGAGGAAATGACCGGAATTGAAACTAAATGAAAGCGAGGTATCCTCACCTTTTCAAACACTGTGTATCGTACGTCGCCAATTTCGAGGACGAAATTTCATAAGGAGGGAGGTCAGAAGACCCCAAATTTTTTTAAATAAAAAGGAATTTCCTTTATTTATTATTTTGAAATAGTAAGGGTTGATTTGATTAATGTGGATAGTTAAGGGTTAAATACGCAAATATTTTAAAATAAGCAAGTGGTTATAAAATATTCATTTTGTTATTGGGAATATTCGTTTGGTCGTGGAATATTCAGATCGCTTTGTGAATATTCGATTTACGACGCACCATGTGTGTGTGGGCCCCATAACTAAAAAGCGATTGGATGAGGAAAACGACAAAGTTTGGGTGGTTATAAATAACTACAGTAGTTGTTACCAAGTAAGACTGTTGAATACCCTATGGTTAAAATACAAGAATACGCTGGTCGCAGACAAAGAGTACACCAGATTGCACAAAGATTGTTGAATTATTGATTCTTACGTAAGATGGCACTACTCAATAATTTTCACAAGAGTTATCGCTCAATAATTTATTTTATCGATTCAATAATTGTCATATTGATATTTTATATTATCATTGTTCAATAATTGTCACCGCATGATTTCCCATTATCGATCAATAATTCATATTATTTGAATAATATTATTAGATAACATTATTGGCAATGTCTAGAAAGTTCTGCTCTAAGGAGAGGTTTGGTCACCTAATCATGCTACCAAGAAGAAGAAATTCTTATCGAAAGCCCCTCTTCCTGAAAACTACCGTCATTATAATCAGTGATTCTCAGAATATTATTTGTGAATAATTAATTATTGATTCATATGATAAGGAAATATTTATTTTATATGAATATAAATGATGGATTTATTTATGTGGTTATTAATGAAGGAATTAATGTTGAGATGTTTTATTTGTATTTTTATCTCTGATTGAGGTATTAAAAATTAAATCGGGGTTTCAGATATATCATGGGGTTATAATTTTTAATCCGACCGCTGGATTGTGGTAATTTTTTGGGTATGTTATACATACATAAGTTGAGTATATGTCCACAAATTTTGAACCGTTAAAAATTCACGAATGATTTGTTATGAATTTTAAGAGGTGTCTGATTCTGAAATTAGGGTTATAATTGATTTTGGTGGAAAATTCTAGAATTGAGGGGCCCACTTGTGGTTGGTGAAAAAAATGTGCTGAATTTTATTTCAAATGTGGTGGGTGGCAATAGTAGCGTAAAAGCCATCGTGTAGCAAGCAGTCAAGTCTGCTTGGCGCTAACATTTTCCTATAAATAGAGGGCTAAGTTAGAATTGAAAATCACACCGTAAACAAAGTTTTCTCTTCTCTCTCTATATTATCGAGCGATTTTGTGAGTATTTAGATACTTTGAGAGTTGCTATTCAAAGATAAGTTTCATTCAAAGATCACTTCCGACCTTTCCTTCCGGCACTCGATTCTTTGAGGTAAGGGATATTATTTTTTTCAGAATGATATTATTTCTTCAATATCATTATCGTCAAATGTCGATCCAAAGTTTTTATCAAATTTGGAACTTTTTTGCTCACTATTCATGAGTTACTATTCGACGATTCATGAGTTACTATTCACGAAGTTACTATTCACGAGTACTATTCATGAAGCGCGTGAAGATGTTTTTGTGGAATTTCTATCTTTTGGTGTCTGAGTTACTTATTCACGATATATAAGACTATTCACGATACTCTGACTATTCACGATACTACTACTATTCAATCAAAAAATAAAATTTCTTCTTTTTCGTCAAAAATATCTATTCGGATACTAGCTTTGATTGTATCCATGTTTTGATCATTCTCAATTTTACACCACTATGATTATTTTTGAGGTATTTTTGACGGATAAAACCAAGTACGAAACCTTAATCCTTAATCCTCGTCATTTTGTTTCACCGATTCGCTTTAAAATATTTTCATCATCCTCGCCTTAAATGATGATATTATTGAATATCTTCGGCCGTAGCAAGTGCAAAGATGAATGATTTCTCAAGAATATCTTTGGCCCAGAATATGCAAAAATGATGAACAGTGTTTAAATGAATACGACCGATCGATGAATATCTTTCGCCTTTAGTGCAAAGATGAACAGTGTTGAGATGAATATGCGATCGATGATCGATATCTTTGTCAGAGCAAAGATGAATATTTGATTTGAGATGAATATCGATTGATGTTACAGGATAAAATATTGATGATGGATCGTTAAATTCATAGATTATAGTAGATTTCATTCTCTACGTAACTCTTCTATGAATTATTATTTCATTAATATTGATCCGAAACTTGTCATTCATTGTATTCTATCGATTTTTCCTCGTTGAGACTAACGATAATTTGTTGTATATTATCTTAGTCATAATATTCTTTTCTCGGGCTAGTTGAGCTCACCCTTTTCCTTGTTGTTCCATTTTCTTCTCGTGAGGCGAGAATGTAGCGAGTACTAGTCTGGGGTATGGAATGAAGGTTCTAGAGAGAGAGTTGTTTAGTAGTCCTCACCATTTTTGTAAAATAATGTATCAATAAATGTGATGGGGATTTATTTGAGTATAGATATTGTCTAAAAGATAATATTTGTATTTAAACTCACATTAGATATATTGTCGTATTTCACACCTACATTTGTATTATTGAAGTTGTAGTTTGTTTCTTGTACCATGTATTTGGCGACTCGGAATGGGTGTTGTGTATACCTATTTTGGGGCGCCACAAACATTGTCACTGTCACCGTTGCACGCTCTCCTCGCTGGTGAGTACAAAGGCGTCTCCACTGCCTCATTTCCATTGTTAATATTCTCAATCGACATTCTCAAATACGTCATAAAAACAAGGGTTAATTAAGGAAATCAATATATCACATAATATCCCTATATAATCGACCAACTAACAAATAAGCTTAGGTAGGACACACTAGCGAAGGATTTACCGCCTCCCCTCCTAGTTCTATTCCCCGATCTCCGCCGAGATCATATCCCTAAGCTCGATACCAACCGCGACGCCCCCAAAATAGTATACATCACCCATTCTGAAATACAATACATGGTACGTAAACAACTACAACTTTATTATTACAACAAGAAACTGTGAGTTTGAATACAAATATTATCTTCTAGACAATATCTATACTCAAATAAATCCTTATCACATTTATTGATACATTATTTTACAAAAAATGGTGAGGACTACTAAACAACTCTCTCTAGAACCTTCATTCCATACCTCGACTCGTACTCGCTATATTCTCGCCTCCCGAGAAGAAAAATGGAACAAAAGGAAAAGGGTGAGCTCAACTAGCCCAAGAAAAGAATATTACTAAGATAATATACAACAAATTATCGTTAGTCTTCAACAGGAAAAATCTAATAGAATACAATAGACAACAAATTTTAAATCAATATTCGCAATGAAAATAATAATTCATTAGAAGAGTTAAGTAGAGAATGCAAACTACTATCTTCTATGTATGAATTTAAAAGTTCATCGCTCATCTTTTATCCCCGTAACATCAATCAATATATATCTGAATCAAATATTCATCTTTGCACTACACAGCCAAAGATATTCATCACCATTAGTTATGTTCATCTAAACACTGCTCATCTTTAACACTACGGCCAAAGATATTCTTCAGAATTATTCATCTTTGCACTACTGTGCCAAAGATATTCTATAATATCATCATTTAAGACCAAGATGATGAAAAATATTTTTAAAGAAATGAATCCAAAGAAACAAAATGACAAGGATTAAGGATTAAGGATTCGTACTTTGTTTTATCCACGCCCAAAAATACCTCAAAATAATCACAAAGTGTGTAAAATTCAAGAATGATCAAAATATGGATACAATCAAAGCTAGTATCCGTAATAGATATTTTGGACTAAAAGAAAATTTTTCATTTTTCAATGAATAAGGTCGATTCGTGAATAAAGGTCGATATCGTGAATAGTCAGACAATATCGTGAATAAGAACTCTACACCAAAAGTTCCAAATTTGATAAAAATTTCAGATCAATATTTCAACATAATGATATTGAAGAAATAATATCATTACGAAAAAAAATAATATCCCTTACCTCGAAAGACATCAAGACTTCTAAATTAAAACACCTGATATAAAGGCATGACTTGACTTGCACCGTATAGCAATACTCAAAGTATACTCAAAATACTCACAAAAATACGCCGATAATATAGAGAGAAAACTTCAGCTTACCGTGTGATTTTCAATTCTAACCTAAGCACCCTATTTATAGAAAAATGCTTAGAAACACCAAAAGCGTAAAAATTTAATAAAATATTAATATATATATTAAAATTTCTATGCCAACCTTCTTAGATCTGATCTCAGCTCATTATGCACATGTTGTAGCCCACAAAACAAACAAAAAAAACGTTTTTGTTATTTAAAATATTTTAAACTTCCAAAATCAATTATTTTGAGCTTCAAAACTTCAATAATTCACAATAAATAGCCCTTTGTCAGAAAAATTCAAATCTCATGCGATTTTTATAGGAAATTCAATTCTCTACAACTTTGCAGAAGAAAGTTTTTCCAAATTCCAAACAAAATTGACCAAAATCCATAAACCAAGCGATTTTACGTGCTATAATTAAATTTCACCAATAAATGGGGTCCAATTTACATGTTTAACATGTTTTAAACATTTATTGCAACAAAAAATACTCATCCTCCTTGTATACTCATATATCCCACATTCGTTGTAAAATATCACCATTATTATATTATTAAAATATAATAATATATTTATTTTATCGTAAAAAATAAAATTTCAATTTTCAACAATTGTCACAATAAAAATTTTCTATCTATATCCACATAAAATCAATATTTTCTCATCATATGAATCAATAATTAATTATTCACAAATAATATTACGTAATCACAATATCGACAACTGTGCAGCCTCCTGTGAAAGAGGGGCTTTCCAATAAGAATTTCTCCTTACTAACAAGCAATTAGGTGACCAAACCTCTCCTTAGATGTAACTTTCTAGACATTGCCAATAATGTTATCTAATAATATTATTCGGATAATATGAATTATTGCTTTCGATAATGAAAAATACCGTAAATGATAATTATCAAACAACAAGAATATAAAATATCAACGCAACAATTATTAAATCAATAAAATACTCGAATAATAATTATCGTAACCATTATCGAGTAGTGTCTTCTTCACGTAAGAATCAATAATTGGTGCAATACCGGTAAAGCATCGTGTTTTTAACCAATTTAGTATTTTAACAAAGATTAATTCAGAATAACTACGCCAAGTTATTTTTAACCAACTTATATTTGTCGCTTTCTTCATCCAATCGCTTTCCGTTATGGGGCCCACACATGGTCGCTACCGTCAGCATTTAATATTCCCCAACAAAGATTTAATATTCCACGACCAAACGAATATTCCCCAATACAATGAATATTTTATAACCACTTGCTTATTTTGAAATATTTGCGTGATTTTACCCCTAACTATCCACATTAATCACATCAACCCTTACTATTTCAAAATAATAAATAGAGAAAATTAAATTTCATTAATAATAAGTTGGGGTCTTACAGAAATTATTGAGTCGTGATTCTGGGGACAAAATCCTTTTAAGGGGGGAAAGATGTGATAAACGAAATTTTGTAATTTAATTTTCATATTTATTGGATTAAATAAATATTTTTGATGATTTAATTATTTAATTAAATAATTATTTGATGAAGTTGTGGTAGATTAATTTAATTATATGTGTTATATTTATTAAATTAATGTGGAGAATTTTTATTATTCGAAGTATGTAATTATATGATCTTATTGAATTAAAAGAAAATTTTAATTAGCCTAATGTTATTTTAATTAATTAGAGATTTAATAATTTGACATTATTAATAAATGAGAATTTAATTATTTAACTATGTGAATTAATGAGAAATTATTATATTTTATTTAAATTAAATTAAATAAGATAATTAAATTGGGTGTGACTTGATTTAAACTATATTATAAAGGTTTAATTAAATTATTTTAATATAAGCCTTTAAGGCTAGCCAAACGAGGCCTTAAGAGGAGTTGGGGGCAGTTAAACCACGTATGGAATAACTGACCTCAACTCTGCACATAAAGGGTCAGTTGCTTTGTTTTATGTATTTTCATTGAGTGTTCAACCTGAGAGTCAGAGAATTCAGAGAGAAAAATTTATAATTTTGAGGAGATTGTGAGTGTGTGATTGAAGAAGAGTTGAGAAAGAATTCACCTCCTACTAATCTACGCTTTGGGTAAAATTCTTCAACCTAGTTTATTTACGTTGTTTAAGTTTTGTAAAATATTTGGCTTTCAAGTTTCTGTCTCTGTAATTTGTAAATGGTATGGTTATGAGAATATAGGTGATGATATGTTAGCATAGCATATATTACTATATATTATAGATTCCCATATCATAAGTTTCATAATATTATAATTACAATGTATGTTATGGCCTCAAAATTTACAGAGTATAGAAATATGGCCATATGGCCCTTATACGTTATTTTAATATGTCAAACATAAATTGTTTTGTAAAATTTCCACTTGTATATAATTATGCATGCTAAAATGAAGAAAACAAAATTTGAGTGGGTGGATAAATTTTATGTTTTTGTTCAAAACCTTCAAGAACACCAAGAACAGTGAAATTTGCATGTTTTAATTCTGTAATTATGTGATTTAATTGGTTAAAATCACTCTATAAATATTGGGTAATGATTATATACGAATTCTAACATGTGGGTGTTTAATAGGGTGAATTCAATGACCATATAATGTTAAATTCGCCTATTTCTGTGTTCTTCGTGAACTGGAAATTCAGAAACTGGAGTTTCGCGTTACGGTGCCAACTCCAGGCCTAAGACTCACATACATAGCCACCATCAAGGCCAAGAAAGACCAGATACCTAAGCTTATTAATACACTACCAAATAAGCAGCCATGACACTCTAAGACTCTAATATGTTGAGCCAAAATACCACTTAGCGTAATGGTCCGTAAATGAGTTTTCAAAATGTTTAAGTCTAGTAATGTGTTGGTAACTTTATCTAATGAACATAAAATTAGGTTAAACGATAAATGAGATGTTAAAATAAATTCTTAATATGTCAATAACACATCTATGTGTAATTTGAATGATTGAATGCATAGTTAGCTTATTGTTCATGAAGTGTAAAGTTATGTGACAATGAGTGTAGTAATTTGATTAAGTGTGGTCATAATCAAAGTTAGACAAAGAGAATGAACTTGTGATTGACTAGTATTGTGAATGTAAATTGTATGTAGGATTAAATCAAGGAACGTGTATAAATTAACATGTAATCTACGCACGAGGCAAGTTTCCTAACCCTACTTGTTATCATTATTCAAGTTATTCTCATTATTATTAACCAAGTTCAATTGTTATATTAAAGATTAATTATCTTTTCAAAGTATGATTCTGCTATACAATATTTGTTGTATTGTATACCTCTTGAGATTATTATTCAATCTAATTATCATTTATTGTTGAACCTTGTTTGACTAGTGAACCCCTATTTGATTCGACTAGTCCATAGTTGATGAACATTCTAACTTTCAGAACCCTTATTGATTTATCCAAACCAAACTTCCTTTGCTGCGGACTCTAATGTCAAACTGAGATGAACAACCCTATATAGGGATTTCTTATGCGTTAACGTTAAGATATTGTGGACAGTATGGTACTAAGGGCTGATCCCCCTAAGTACGAGTAGAAGAGTCCATAGTCTTATGACTGTTAAAGGTTTCAAGTATAACCCTTGATAACCTAGGACATAGTTCAAGGTTTTATGACCCTCAGAAATATTTTGATTCTTGTTATTCATTCTTGATTCAAAAGTTGAGTTTTATTTCAGAAATCTTTGATTCTCGCATGTTATTGTATTGTTATTTCATTATTATACTTTTGGGCATCCATGCTCACTCTTGCGTAATAATAACATTGCAGTTAAGAGCGAAAGGTATGATGAGCCTTCTACTAGCAAAGGCAAGGGAAAAGCTAATAAGTGATGAAGACTTGTTATTGAATTTTTAGAATGTTCTTGTAAAGACTTGATGTTGTTAAGACTTATTTGTTTATGTTTCTGCACAGATGTTTAAGGTTAGTTTGACCTGGGATTTATGTATTGTTATGATGTAACTCCTTAAGGAGGGGATTTATTTCTATCTATTAATGCTTTCATTGATTATGGGTAGATAGATATATGATGTTTGAATAGTGAACACCAAATCATGTGGAAAATTAAGTACCCGAATTTGGGGGTGTCACAGCTATGTTTTGTCGTATTTTACACAACAATTGTATAATTAAGTTTGTATTTATATTATGTACCATGTATTTGGCGACTTAGAATGGGTGATGTATACCTATTTTGGGGGCATCACAGTTGGTATCAAATCTTAGGGATATGATCCATGGCTGAGATGTGAGACTAGAACTAGGAAGGGAGAGACGGGTAAATCTTTCGCTAGTATGACCTACCTAAGTTTAATTATTATTTAATTAGTCGGTCAGAATATAGGGATAATATGTGGCATGTCAATTAACCCTTGTTTTGTGGCAGTGTTTGAAAATGACATTCGAGAATGTTGAGATAAGTAATGGAGCACATGAGACCGTTGAGTCACCGATGATCAATAACCAGGATAATGTGCATCAGGAAGGCAATAACCTTAGGTAAACAACAACCGACCAAATGATGAACGATGGGATGTTTAGAGGCTTTCTGCAATTCATGTAACATCAGGCGAGAGAGACTCCTATTCAAAATACAAGTGGAAACACTAGCAACTCACAGATGGTCACTACTAAACAGTTCAAGGAGCTGGGATCACCGGATTTTTTAGGAAAGCCAGAACCACTTAAGGTAGAGTAGTGGATAAAGTAGATCATTAAGATATTTGATGTCTTGGGATGCTCCAAGGAGCAAAAGGTTCCTTTTGCCACCTTCATGTTGCGAGGAGAGGTAGATTATTGGTGAGAATCTGTAAAACGTACTCAGCCTGCCGCACTCAAGATGTCTTGGAAGAAGTTCCAAGAACTGTTCAATGACAAGTACTTTCCCGAAAGTATTTATCACATGAAGGAGGTGGAATTAATCAAGCTGGAGTAAAACAATATGACCGTATCGCAATATGAGGCTAAGTTTGCGAAGTTATCTCGATTTTCATCCCATTTGGTTGATAATAAGGAGAGAATGACGCGAATGTTTCTGCGAGGTTTAAAACCCAAAATACGTCAATACCTCATTTCTCACAAACTTTGCTTGTATTAAAATGTTGTTAATAGGGCTCAGTTATTTGAGTGCGATAATGAGTCAACCCAACCAAGAGAGAGAATCTGGTAAAATGATAATACTAGTGGTAGCAGTCATCGAAGCGGTGACAACAAACGTGGAGGAAGTCAACATGCCAGAAATGGTAACCACTTTGGTGGAAATCCTGGCCAAGATAATAGAAGTGGAAATTTCAAGAAGATTAGATTAAACAGTGATGGAAAGACGTTAGCACCAATACCAGTTGTTATGGAAGGAGAACGACCACCGATCGTATGCTACAAATGCGGAGGGGAGGGACAAATCAGTACAAACTGTACGCAGTAGTCCAAAGCATGTTATAATTATGGAAGAAAAAGTCACTTAGCCCGATTTTGTCATGCAGTGAAGTTAAGTCCAGCTGGGATAGAGACACCAAAGCCAGTCCCAGACAAGTCAAAGCCAATAGTTCAAGGGAGAGCGTTTGTTGTGACCTCTCAAAAAGCGAAGAACCTGAACGAGCTTGCGAAGTCTATACCTTATTTGATATCGGTTCTACCCATTCTTTTATTTCTCCTACTTGCGCTCAACGTTTAAATTTAACTCTAGAGAAATTAGACTTTGACTTATCTGTTGAAACTCCATTGCGAGAAATCTTCATTACATCCACTTTTTATAAATCTTGTTTTATTCAAATTTTCATTCTCATGTTACATGTCAATCTTATCTCTTTGAAAATACTTGCATTTGATGTGATTCTAGGGATTTATTGGTTAACTACTCATCATGCTAAAATTGACTATTTTCGTAAGGTTGTTAACTTTCATATTCCTAACCAACCTAATATGCGAATTCAAGCAACCAAACCACTAAAGTCAATCACTATCATATCAAGCCATAAAGCTATTCGTTTATTGAAAAAAGATGTTAAGCTTTCTTCGCCCATATCACGTATTTAAACAAAATTACGTCAGATTTGAAGGATATTTCTATTGTTAATAAATTTCCTGACGTATTCCCTGAAGAACTTCTTGGCCTACCCCTAGAGCGTGAAATCAAATTTTGTATCGACCTTGAATCCGGTACAAAACCCGTTGGATTAATTTTAATGATTATTTAAAAATTAGAAAGTACAAGCACCAGATCACAGAATTTTCTGAGTACAATCACCAGTTTGTAACTTTTTTCACTTCGGGTACCAAATTGTAAGTCGTGTCCGTAATGTTTAATGGAGTGTAACATTTTTTGAGTACAATCACCAGTTTATAATTTTTTTCACTTTGGGTACCAAATTGTAAGTCATGTCCCTATACAGGTACCAAAAGTTGATTTATCCCGATAGTTATCTGTTATTTTGTTTCAACATTCTCTTAAAAATTGAAGTTCTTGTGTAGAATATTAATAGAAAGTTTCCAATTTACAACACCTTATTTGTATTAGTATAGTCTTTATCATAGATCAATGAGTTTTATGTATTGGTATTCACACACATCATGTTCATCATCAATTGTGTACAAAGATTAAAGTCACCACTAGATTTGCACTGCAAGAATTGATAATTTAAAAACATTTCTAACTCAAAACTAATATGAACAATATACATAACCTTGAAATTGGTTTCTTAAAAAAAACATTTGGCAATGTTTCACTAGTTATTAAACGAGGCTTGGCATCATCAAAGACATAAAAGAATATTGACAGTGAAACTTAAAAGAAAAGCAGATAGATGTCATTTTCAAACAAATTCAGGCATTCTTCAAACAGGTAGAAGTCATAGTTTTCAACTCCTACATGATATGTGTTTGATAATTATTTTATCTCTCGGAATTAGAACAAATAAATTCATTTATGTGATTAATAAATAAATATATCTTTGTGATTAATAAATAAATAGTGATAGATAATACAATATTAATGAAACTATAAGTATCATCAGAAATTTAAAATACCAACTCTTACATAATATGTGTTTGATAATTATTTCCTATCTCTAAATTAGAACAATAAATACATCTATCATGTGATTAATAAATAAAAGTTTATAGAAAATACAATATTAATGAAACTATAAGTATTAGTGTAGGAATTTAAAATACCAACTCCTACTTGATATGTGTTTGATAATTATTTGATATATCCGAATTAGAATAAGGAAATAGACCTATATGATTAATAAATAAATAATAATAGATAATATAATATTAATGAAACTATAAGTATCATCAGAGGAATTCAAAACACCAACTCTTACATGAAATATGTTTAATAATTATTTCATATATATGAATTAGAGCAAGTAAATACATTTATGTGATTAATAAATAAATAATGATATGAATACAATATTAATGAAACTATAACATCAATAATTATCTAAAAAATTGAAAACAATATTCCATGGTTTTTTATAATTATCTAAATAATACTTATTATCTAAAAAATCAATAATTATATAATACGTTAAAAACAATGTTATGTGTTTTTAATAATTATCTTTACATTAAACATTTCAATAAGTATTTGTAAGTATATCATACCTCTATCTAGAAATAGGAAACATTGGGAAGCATAGACATAATAATCAGGTTTGATGAGGTTGGGTTTATTTGGGTCGGAGGCCCGGAACTAACATGCGTGGCAATCGGTTGTCACGAGTACTATTTCAATAACCATAATTTATACCGTTAATCGCAACATTGGATGACACGGATTGAAATGGATTTCTCCCCTCTGACTCATGAGTCAGTAGCTTACATGAGAAATTACTCATTTGCCCCTCATTTGCTTATGTATTAATCGCTCACCACTATAAGTTATGACAAAACCAATAACCCATAGGTCTTAAGTTCAAAACCTAGTCATGATATTTTGCTTCTTATGTTATATTTTTTGTGTATTAGATAAATTCTATTACCATCTATATACCCATCTTAAATCTCCACATTAAACTAAATATATATAAAATAACAATGAATATTTATATAAAGTAACTAAGAATATTTTAATATATATATATATATATTTATAAATTTATCTCAAAATATTTATATAAATATTTATAAACAAATATTCATATAAATTTATCTTTAAAATTTATAAACAAATATTTATTTATAAATTTATAAATATTTCATCTAAAATTAATAAAATTTAGATATGTATATTTTTTATAAATATTTATATGAATATTTAGAGATAAATTTATAAATATTTATATGAATATTTGTTTACATATATATATATATATATATTTATATATAAAAAATATTCATAGTTACTTTATATATATTTAGTTTAATGTTGAGATTTGTTTAGTATTTTTTAGTTTTTGACAAGAAATTTTGAAAAGAATATGTATGTATGTATAGAGTCCTGGTTCGTCCCATCGCCAATTTTAGTACCATCCGGACCTTCTTTTTTTGCTTTTTTTAAATAATTAAAAAATATATAGATTTTTAGGTGTGATTTGATATTTATACAAAAATGTATATGCAGATGCATGCGCATCGCATATACATTTTTTGCATAGTATCCAAATCACACCCAAAACACTGTATTATGTAAAAATTCAAGTTCCATAAAAAATTATTTTATTTTTTTTAGTTGTATTAAAAAAAAAAGCCAAAAAAATAAAGGTCCGTCGTTTAAGAAAAACTGGGATCCAAAAAAAAATAAAGGTCCGTAGTAAAATTTATCTAATACATAAAAAATATAGCACATAAAGCATGAAAAAAATTTAATAATGACTTATAAGTCAAAAAAGTTAAAATTTAAGTTATTGTCAAACACTAAATAATAACAAATGACTTATAACTTAGTTTGACCAACTTATAAGTCATTGCCAAACACCCTCTAATTCAAGGTATAAAGAGAAATTAATATTTGATTATAAAAAAATTTACAAGTCAAGAAAAAGGAGAATTTGAAAAAAAAGAGTTAAAAAAGAACTTACACACCATTGATGCAACTTAATTGGTCTATGCTTAACCATCAAGGCGCCGACTTAATTCCAAGTGCAGCTTTGGTCCATTTTTTGGTGCAATTTCTGAGCGATTTCGATTCCTTGCCCATGCCTTGTCAAAAAGTATATATGTAAAATAACGAGTTACAAGAAAAATTCATATAAATTATTTTAGAAATTAATTATATATTTTTCAAAATGATAAATGTAATATGATCATTATATGATCCAATTATAAACTTTACATCCAATTACTAAAATACTTCTAATTTTTTTAAATTAGAAAATATATCTATTATGTGCTCAATTTTAATTTCAAAAATTATAACTTTTAAAAAAGTAAAATCGGATATTTATTTTGAGAAAAAGATGCGTGAGGGGAAACATTTCACTATATAAAATTGTGTCCAAATAAATAAAAAAAAATTGGTAATTAATTGAAAAATAGGTATACAACACCCATTCTCGAGTCGCCAAATACATGGTACATAAAAAAACAAACTACAACTTCAATAATACAATTGTCGTAAAATAATACGAATCTAACACATAAATTACGTGAGTTTAAATACAAATATTGTCTTCTGACAATATCCACACTCAAATAAGTCCTCATTATAATTATTCAAACACTATTTTACGTAAATAGTGAGGACTGCTAAAAAATATCTTTCTAGAACCATCACTCCATACCACTATTTTACTCGACTAGTTCTCTCTTTCTAGCTATGTTCTCACCTCCCTCCCGAAAAAAATGGAACAAAAAGGAAAAGGGTGAGCTCAACTAGCCCAAGAAAGAATATTACGACTAAGATAATATACAACAAATTATCGTTAGTCTTCAACAGGAAAAAAACTGATAAAATATAATAGATAACAAGTTTTAGATCAACAACCGCAAATGAAACAACAATCCATTAGAAGAGTCAAGTAGAGAATGAGTTCTACTATCTTCTAAGATTTAAAAGTCCATCATCAATATTTTATCCCTCAGTAATAACAATCAATATACATCTTTAATCAAATATTCATCTTTGCACTACAGCCAAAGATATTCATTTGTATCACCAAATGGTCATGTTCATCTCAACACTGCTCATCTTCGCACTACGCCCAAAGATATTCATCGCTTAATCATTTATCTTTGCACTACAAAAGCCAAAGATATTTAGTAATATCATCATTTAGGACCGAGGATGATGAAAATATTTTAAAGAAAACGAATCCAAAGAGACATGTAAGAACAAATAGTAGGGATTCGTATAACAGTTTATCCAAGATCAATAATACTCCATAATAACCAATTTTGAAGCAAAATTCAAGAATAAAGATCAAAACATGGATACAATCAAAGATAGTAACCATAATAGACATCTTGGACAAAAAGAAGAAAATTTTATTTTTCTATGAATAATAATCAGATTCGTGAATAGTTCAGATACGTTGAATAGTTCGATACGTGATACGTGAATAAGTAACCCCACACAAAAAAGTTCCAAATTTGATAAAAATTCATATCAATATTTCAAGATAATGATATTGAAAGAAATAATATCATATATGAAGAAAATAACATCCCTTACCTCAAAATAACCGTATTTCCTCGATCAATTTCTGATATAAGGTCGATGTAAACTTGTACTAAAAAATAGAAACTCACAAAGTATCTAAATACTCACAAAATACGCTCGATAATATAGAGAGAGAAAGAGAGAAAGCTTATGTTTCTGGTGTGATTTTCAATTCTAACTTAGCCCTCTATTTATAGGAAAATGTTAGCGACATTTAACCTAAAACCCCGATGGCTTTTTACTTCGCTACTATTCCCACCCACCACATTTGAAATAAAATTCAAGACATTTCTTCACCAACCACAAGTGGGGCCCACTCAATTCTAGAATTTTCCACCAAAATGCTAAATTTGATACTTCAACAATTTCTCAACCAACACCTCTTAAAATTCATAACAAATCATACGCTCATTTTTAAATCGCTCAAAATTTGTGGACATATACTCAACTTATATATGTATAACATATCCAAAAATTACAACGATCCAACTCCAATTTGATTAAAAAATTATAACTCACGCAATATATCTCAAAAATACCGGTTTAATTTTTAATACCTCCATTCCGATAAAAATACTGATAAAACACCTCAACATTAACTCCTTCATTTTTAACCACAATAAATATATCCAACATTTATATCCACATAAAATAAATATTTCCTTATCATATGAATCAATAATTAATTATTCACAAATAATATTACGTAATCACATTTATGACAACCAGCCGCTCCTGTGAAAGAGGGGCTTTCCAATAAGAATTTCTCCTTATCGGGCGCCGCAATTAGGTGACCAAACCTCTCCTCGATGTAACTTTCTAGACATCACCAATAATGCTATCTAATAATATTATTCAAATAATATGAATTATCGATCCGATAATGGGAAATATCAAAAGGACAATTATCAAACAACAATAATATAAAATATCAACGCAAATAATTATCAAATCAATAAAATAAAATATCAATAAAGAATTATCGTAATTTATCGAGTAGTGCCTTCTTACGTAATCATCAATAATTCATCAATACCGCATGCATCCAACCGCCAGACATCAGATTTTAACCACCGTATTCCAACAAAGTTGTTAATCTGTGAATAACTACGCCAAGTTATTTATAAAAACTCAAACTTGTCGCTTTTCTTCATCCGACAATTATTCTCATTATGGGGCCCACAAATGATCAACTGGCCGCATTTAATATTCCCTACAACAAGAATATTCCACGACCAAATGAATATTCCCCGACAACAATGATTATTTTATAACCACTTGCATATTTTGCAAAATTTGCACATTTCACCCATAACCAAAGAATTTATATCAAATTAATACCTTATTATTCACAATAATAATTAGAGAAAATTCAATTTTATTTATAATAAGTTGGGTCTTACAACCTCCCTCCTTATGAAATTTCGCCCTCGAAATCGACATACGCATTCTGTGTTTTCAAAAGGTGAGGATACCTCGCTTTCATTTCGATTCCAACTCCCGTGTCATTTCTTCAATAAGATGGTTTCTCCACAAAACCTTAATTTGTGGTATAACCTTGGTGCGTAGGATATGCTCTTTCCTATCCAAGATCTTAACAGTACTTCTTCAGACGTTAAATCTTCTGGCTATCTCGTCCGGGTTCTAACGCAATAATATGGTTCGGGTCTTTCACATATTTACGAAGCATGGATATGTGAAAAATATTATGAACACGAGACATACTTGGAGGTAATGCGAGTCTATAGCCACATTTCCTATTCGGTCAAGAATCTCAAATGGACCAACAAATCGTGGATCGAGCTTTCTCTCTTTCCAAATCTTGTAACTCCCTTCCATGGAGCAACACGTAACAATACATGATCTCCAATATTAAACTCCACGCCCTTTCTATGAAGATCAAAGATAACTCTTTTTGTCGATCTTGTGAGGTTTGAATACGTTGTCGAATCATTTGATCTTTTCTCGTAGTCATGCGCATTTCATTCCTCGTCCCAACAACGTTGCTTCTCCCACCTCGCCCCAAAGATACCGAGAACGCGACACTTTCGGGCCATACAACGCCTCAAATGGAGCCATGCCTATACTTGTTTGATAACTGTTGTTGTAGGAGAATTCCACCAGTGGCAAGTACTTATCCCAACTTCCTTTAAAATCTAGGACACAAAGTCTTAATAGATCTTCAAGGGTTTGAATAGTCCTCTCTGATTGTCCGTCCGTTTGAGGATGGTATGCCGAATCAATCAGAAATGCGCTCCATAGCTTTCTTTCGCAAGCTAACCCAAAATCGTGAAGTGAATCTTCGGGTCACGATCCAAAACTATGGATACCGGCATGCCATGCAATCTCACAATCTCATTCACGTATATATACGAGCAAGACGCTCAAGGAATAAGTCTCACGATCGGCAAGAAATGGGCGACTTTGGTTAATCTATCAACAATAACCCAAATCGCATCTACGCCTTGAGAAACTTTGGGAAGACCAGAACGAAAATCCATAGTAATGTGTTCCCACTTCCATTTCGGAATCTCAAGTGGTTGTAATGGACCCTTTGCATTTGATGCTCCGCCTTTACACGCTGACAAGTTAAACACCTCGAGATAAACTCCGCGATCTCTCTTTTCATATTGCTTCCACCAAAATGTATGTCAAGATCATGATACATTTTGGTACTCCTGTGATGGATTGCAAATGGTGTGTCAGGTGCCTCCATCATGATTCTATGCTTCAAGTCGTAATCGTTAGGAACACAAAGTCCGGAGTTGAATCTAAGTATTCCTTCTTCATCGATTCTCGCTTCTAAATAGCACCTTCTTGCACTTTCTTCTTCATACGATCGCCTCCACGTCCGTAGCTCGAGCAAGCTTTAACTTTATCGATTAAAGTCGGTTCTACTCAGATATTCGCCATCATCATGTGGGTCCCCTGAGTCTTTAATTCTACCTCCATCCTTTTCAAAGTCATACAAATGGGCTTTCAGATCGATTGACAATATCGCACTCAGATCGCATATGATCTTCTACTCAATGCGCCACTACTACGCTCGCTTTTCCAGTGATGATATCAATAGTGTGATCGTAATCTTCAATAGTTCAAGCCAACGTTGTTGCCGCATGTTGAGTTCTTTTTGGGTGAAGAAATATTTGAGGCTTTTACGGTCCGTATAAATCTCCACTTTCTCCCCATACAAGTAGTGTTCCAAATTTTCAACGCGAATACGATCGCCGCTAACTCTAGATCATGAGTAGGATAATTCCTCTCATATTCTTTGAGTTGTCGTGAGGCATAGGCTATGACTTTCCCATGTTGCATGAGAACGCATCCTAACCCTTTGCCCGAAGCATCATCAGATATAACAAATCCATCCGCATCCGATGGTATTGCTGTAACAGTGCCAAAAAATGAGTCTCCTCTCGAGCTCTTGAAACTCTTCTCGCATTCCTCGCCCCATACGAATTTTGTATCTTTCCGAGTCACCGAAAGTTAATCTGAGTAGCGATTCGAGAAAATCCTTCCACGAATCTCCGATAATAACCAAATTAAGCCCATAAAGCTACGCACTTCTGGCCACCGACTTTGGTTGCTTCCCAACTTTGTATCGCTTCAATCTTCACCGGTCAACAGATACTCCATGTTTCGACACCACGCGCCCAAGGAATGCTACTTCCTCAAGCCGTAACTCACATTTCTTCAAATTTCGCATAAAGCTTGTTTTCATGAAGCCTTTCAAGTATCGCCTTCAAATGGTGCTCATGATCTTCACGGCTTTTGAATAGATGAGGATGTCATCAATAAAGACAACAACAAACCGATCCAAATATTCCTCAATACACTGCTCATCATATCCATGAAAGCAAGAGAGCATTAGTCAATCCAAAAGACACGACTAAGAATTCATAATGCCCGCATCGAAGTTCTCAAGGCGCCTTTGAATATCCTCGCTTTTAATCTTCAAATGATGATATCCGTAATCTAAGATCGATCTTTGAAAAGAATTGTGCTCTCAGAACCGGGTCAACAGTCATCAATGCGAGGTAATGGATACCTATTCTCGATGGTGACATGGTTTAATTCTCAGAGTCAATACAAAGTCGCATACTCCCGCTTTTTCTTCTTTACTTAATAAAACAGAGCACCCCAAGGAGATGTACTAGACGAATGAAACCTATGTCTAACAATTCCTCAGTAGTTGGACTTTTTAACTCCTCAAGTTCAATAGAGCCATTCGATATGGGGTTTTAGAAATGGGTTTTGTACCCTACCAAGGTCAATAAAGAATTCAACATCACGCTCGGGGTAGACCGGAAGTTCTTCAGAAATACATCAGAAATTCTCTAACAATGTAAATATTATTCAAATCGACTTTGTTTTGTTCAAATCCATAACATGGGCTAAGAAAGCTTGACATCCGCTTTTCAATAAACGAATAGCTTTATGGCTTGATATGATAAAGGATCGATTTTAGTGGTTTAGTTGTTTGAATTCGTATAAAGTTGGTTAGAATATGAAAACTAACAACCTTACGAAAACAATCAATTTTGGTATGATGAGTGGTTAACCAATCAATTCCTAAAATCACATCAAAAGCAAGTATCTTTAAAGAGATAAGATCAATGTAATGTGATAGTGCCAACTTGATCAAGCAAGATTTATAAACCATGGATGTAACGAAAGTTTCACCCAACTGAGTCTCCACCGATAAATCAAAGTCTAATTTCTCCTGAGTCAAGTTTAAACGCTGAGCACAAGCAGAGAGATAAAAGAATGGGTAGAACCCAGATTCAGTAAGGTATAAACTTCGCAAGAGTTCAAGATTAGCTTACCCGTGAATCACCTCGCTCGGGTTCCTCGCTTTTGGCCACCACGACAAACGCCTTCCAGAACCGATTTCGACTTATCCCGGATGCCTTTTGAGTCACCATCCCCGTTGAACTTGGTTTTGCTACGTAACAACAATCCCAGCTATGTGGCCTTCCTTTCCACAAATTGTAACATACCTTGATTGTTGTGACAATTTGGTGATATGTCCCTCTTTCCCGCATTTGTAACATCTAACCGGCTACGTCGCTTCTCCTCCCCTAGAATTTGTTGTTGCCTTGTGTCAGTCACCGATGTCTTCCCATCATTGTTGAATCTCCTTTTTCTCAAATTTCCACTGACTCACCTCTCCTATTATCACGGCCACGACGACCACCCGAGTGGTTACCGCTTTGTTCGTATTTTTCCTCCTCCTCGTTGGTTATCATCGCCTCGATGATCATTGCCACCTGTATTTACCTCCTCGGTCAGGTCCCCGTCAAACATACTCACTATCTCGCCTAATAATTGAGCCCTGCTTTACAACATCCTAATATAAAGAAAATTTATGAGATATAAGATATCGTCAATCTCGGGTTTTAGACCTCTTAAAACATCTCTTGTCATTCGCTCCTCATTTTCACCAAAATGAGGTGCAAACTCGATAACTCGCAAACTTCGCCTCGCATCGGGACACCGCCATGTTGTTTTGTTCCAATTTGATAAACTCCACCTCCTTCATATATGATTTAATACTTTCGTGAAAGTACTTGTCATTAAATAGTTTCAAATGTTTCCCAAGACATGCCGAGTGTGGGCCGGGTCACGTACGCTTCACGTATTCCCACCAAGAGTTCCGCCTCACCGCTGAACATAAAGGTGGCGAATGGAACCTTCTTCTCCGCATCCCAAGACATCGAATATCTTGATAATTTGCTTGACCCACGCTTTCCGCCAATGATCGGATCCGCTTTCCCTTAAATTAAATTCGTGGTCCCAACTTTTGAACTCGCTTGGCTGTGATAAGTCGCGATTTCTAGCATTTCCACCCATATTCTCGTACACGAAGTTTCCTCGCCTCGTTTTTGCATAAAATGCAAAAACTTCCTAACATCCCATCATTCATCATTTGTTCTAGAAGGTTGTTTACAGAGGATTATTGCCTTCCCCGCTGCATCGCTCTCCCCGGTTTGTAATTAAAGGTTGTTCCACGCCTCATACACTCCATCATTAACGCTTCAGCAGCAGCCATTCTTAAATATCGCCATAAAACAAGGGTTAATTAAACAAATTAACATATCACATAATATCCCTATATTACGACCGACCAACAAATAAGCTTAGATAGACACACTAGCGAAGGATTTACTCATCTCTCCCCTCCTAGTTCTATTCCCCGATCTCCGCCAGAGACCATATCCCTAAGCTTTGATACCAACTGTGACGCCCCCAAAATAGGTATACAACACCCATTCTGAGTCGCCAAATACATGGTACAAAAAGCAAACTACAACTTCAATAATACAATTATCGTGCAAAATACTTACAACAACACATACTATGAGTTTAAATACAAATATTATCTTCTAGATAATATCCACACTCAAATAAGTCCTCATTACAATTATTCAAACACTATTTTACGTAAATAGTGAGGACCGCTAAAACATCTTTCTAGAACCATCACCCATACCCGACTAGTTCCTCGCTATGTTCTCACCTCCCGAGAAAAATGGAACAAAAAGGAAAAGGGTGAGCTCAACTAGCCAGCCCAAGAAGAATATTACGACTAAGATAATATACAACAAATTATCGTTAGTCTTCAACAGGAAAAATCTGATAAAATATAATAGACAACAAGTTTTAGATCAACAACCGCAATGAAAAATAACAATCCATTAGAAGAGTCAAGTAGAATGAGTTCTACTATCTTCTAAGATTTAAAAGTCCATCATCAATATTTTATCCTCGTAACAACAATCAATATACATCTTTAATCAAATATTCATCTTTGCACTACAAAGCAAAAGATATTCATTTGTATCACCATTTGGTCATGTTCATCTCAACACTGCTCATCTTCGCACTACGGCCAAAGATATTCATCGCTAATCATTTATCTTTGCACTACAAAGCCAAAGATATTTAGTAATATCATCATTTAGGATCGAGGATGATGAAAATATTTTAAAGAAAACGAATCCAAAGAGATGTAAGAACAAATAGTAGGGATTCAGATAATAGTTTATCCAAGATCAATAATACTCCATAATAACCAATTTTGAAGCAAAATTCAAGAATAAAGATCAAAACATGGATACAATCAAAGATAGTAACCATAATAGACATCTTGACAAAAAGAAGAAAATTTTATTTTTCTATGAATAAAGGTCGTATTCGTGAATAAGTGTTAGATACGTGAATAAAGGCCGATACGTGAATAGTAACCCCGACACAAAAAAGTTCCAAATTTGATAAAAAATTCATATCAATATTTCTAATAATGATATTGAAGAAATAATATCATATATGAAGAAAATAACATCCCTTACCTCAAAATAACCATATTTCCGATCAATTTCTGATATATAAGGTCGAAGTAAACTTGTACTAAAATAAAGAAACTCACAAAGTATCTAAATACTCACAAAATACACTCGATAATATAGAGAGAGAAAGAGAAAAGCTTATGTTTCGTGTGTGATTTTCAATTCTAACTTAGCCCTCTATTTATAGGAAAATGTTAGCACGCATCTTGACCACAAAACTCCGATGGCTTTTACTCGCTACTTATTCCCACCCACCCACATTTGAAATAAAATTCAAAGACATTTCTTCACCAACCACAAGTGGGGCCCACTCAATTCTAGAATTTTCCACCAAAATGCTAAATTCGGATACTTCAACAATTTCTCTAACCAACACCTCTTAAAATTCATAACAAATCATACGCTCATTTTAATGGTTCAAAATTTGAGGACATATACTAAACTTATATATGTATAACATATCCAAAATTACAACGATCCAACTATTTGATTAAAAATTATAACTCACGCAATATATCTCAAAAATACCGGTTTAATTTTTAATACCTCCATTCCGACAAAAAATACCGATAAAACACCTCAACATTAACTCCTTCATTTTTAACCACAATAAATATATCCAACATTTATATCCACATAAAATAAATATTTCCTTATCATATGAATCAATAATTAATTATTCACAAATAATATTACGTAATCACATTTATGACAACCAAAGCCGCTCCTGTGAAAGAGGGGGCTTTCCAATAAGAATTTCTCCTCATCGGGCGCCGCAATTAGGTGACCAAACCTCTCCTCGATGTAACTTTCTAGACATTTCCAATAATGCTATCTAATAATATTATTCAAATAATATGAATTATCGATCCGATAATGGAAATATCAGCAAAGACAATTATTGAAACAACAATAATATAAAATATCAACGCAAAGAATTATTGAATCAATAAAATAAAATATTAAATAAGAATTATCGTAATAATTATTGAGTAGTGCCTTCTTACGTAAGGATCAATAATTCATCAATACTGCATCCAACCACGCCAGACATCGATTTTAACCACCGGGTATTCCAACAAAGGTTAATCTGTAAATAACTACGCTACGCTATTTATAAAAACTCAAACTTGTCATTTTCTTCATCCGACAATTATTCTCATTATGGTGCCCACAAATGATCGCTACCATCGCATTTAATATTCCCCGACAATAAGAATATTCCACGACCAAATGAATATTCCCTAACAACAATGATTATTTTATAACCACTTGCATATTTTGCAAAATTTGCACATTTCACCCATAACCAGAGAATTATATCAAATTAATACCTTATTATTCACAATAATAATTAGAGGAAATTTGATTTTATTTATTTAAGTTGGGGTCTTACATATTCTAGTTGGATCATCGCCAAATTATGATCCAAGTGTAGGAGGCTACTTTGCCCAGGTTCATCCCTAAACATCTGCCCTCGGGATACCTTAGATAGGATGAATATCTATCCAAATCGGATCCGAAACATCCATGTGGTGGTTCGAGCTTTCGATGGATCATAGAGGGATACAGTGGGGGAAATTGAACTTCCCTTGGAGATCGGTCCATTCACTTTCAACATATCCTTCCAAATATTGAACATCACTATTGGATATAACTTGTTTCTAGGGCGACCATGGATTCATATGGCTGGAGCCGTTCCATCCACTCTTCACCAGTAATTAAAGTATATTATTAACGGTAACTTGGTCACTATCAGTGCCGAACTTGAATATGCAATTCATACTCTAGAAGATATGCCCAGGATCAGTGTGAATGAGGGTATTGAACCCGCCAGTTTCCAAGCTTTTTACGTAAGCTCTCCTCAATACCATTCTATGGGTTCACCAGCATTGAAACCCCAGATATCCCTCGAAGTGATGACAGTTGGCCAAGTGATGCTTTTCTGAGGACATCGACTAGGTTAAGGGCTAGGCCAAAATGGTCAAGGAATCAGATATCGAATGACCTCAATGACATCAATGACCTCGACAATACCTCTATCATAGTAATCCCTGAAGATCTAACTACCAGTAATTGGATGATCATGCCTCAGATCGTCCGAAAAGGGTAAAACAGAAAATGATTTGTTAACAGGGAGCCTAACATTTACATTTCATTATGTTTTATCTTATCTGAAAATTGTTATTTCCTTTTGTCATATTAACTGTTGAACCTTTTTTTAATTGACAATTGTTATATATATATATATATATATATATATTAAGAAATCAAGTTTTCTTCTCAGGTTTCCAAATTTAAGTATTTCTAGCCCTGTCCCTGACTTGTCAAATTCGAGTAGTGACTATAATTTTGTAATAGAATTGGACTTTGACTTAATGGGGTCGAGCAAGAAGAGGTAGACGGTGATAAGGTGCCTAAGGAAATTAAAGGATGGATCGAAGACAAACCCAAACCCAACCTAAAGCAAACCATTACCATAAACCTTGGAACCTCTGACCTTCCTAAAGAACTACAGATTGGAACCAATCTACCCTCCAACCAAGAAAAAGACTTTATTAACCTCCTAACCCAGTTTAAGGATGTTTTTTCTTGGTCTCACGAAGACATGATCAGTTTATCCACAGATATTGTCGTCCATCGGTAACTAGTTAAAGAAGGGTTCAAACCAGTAAAGCAGAAGCTAAGACAGTTGAAACCAGAATGGAGCCTGAAGGTCAAAGAAGAAATTATCAAATGATTCAAAGCAGATATCATTACGGTAACTGTTAATTCCCAAAGGCACAATAGTTATCTAGAAGGGGGTTTGAATAGATATTTTAAAAATTCTTTTTCAAAATTCTTTGTTAGATATTGTTAATCAATTTCAGTGGAATATGTGATTAGTTTATTCCCCTTTAAGATAAACAAAGTTAATAGTTAATAGGCAGTTATAGAAAGTATAGCAGTTAAAGCAAGAATATAAAAGACAGAGAATTTAAGTGGTTCAGTGCATTCAAAGATCCTAGTCCACTCTTCTACTCCTTGAGTAGGAAATCCACTAAGGATGTTTTTACAATCTTTGAATCACTTAGATTCCTTCAAGACCAGTAGTCTTGGAACTTCTTAGTTCACTTAGAACTCTTCAAGTCCAGCAGACTTGGAACTTCTTAGTTCACTTAGAACTCTTCAAGTCCAACAGACTTGGTACTTCTTACTTCACTTAATGATAGTTGTGTTCTTGAATGGTGCTACTCAGTTTCCGTTAAGCTTGTGTTCAAAAGAACGGAGTAGCAAAGCAAGCTTTCTTTACAGATCGTAAAGTTGAGCATTTTATGTTCTTCAGCTTTTTCGTTGTGTATTTGCTTAACTTCTTGCATCTGCATATGATTTGTATATAAGGCGCCTTTGAAATGTATCCGTTTGAAAGCATTAATTGTATTTGACATTTTTGAGCACTAATGGTGACTTCCTGGAAATCTTCTGTTTAGCTGTCTGGCTCATTGATACAGCAGACTGCTATCTCACCTAACACATGAAAAGGTGTTTTCGGCTGACGTGTAGTACTTTTCTTAGCTTCTTCAGTACGTTTCTTTGTTATATACTAACGATGAGTGTTGGGTCATTGGGATTCTCGAGAGTCTCGATGTCTATAATCCATTCCACATTTGTTGTAATTTATTCTTAAACAAATGGACAAGGCTTGATGCTTTTGATGTAGACAGATGATATACTACGACCATGATCGTGGTGTCTTGTGACATTAGTGCTTGATCCGGTACTAGTAGACAAGGACACTACGATTTCTCTTAAGTACTAGTAGACTACGATCTTTGCTTGCTTGATTTGCAGACTCTACACTTCCGAGAGCACACTATAATTTTTGAGATAGCTTCGGCAGGCGTTTGGACCACTCTATGATTCTAGGAGAGGCCCTCCAAAGTAGACAGATTGCGATTCTCGATGCTCTATGATTTTGCCTTGGCTTCTGTAATCTCTTGACCAACTCAATAGACTACAATTCTGTTGAAGCCTATCTATTACATCTCAAGAGATAGATCAACCTAACAGCTTTGATCTTTTCTTCTATACATTCATTTACAGAATGATAAACATTAAAGCTCAGATCAACCTAACAAGTTTGATCTACCACTAAGTCCTTGTACATGTATTCCTTGAAGGACTTTACATATAAGCATGAATATTTACTTACAACATCAAATTTAAATATGCAATTTCCCAATAATCTCCCCCTATTTGATGTTGATATAACCAAGGAGATTTGTATCATGATCATCAATTTTTAGATGCAGTTGCTAGAAAGTAAACATGACTTAGTATTTCAGTGAGCAGCTGAAATCTCTAGAGAATAAGCATGAATTTATTGATGTTTGTAAAGACAGATATTACAATAAAGCTTAGTTATATCAATAAGAAATGAGTTCCAACTTATCTCTATTTCTTCTACCTTTTACTCCTTAGAGGATTGGCATGCTCTGTATCTCTCCTTCTCTTGCTGGCTTTGTCTCTCCATGAAATATCTTCCAGCTCACTTTGACTCAGACTTTTTCTATGATAATGTCTATTCATAAAGGTAGGTCCTCCAATCGGCATATGTAGGCCAATAGTGGTTTCCCCTTATGAGCTGGGAGATGGCCCTTGACTCCTTAGCAGTTGCGCCATGATAATTTGTTGTTGTTCTGGTCGTAGAGTCTGATGGCGAGGCTGTCTTGAGGTAGGGCTCCTTAAAGATTAAGCAATGAATTTCCCTCTACATCTACCTTTTTATTTCTCTCCTTCCCCTTTATTCTCCCCCTTTAGGTCAACATCAAGGGTTTGAATGTCTTCAGATAGCCGATTCATGTCTTGGATGAGCTCGTGGAGCTGATTCCTATATTAAGCAATATCTTCACGATTTTCTTGAACCAGAGAATCAGTTCGAGATTTGTTCTTTTGTAGAATGGCCAAGATAGTTTCTATTTGTTGCATTTGACCCATGAAAAATGATTGGAATTCTTTCATTGAGGTTTGTAGACTTAAGATATTTTCCATCATAAGTTTATTTTGAGATTCCTAAGTCTTCTGCAGAAGGAGAACTACTTCCTTCTGCCTCCTAGTAGCCTGAAAGTGAATTTGATCCCTTTTATTAATACTTTGGATCATTTCCTTGATGATCTCCCTAAGCTTAGTTGTAAGCTTAGTACTTAGATTGTTGGGGAGGGTGTTGGCAGCATCGATCAAATGATTCAGCCTCATATGAACAAGCTCAGAGTGAATTTCAAGATCTTCTTGAATATCCTTGGTCACCTTCTGGGATACATTAAACAACTCCATTTTGGTAGGAAGATCTGAGAGAAGCTCAACGAGTTGCTGAGTGTTTGGAGAAGAGGCTCTCGTATTTTGATTTTTCAGATTGTAGAGAGCAAGATCAAGATTAAAATAATTATTGGTTGATGAGGAAGGAATATCTGAAGGAGGAACATGTGTGTGAGGTTGAGTTTCAGGAGGAGGTGATATTGGTGCTTGTTGAGTGGGTGACTCTACGATTAGAGTAGGATCAATAATCATAGAGTGAGAGATGGTAAGAGACTGGATCAATATAAAATTAGGCATATTTGGTTCATCAGTTACAGAATGTTGGGGTTCTGTAGTTGGAAATTGTTTTAGTGGATGAAGTATCACTTCTAACCATCTTGGCAATTCGTAGAATTGGTTGAAGGTTGATGGAGGACAGTGAGTAACCCTAAAAGAGATTGGAATTAATTGTACCTCATGCCCAGTTTCTGAAGAAGGATGGTTAGTGATTAGTTTCTAAGCAAACGTGAGGTTGCCTGGGAATCCGTGAGTAAGCACTAAGATTCCTGGATAAACTTTGAAAGTCCAGAACATGTGATACCAGGAGTTAAGAATTTGGGCTCTGTGATAGGGCATCATAGGTAAATAGGAGAACAGTTGATTGTAGTTGGCTCTCCTATATCCATCCCAGCCCACTGCTATAATCTCAACTTCATCTTCCTCTTCTTCTTCATTTTCTTCATTTCAAATTTCCACTACTTCAACCATCTCCTCATCCCTTGTTTGATCATCACCCTTTTCTTCCTCCACAACTCTTACACCTTCGATTTCCCTTTCTTGCATTTCCCCCTCAGCTGTAGCTTTTTCTTGCACAGAAGCTTCGAGATACTCCCCCTTAATCTGATCATTTAGTTGAGCTTCAGTCAGCTCCCCCTCAACTAGAGTATTTTCTAGTGTAAGAACATCAGGAAGCTCTTTTTCTGCAGCTTTTCTCCTTTCTTCTTCCTTCAAAGCTTTCACCTTTTCAGGTACATATGTCTTGACGAGCTTTCTCCTTGCCTTTCTAGGTTAAGTTTTAGCCTTGGTGCTTTCTTCAGCTGTAGTTCTGACGATTGATTGAGATACTGTTGCAGCATCCACTTCTGGAGTGATGTCAAGTTTGGACTCTACGATCGGTAGTGACTCTACGATCGAAGAGAGCGAATACTTCTTTGTTTTGTGGTTGTGTTTTCCCTTTTAAGCAGCTGAGAAATGGTGGATCTATCTTCATCCTCCTTAAAATGCTACTATTTCCTCTTCATTTTCTTTAGAGTCTCAGTGCCTGAACTCTCTCGGGGTTCATCAGTAGTTGAGCCTTGAGGCTCTTCTGTTGTTTGAGCCTTCATTTTCCTCTTACCCTTGTTTTTTTTATCAAAGCAATGGGTTCCTCTTTATTGATTTCTTCTTCTTCATCAGTTTCCTTCACAACTGACATGTTTCCTGGTAGCCCAAATTTCTTTGCTTCACCAGTCCTTCCACTAGATTTAGACATCATTCTGACATTTTCTGCAGGATTTCTTTTCTAGTTTTGAAATAGCTACTGGGTCATTTTTCTTTTGGGATTGATGGATTCTCCTTCATTGTCCCCAATTTTGTCACCTAGAGCCGATTACAGGATTATGCTTATGAACTGCCCATAGAGCATCTTTCTAGAACTCTTTAATTTCTTTGAACTGAGTATCCACTTCCCAATCCAATCGATAAGTAGGGTCCCATAGTTAAGTTAAATCCTGAAGCAGATTGATGTCATGAGCTTTAGTTGAACTTCATTCACAGAGTCATGGCCAGAGCTTTTACAGCATATGCACTTCCCAACAATGTCAGCTAGAAACTCATACTTCTGGGGAAACTCTTTCTTCTTGTCTCCCTTGACGTTCTAAAACTTTGTGTGGTTCATCTTCTTCAGTCCTTCATGAAAGTCGATGACCTCCACAGATACAAGTCCCTTTAATTTGAAACCTAGGGGTAGGTTTATATCTTCAGCTTTGAGTTTAATTTGTTCCCCCTTGACCCTTGTAGTGATGATGTCGTTCTCAAAGACTCCATTGTTGTAGAACTTTTTCACCAGCTTCGGGTATATCCATGTGCTGGTGCTCAGAGCTTCTTTAAGACCAGCTTTCTTCAGAAGAGATATAATCTTGTGAAACTGAGGGTCAGTTGTCTTAAATTTGTCGAAGCAGAGTTGGTAACCAGAGATAACATTAAAAACAACCATTGATTTTCTTGAAAGGTTAGTTGAGCGTTTCTAAAAGCTAGGGTTTCTGCTGGTAGAGATAGAGAGAGATGAGCTTTTTGAAATTCTGGGGTGAGTTTTCAAAAAACCTTTTCAAGCTGTATTTGTAACTTCCCTCCTCATGATCTGCATAGTGGGGCACGTGTCGAGTTCTGCCGGGCTCCGTGATTTTAAATAATGTGGATAATACTAATCTGCCCTTAGCTCCCCCTGAGCTAGTGTATCCTTTGGGAGGACTACGATCGTCAAGGTTGCACTATGATGGTCGAGTTTATTTCTGACTCTTCTCTACGATCACTCTCTGTCTTGGTCCTTGTGATGAGCTTTGAAAAAGCATTCCTTTTGGGTTAAGGTAGCTCAAAAAGGACCAACCTCTTAGACTGAACTAAGGTTTAGGTTTATACATGAGGCGCTTATCAGAGGGGTTGCTTGGATTTGATAGAAGCATCACATAATGCTTCTTTGTTATATCGAGACTGCTCTACGATCGTGGTTCCTCTTTAGTCATCTCTACGATTTTAAACATAGCCTTTTTATCTGCATGGTTAGCACAACCTAGAGCATAGAGTTTATGGTTACAGATTTAGCATGCCTAACTCACTTATCCATTTATTAAATCTGGATTCATCTAGAGGCTTTGTAAAGACATCAACAAGTTGATTTTCAGTACGGATGTATTGTAAAGATATATAGTTCCATTTTGAATATGGTCCCTAATAAACTGATATCTTATTTCTATATGCTTAGTCCTAGAATGCATGACAGGATTATGTGTTATTGTTATGGAACTTGTGTTATCACAATGAACAGGTATAGATTTGAAATCAAACCCATAATCTACTAGCTGATTTTTCATCCATAAGATTTGAGCACATCAGTTGCCAGTATCAATGTATTTAGCTTCTGTTGTTGAGGTAGATACTGAGTTTTGCTTCTTGCTGAACCAGGGCACAAGTATGTTTCCTAGTAACTGACAAGTGTCACTAGTACTTTTTCTATCAATCTTGCAGCCTATAAAATCAGCATTTGTATATCCTGTCAGTTTAAAGGAGGACTCCTTAGGATACCATAGTCCCAAGTGAGGTGTGCCTTTGAGATACCTGAAAATTCTTTTTACAACAATTAAGTGCGATTCCTTAGGATTTGCTTGAAATCTAGCACATATATATGTTGCAAACATTATGTCTGGTCTGCTGGCAGTTAGATATAGAAGAGAGCCTATCATACCTCTGTATTCAGTAATGTCAGTACTTTTACCTATTTCATCTTTGTCAAGCTTAGTTGCTGGGGCAATTGGTGTTTTCATGGGAGAGGCTGATTCAATGACATACTTTTTAAGTAAGTCTTTAATGTAATTGGCTTGGTTTATGGAGATACCTTCATCAGTCTACTTTACTTGTAATCCAATAAAGAAATTCAGCTCACCCATCATACTCATTTCGAACTTGCTCTGAATAAGCTTGGCAAATCTCTCACATAGTTTTTCATCAGTAGAGCCAAAGATAATGTCATCAACATATATTTGAATTAATATGATTTTGTCTTTATGTTTTCTAAGAAATAATGTGGTATCTATTCTACCTCTAGTGAAGCCATTTTTAATGAGAAAGTTAGTTAGTGTTTCATACCATGCTCTGGGTACTTGTTTAAGTCCATATAAGGCTTTGTCTAATCTATAGACATAATTAGAGAGAGTTAGGTTGATGAAACCTGGAGGTTGCTCCACATATACTTCTTCTTGAAGTTCACCATTCATAAATGCACTTTTGACATCCATTTGAAAGACTTTAAACTTCATATGGGCAGCAAAAGCAAGGAATATCTTGATTGCTTCTAATCTGGCAACAGGTGCAAAGGTCTCGTCATAGTCGATGCCTTCTTCTTGGGAGTAGCCTTTGGCAACTAGTCTTCCCTTGTTCCTTGTTATTACCCCATCTTCATCCATCTTATTTTTGAAGACCCACTTGGTGCCAATAACTGGGTGGCTTCTTGGTCTTGGAACTAATCTCCATACTTTGCTTCTTTCAAACTGATTTAGTTCCTCTTGCATGGCTTCTATCCAACTTGAGTCTTCCATAGCATCTTCTATCTTCTTGGGTTCTATTTGTGATAGAAAGCTTCGATAGAAACACTTATTCTGGGTGGTTGATCTTGTCTTAACTCTTTCATTTTGATCTCCAATGATTAGGTCTTGAGTGTGATCTCTTGCCCATCTATTTCCTGTTGGAACATCTGACCTGATGCCTTCTTGTCTGAATTCTCCAAGATCAACCTCTACTTCTTGATGTAGAGGTTCGTTGTCTGGCGTAGTTCTCTCTACGATTTCTTCTTCAAGCTCGATGATTTCATTTTCTAAGACTACGATCGTGGTGTTGAGCTCAACCACTTCATTTGTAGTGTCTGAGTTGTCATTCATAGTGTACTGAGGCACAGTTTTGTCTAAGTCTGTTTCATCGAAGATGATGTGAATCGAGACTTCAACACTTAGCGCATTCTTGTTGAACACTCTATAAGCCTTACTGTCTGTGGCATATGCGAGAAAGATTCCTTCATCTGACTTGGGTTGAAACTTAGTCAGATACTTCTTTCCATTGTTGAGAATATAGCATGAACAACCGAACACAAGAAGGTAGCTGACATTTGGCTTTCTTCATCTCCATAGCTCATAGGGAGTCTTCTTTAATGTAGAGTGCACAAGAGATTTGTTTTGAGTGTAGCATGCAATGTTGACAGCATCTGCTCAGAAGTATTCAGGCAGAAGGTGTGAGACCCCAGATTTTATCAATAAAGATTTAAATTTTGTCGAAATAATTTTTTAATATTATGGTGTGAATTTGAGATAATATTATAGTTGTGGGTAGTATTTATAAATTTTGCAAAGTATGCAAGTGGTTATATTATATTCGATTGGTCGGGGAATATTCGGTTTAGCAGGGAATATTCGTACAACGGCTCAATCATTGGTGGACCCCACAACAGAATTATTGTCGGATTGAGAAAACGACAAAAATATTTTATTGAAATAACGGCGGAAGTTTTATCGTTGATCTTCATTGAACTACTTTCGGTAGTAAAAGTACAAAGATAATCGTGTGGTTGCATAGTAGCACACGGTATTGATTATTGATGCTTATGTGAGAAGTCACTCAGTTTGATTCCATTATTGTCGATTAATAATATGAATTATTATAGCGATAATGACATTTTGTTTTATTCGTATTATTAACGTAATAAAATAGAAACATCTTTTTATATAAAACAGAATACTTTATTAAAGTTATTCTATAAATAGAATATATTATATTTTATTATGCATAGTGTTGCATAGTGTTTTGCATAGTGTTGCATAGTATTTGCATAGTAAAATGTTTTTATATAAATAGAATATATTATATTTTATTTAAAAGATTTTGCTTTTAATATGGATTTGTCGATTAAAGTAAATCAATCTGGACCGTTCATGGATTAATTACTATGCATTCTATTTTCCTATAAATAGAAGCTCATTCCTTCATTATTTTCTTACGAATTCATTGAAACTCTAGAGAGAGAAACTATAGAGAGAAAGAAGAAAAGTATTCTGCTACTTCACTTTTCCAATATTCAGTTCTTCTAAGGTAAGGGATATTATTTGTTGTACCCGTAAGGGGTGTTATTCTTTCTTATTCATGAAGAGAACTTATGTTATTCCATTCATTATTATTCATTGAATAACTTTTGTAAAAGTGGCATACCCTATACATAACCTCAGATCACGCCGTACCCTATACTTGGTGAAATCCTTATATTATTCCATTCTTATTTATTCATTGGAATAACTCAGATCTGCTGAATCCCCTATACTTGGTGATCTTCTTCATTATTCCATTCTTTATTATTCTCATTGAAATATCCTGCATGCGTGTGTTTTTTACAGGACTCGGTTCCATTGTTTATTATTCCGCATTTATTATTCTCATTTGGAATATCATGTATACGTGTGTTTTACAATTTGACTGGTTCCATTGTTTATTATTATTCAACATTTATTATTCTTGGATCATCCTGCTTAATGTAATTTCACCGACTTCGGTTCCGTTATTATTATTACATTGGAATAACTTTGTTTATCTAAGTCTGCATGGATGCTTTGATTTCCTTTGTTATTCCATTCTTTATTATACCAGTTGGTTAAAACTTTGACTTCTATACTCCATGAAATTAGTAGAATATCCTTGATATTTACGTTTCATCCAGTATCTTTTCATGGAAATATTCTTCTGATCATTCTTGAATTTTACTCTACAAAACAGTATCTTGTTGACAATTTGGACGTTAAAAATTCCTAGATAAATTAATTCTTGAACTTGTAATATTGAATTCTTATATCATTGTCATCATCCTCATGTTTATATTATGTTGAAAGTTATCTTTGGCTTACGTGCATAGATGAACTTAGTATGATTATGACCAGGGTTCATTCGGTATAATCATGGCTTGATATAAATGATGTGACAAAAGTCCTCAGTGGCCTGTAATGCAGTGATGGATAGTTTTTGGTATGATTATGACCAGGGGTGATTCGGTATAATCATGACCATTGATAATTTGATGAAAATCCTTGACCGCGTGAATGCGAGGATGATTAGATATTGTGGTTTATTCATTAAACCGAGTCTTAGTGATAAAATTTATGAAAACCTTTTAAAACCTAAAAGATAGTAGACTTTATTTTCTACTTGACTCTTTTAATGGATTGCATATTCACCGCAGCTTAAACCGGTTGTCTATTGTATTTTATCGGTTTAACATCATTGAAGGCTAATGATAATTTATTACGCATTATCTTAGTCATAATATTTCTTCTTGGGCTAGTTGAGCTCACCCTTTCTTTCACTTTTTCTCTTGAAATGAGAACATAGCCGGGAACAGTCGGGGAACGGAGTAATGGTCCAGAGGATATCATTAGTAGTCCTCACTATTCGCGTGAAATAGTGTGATAATAATTGTAATGAGGACTCCTTTTGAGTTTGTATAATATCTAGTAGACAATATTTGTATTCAAACTCACAGTTTATGTCGTATTGTACACGACAATTATATTAGTAAGTTGTATTTGAATTTATGTACCATGTAAGTGGCGACCCAAGATGGGTGACGTATACCTAATTTTGGGGGCGTTACAGAAGGGTTGCTGCTAGGAGAGTTCTTCCAGCTTCAATCAACGTTCTGTTCTTTCTTTTAGCTACTCCATTTTGCTGTGGAGTTTGTGGAGCTGAGAAGTTGTGACTGATGCCATTGTCTGTGCAGAACTGATCCATTTCAGAGAAGTTGAATTCTCTACCATAATCACTCCTTATGGCCTTGGTTTTCTCCCATTTCTCGTTCATCACCAACTTGAACATCTTAATGAGTTGGGAACTTATTTCATCTTTTGAATTTAGAAATAACACCTATGTAAATCTTGTGTAGTCATCCACTACGACCAATAAGTATCTCTTCCCTCCAAGGCTCGTGGTTGGAATGGGTCCAAATAGATCCATGTGAAGTAGCTGCAGGGGCTTATCAATTGAGTTGATAGTTTTGCTTTTGAAAGACCTAGTTTGCTTTCCAAGTTGACATGAGTTGCATGGCCTTTCTTTGACAAAATTAAACTTGGGTAAGACTGCTACTAGATCCTTGGTGGCCAGTTTTGACATGCTTTTGAAGTTGAGATGAGACAAACTTCTATGCCACAACTAGCTCATTTCTTCAGAGGCTTTAGCCAGAAAGCATATTATCTCGTTAGAACTCAATTGACCAAGATTAACAGTGTAGATGTTCCCTTCTCTTATTCACGTCAGCTTTATTGAAGAGGTCTTCAGGTCTCTGACTTGACATTGATTGTTGGGAAAGGTAACTTGATGACCTTTGTTGCAGAGTTGGCTTATACTCAGAAGATTGTGCTTTAGTCCTTCCACATAGGCTACTTTGTTGAAGGATACAACACCATTCCCAGATGAGCCATAACATCTTGTCTTGCTAGAACCATTGTCTCCAAAGATGACTGTTGGACCCTCTTTCTCTATGAAGTTAGACATGAGGGCTTTGTTCGAAGTCATGTGTCGTGAGCATCCATTGTCCAGGTACCAAGTTATGATCGTGGAGCTTCGTTCCTGCATTAAGATTTAAGCTCTCATTTGGGTACCCATACTTGCATGGGTCCTACCTTGTTAGTACCCTTGGGAACCCAAATTTGCTTGACTTTGGGTTTGATATGCATAGGATTATTGTAACATATTACAGCCTTATGACAAATCTTATTACATACAAAACATTTAGCATGATGCATGCTTGTGAGTGTGTGAGGATTCTTTTTCCATTTGAACTTGTGTGGATTTCTGGCAGTCCTTCCTTTATACTGATTCTTCCTTTTTAATGTATCCTTGTGATTCATGACTTAGTTATAGTTCACTTAGAACTCTTCAAGTCCACAATATAGATCTAGAAGGGGGGGTTGAATAGATCCTTTTTATTTCAAATACTTTTCTAGTTTATATTATATTGTTCATAATTAAAATATGACAAACATGAGAATCTTTTCAAGCACAGCGGAATAAGTAAAAAGATCCCCTTCATTGATATATTCATAATCATACATACATTGTTCGTAGAGTAAGTTTAGTTGTAAGCAGTTAAAACATACATAGCAGTTATAGTAGTTATAGTACATAATGTAAATGACATAATGTAAAAGACACAAGGGGTTTAAGTGGTTCAGAGACTCAAGCTCCTAATCCACTCTTCTCCTTTCAACTAGCAGGATTTCCACTAAGGAAGGGCAGCACCCTGAATCACTAAGATTCCTTCAAGGCCAGCAGCCTTGGGACTTCAGTTCACTAAGAACTCTTCAAGACCAGGAGCCTTGGAACTTCGTTTAGTCCCTCCGGACAAGGACCCTTCTAGTCCTACTTCATTTAGTCCTTCTGGACAAGGACCCTTCTGGCCCTGCTTCATTTAGTCCCTCTTGACAAGGACCCTTCTGGCCCTGGATTTGTTGAGTTGTTTATTTGTTGTTGTTGAGTTTGTCTTTGAATCGCTAAGATGTCTTCATGCTCAACATCTTCTATACTTAGCAACTTTGCTTTGATAATCCTTGAAGTGCAAATTGAGTGTTGCATGATGCTCACTTCTTTGGTTACTCAACCACTTTGATGACCCTTGTTGAACCGCTTTGAAGATCATTCTCCTTGGTACTTGATGACCGCATATGAGAGGCTTCTAAAGATGATCAGTAGGCTCTTCTATTAGGTACTTAGAAGCTTTCTCATGCTTGACACCAAGATGGCTTTTTGTGATCTCCCTTTTACTACTTGATGCCTTCTCATGATGGACTTGCTAAGATGACCGTAGGCTCTTCTCTATTGTACTTAGAGTCTTCCCATGATGGACATCAAGATGTCATGATGCTCTTCTTTCTCTCTCAGCTCAACACTCTTCATGTAGTAGAACTCTCACTTCTACATAGTAGAACTCACACTTCTACTTCTTTTTTTTTATCCGACTTCCGAGTGTTCTTGGTGGATCGTAGAGTGAGCCTTCTTCACTCACTATTTCACATGGTTTAGATCACCCACCTTCTCTCTCCAAACTCTAAGAACTCCAAAGAACCTTTGATCTTTGAAGCTCTTCCTCATTTATACTCCTTCCAAATCCTTCCGCTGAAAGTAGCCATTGAAGGCTATTCAGATATCTTCACAGATCTCAAGTTGCTTGATGTAGACTGCTTGATGTGACTTGTCATACTTTTTCTCGACATCATAGTCTACTCGCTTTTCACCTACCCCGCCGATGTATCACTTTAATGTCTTGGGCAGGTCAAAGACTTTATTTCCTCTTTCTGATTCCTCGATCAGAGGTTGTCCTATTGCATCGATGCTCTCAATAGGCACTTGTCCAAATATTACCCTTCGATTGAACCTTTGCCAATGCTTCATTCTTCAGTTATTCTTGACTTCACGATTCGATGCACGCCTTCAAGGACTTGATCGTAGTGTCTTGTTGAGTGTTGCTTTCATCGACCGGTAGGTTAACACTACGATCTTGAAGAGTGTTGATTGATCTTCAATGTAGAACACCTCTTCCTTGTATTGTATAGTGCTTCAATACTTCGCTTGCTTCGATCGCTCTCGACATCGATGGCCTAATTCCTTGCTTCGTCCCCTTCAAATATCAAGACACTTCAGATTTGTATGGCGCGGCCCAACTTTTATTTTCTCCTCAGGATCTTCCGCTCACTTATCATCAATGAACCGACCGCACTTAATCACTTTAGCCTTGCTTTCTTCGGAAACTCGACCAAGATCTCGGTTCACCTTCCATCGCCTTCTTTCTCTTTGAGAACACTACGATCTTGGTTGCTTCCAAGATCGCTGTCTTCTGCTCACTTGATAGCTATCGACAAGTCGACTTTTCCTTAGTCAACTTCAAGTCTTCTTTGATCTCCTTGTGGAAGACTTCATCACGAATGGCCTTACACCTCAATCTTAATGTCGATTGGGTTGGTGCTTAGATCTTCTCTTAGCCTCGCATGCCATTCGCTGAGTGCTCTCTAGTTTTTCTCGATGTAGCTTTCAACTTGAACCGTAGGCTTCGCCCTTTAGATATTCTCGGGAGTGCTCATTTGTTGAGAACCGTGATATGCTCTACGATTCATCCTTGGCATTGTGAGCACTTCTTCTTAGATCGTAGTTCTCGCACTCTACGATTCAAATTTTCTACCGCGCAGACACTACGCGATCCCGAGATCGATCTTAACACTACGATTTCGCCAGCGTGCTTGCTTGTCTTTCATCCGATCTTGCTTCACTACGATCTCTCGCATGTAATCAATAGACTCTACGAACTCGTGAGTGTGATCTACGATCCTCGACTTGGCTTTAGCATCGTGAGAGACTCTACGACTCGAGTGTAGTCTACGCTTCTGTCTTGGCTTCGCGGATGATGACCGGTTGGCTCAGAGGCGTGTCGCGTCTCTCACGATTCTCGAACACGACTTCCTCAAAGACACTACCATCCCGAGGAAGCTTTACTCGATACACTACGATCCTTCTTCGCTTCCCTCGGCGTCTACTTAACTCCAAGATCTACTATCTCAGATACTCCTATTCTACCGATAGCTCTCGAGTTAACCTCGACTCACCGCGCATTACGACTTTCAGTGCGCAAGGTTCGACGATCGACTAGCCTATCTATTACATCATAAGATCAACCTAACAAGCTTGATCTTTCTATATTTATAGTCCTTGTACATCATTTCTTTTTAAGGACTTTACAAAGTCATTTTTGCTTATGTAGATCAACCTAACATATTTGATCAATTCATTCTAAGTCCTTGTACATATACTTCTATTATCTATCAAAGGACTTTTACAACTTTTCTTAATGCAAGCATACTTGCATATTCATTCATTCATATATATATCATAATCAAATCATATATAAATAGGAATATCATTCACATGTTTATTCCCGATAATCTCCCCTATTTGATTATGACAAAAAAAAACATTAAGTGCATATGCATGTTATGAATGAATCTTATATACAATGAGCAAAACAGATTTCTAAAATAGTTAATCATGAATGTCATTTATATTGATATGGCAATTTATACATTAAGACATTCTACATCCTCGGATCCGTAATATACCTAACTAGTTAGAGATGTACCTCTTTGGCTCCATGTATGTTTCTAGGATGCTTGTTGATCAACTACTCATCCGATTGATTTCTTTCTTTGCTTCCCTCAGGATGATGACCTTTTGTCTTTGCTTGGTTCCTCTTTAACATCTTTCCGATCATGCTCCCCTCGACTTTGCAATCTTGTTATCATCATCTTCGCTCCCCCTCGAATGATGACTTTTTTTCTCGCAAATGCTTTCTTCTTCTTTCTTCTTCTTCTCCTTAACCCTTTTACTCTTCCTTGAGTGCCTCTTGCTCCTCTTCTTTCTATGCCTCTTTTCTCCCCTTTTGTCATCAATCATTTGAGAGAGCCGCCCATGTTGGACATAAGTCGCCCATCGTAGAGGAGTTAGCAACTTCAAACTTTAGTTCTTGCCTGCCTAGCTCAAGTCAGACCGAGAAGGTCCGCCATATATCATCAATCTTGTCGAGAGAGCTTCGATTTGCTCTTCATTGGCCTTTCTAAATTTGTAGAGCTTCTTCGCTTCGATCTTGTATGGCCTTCTCGATAGATGTTATCTCTCTCTTGAGTTTAAGAGATACATCACCAAGATAGCTTGAAGCTTGTGGCCGAAAGAATCATCTCCTCGCAATGCCCTCGCTTCGCGATTCTTCAAAGGAGCATAGATATCTTTTTTTGCTTAGATCATCGAGCTCTTTTGTAGTTCTTTGATCCAAAGTAATTTGATCCTTTTGTTGGGCAAAGCCTAATTTGGTTGAGTATCTGTTTGACTTCTACGATTTTCATCCTTGGATGATTTTTTCAAAGGTCCGGAGAATCTGGATAATCGCTGAGTTCCAATCACCGGTCGAGATTGAGGATGAGGGAATATCCGATAGAAGTGCTTGGGCATAAAGGAGGCTTCTAGTTTTGGGCTAGAACATCATCAAGAATGGAGTGACTAGATTCTACGGCCACCTCCTTAGTCATGTTCTCCTCCTCCTTGAAAGTCCACTCTACGATCGTAGGGATGTAGAGATTTTCAAGCATGACGATAGACCTTGAAGTGGGGTGGGTCTTTGATCGCTTTGGTGGCAAACTTTTTACTCTTGAAAGTTCTCGAGCCACCGGCCCATGCTTGAAACCGCTTGTAACACCAACCAAGTAGCTTCCATCTTTTTCAAGAAGGCCTTGAGCCACGGCATCCACCGAAAGAACCATCTCTCTCGGTGGAGCATCCGTTAGATCATTTCGACACTTCCTCTACGATCCTTCTTACTAAATCTTGCAGTCAGAGGAACCGATATTCTTCTCCATACCTTCTCCGCTTTCGAGGTGCGTAACCTTCTAATCTTCTTCAATCTCTTCTCTCTCTCGAGCCCTCGAACTTTCTTGATCATTTTCAAGGGAATTCCTCTTGTCAGAATTTCATTCTCGTAACCTTCTTCACCAGATCTTCTTCATATTCATCTTCTTCATTTTCATTTGGTTTCTTCTTTCAAAGATTTTCTCCCGGGATACGTACTCATCATCACTCAATTCAATGATGGCATTTGATTGACCACTACTTTTTTTGAAGGCAAACTTGGCTTGCGCCCTGTAGCTTTTCCTTCTTCTTGAGGTTCAGGTATGGGAGAGTCGACTTTTCTTCTTTTTCGACTCGACATTTCTAGTTCAAGCAGATGCACTTCTTTGAGGTTCAAAGACCGGCATGAATGCATTCTTCTTCTGTCATCTCATCAACTCTTGATTCAAAGAAGGTGGCTCTCTGGATTGGTGGGGCAAGTTCTTCTTCTTCTTGAACACATTATTACTTGACCTATCATCTTGGTCATCAAGCGCTTGCATTTGGGGATGCGATTTGGTCATCTTGATTTCTTCTTTATCATCGAGTGACTACTCCGAGAATTAGCCACCGGCTTGCACATTCTTCTTCATCGCCAGCTGTCACTTTTCTTCATCTCATCGCCTTCATTTTCATTTCTTTCGGATGTCGACTGGGGGGATTGGACCTCGACATCTGCTTTTTCTTCTTCTTCACGACTTCTACGCCCCTTTCTTCGTCTCGATGTATCGATTTGGGAAGCTAAGGTCGGTGTGTCTTCCACCTTAGCTTTCTTGCTAATCGCCCTTTGAAGCAACCTCGCCGCTTCTTCTTTTTGTTGTTTCAAAGCTTAGCTAGACTTTTTCTTCTTTATTCTTGTCCTCAGGAGGAGACTCTCCTCGTGGGGCCTGGCTTTCTTTTCATCACCAAATTTTCTTCACAACTTTTGATTTCTTTCCGACCGGTGTGATTTCGCGCTTCTCTGAGTCATCGACTCGAGCTCTCTTCCTCAACTATCTTTCTTCTTCTTTGCAGAGGCTTTATCATCGCTCCCAAATTGTCACCCTTTTGTTCTCCTTAGGTTTCTTCTTCCAGCTCACAAATAATTGTGGAGACATTACTTTGTGCACATTCAATGTTTCTCCTTCATCATCCTTGATTTTCCTCCCTAGTTTCTTCTTCAAGATAATACTCAAAGATCCTTCCATGAAATACTTTTGTCAATGGCTTTTCAAAGGATTTCTTCTTCTCAAATTTTCTCTACCCACTTGAGATTTGATCGAACAAGATAGCTCCAAAGTCAATTTGTTTCTTCGTAACTATAGTCGACATTATCTTCAATTGTTGGTCAATCAATCATATATCATGTGCGAGTGTTTTTTTACACAAGATGCACTTTCCAACAATTTCACTTTAGAACTCATATTCTTCGTGAAACTCCTTCTTCTTCATGTCTTTTTGAAACTAGGGTTTCTTTGTACCCCATCAACTCCTTTCGCTTGTTCAAAGGTCGACATCTTCAAGGTTCTTTAGCCCTTGGTTAGGAAAACCTAGGCATTGATTTAGGTCAAAGATTTTAGCTTTCGTAGTCCGACCTTTAACCTTAGTAGATGTAGTTCCGTAGTTTATGGAGACGCTTTGAGTAGAACTCTTTAACCAGTCAATGTACACACGAGTACTTGTCTCTCAAGACATTCTCGAAAACCCAAATTTCTTTTTTACGAAGTTCAAGAATGTCCCCGAACTTCTTCTCGATTTCTCAAACGATTTGGTTCCGAAGTGAATGCCGGTGATAACTTGCCGCTTCTCCATTTGAATAGTTCAAGACCGTGGGTGTTTGATTTAGAGAGGTTTATGCGAGATGGATGTCCGGGATTTGGTAGGACTCTCGAGGGTTAACTATTTTTGCTCTTTGAAAGAGATTTTAGGGTTTTGAAATGGGAGGAGAAAGGTTCGATAGTTTTTTGGTAACTGCTCATAGATTTAAAATTATCTTTAAGGCGCTTCCTTCCAACTCGTGATACTCAAAGATGTGTCAACCGTCCATTGGTTGCACGTTGCCCAAGAATGAGTCAGAATTCCCCATAACTTTTCGCTTAGATGTTTCCTTTAGAAGAGTAGTCGCTTAATCGACGCGGCTTTGATCGCTTGACCTTTTGATTCGTAGAGTAGCATGATGAGGCAGCTATAGACTCTACGATTTCCTTTGTTAACTCAACGATCAACTTCTGAGAGATGCTGCAGTGGATGGCTTTGTCTTTTATCCTTACTTTGATGCAGCATAGCTCACTCACTGTAGTATTCAAACTTATCTCCTCCACTTGAATGGTTTAGCAAGTGTCTCATTTTCCAAGCTTCTTTTGTGAACCGGAGTACCTTTGGTAGACTACGATCGTCGAGTCAGTTTCTACGATCACCGAGGTTGTGCTACGATCGATCGTTGAGGTAGCACTACGATCGCTGAGGTAGCACTACGATCGCTTAGTTCTTTTCAAACTCGACTCTCACGATCGCTGACCGACTTGATCCTTGAGATGAACTAGATCAAACATTCCTTCTGGGTCAAGGTAGCTCAGGAAGGGCCAACCTCTTAGTGTGAGCTAAGGGTCAGGTTTGTCCCTGAGGCGCTTTCCAGATGGAATACTATAGCAGTGATTTGTAATGACATCTCATTCGACCTTTTCTCGAGTGGGGAGTCTTCTACCAAATTTTAGACAACCGCATTGTCGAAATCGTGGTGTCCTCCTCGCTTTTACACTACGATCATATGTTTGATCGTAGGCACTTCACGATTATGGGTCATGGTCAAGGGTTATCAAGAGTACGCTTTTGAGACGCTCCTACCGACTATGGATCTTCATTTGGTTCATCACCACAAAGTTTTGGGACTCAGAATGGTACAACTTTTCATAGTATATCTCAAAGGTTGTTGTTTCTTAATGATCACCGCTTCCTCCATTGTTGACGTTGTTTTCCCGTATAGATGTGATTCCTTTCTTCAAATTCATTTGAAGGCGCCCTTGATATCTCCTTCTCGATCGAATCTCCATCATCGCTTTGATTTCCTTGTATCGTAGAGATGAGTATTTTCAGGATCGATCACTCTACGATTATATGATAAAGACTACGAACGTAGTCTTCTTTCGACAAATTGTGTTTGTGAAGTTCTTCTCTCGCAATAAGTTCCTCTCGAATGATGCTCGATAATCTTCTCATTGTGAGCTTTCTTGAGGATTCTTCCATATAGCATTCTTGACTGGCTTTTGAGCACATAAGACCCTTTCCTTCTTTGGCTGAATGGCTTGCTTCCATATATAGATTAGCAGCCATGTGAGCTCCATTCTGGTTAGCTCAGAGGGTCTTCAAGGACAAGCTTGACAGATAGGAACTCTATCAGAATCATCTCTAAATTGTCCTTAGCCTTCTCTGGTTGAGTCTTCTTGACTTAAGTCTTCCGCGCTTCATCATTCCTTAGTGTGGTCGACCGACCAAGTACCTGCAGTTTAAATATATTTCTATTTTTGGTACCCATAATTAAATGGGTCCTCATGTAGGTTAGTTTTCTAAACCCTGCTCCTCTTATTTGGGCAATCATCATATTTATCACCAATGTATATATATTCATGCATGCAACTATCTTAAGATAATACATTTTGAGATGCATGATGGTGAGTGAGTGTAGGATATGGCATTTAATAACACACTCTCTATCTATGATGGTTTCATCATTTACTGGATTCTGTTCACAGTGTTTAAGTGTTCAGAGTAGGAATCAACTCTACGATTTATGAGTATCTAGTTGATCCATGGAGGTGATCAGTTTCTACAGATCAACCAGATCCTTTTGTAGAACTGATCATACTCTGTGAGTTGTCAAACACTTAGAACATAGGCTTGTACATACATACTAACCCACCAGCAATGATTACTTCACATAAAGTTTATTAGGCCTGTGATGTTCTTATGACCTATTTCAGATTTCCTTCAAGATGTCATCTTCAACCTAAAACTTGGATGGAGAGAAAGTTTATAGTCATTTGAGTTTCCATCCTCAAAGTACTTTCTCTCTTCACCTTTTTAGGTAGATTATGACTTCTTGTAATCCTCTCGTTATAGTTCATAAGAGATGCAATTATGATGTATGCATTTATAATAGTGAGGAACTGTACTTTTTACCGCTGCCATTAAACAATCATTTATCATGGATATACCGAGTTTAGGTATCGATGAGCATAGCTTTACTTTTGCTTCTCGATGTACTTATTGCTCTTGTTGGCCTTTAATCAATCAAGAGTGGTCTTGAAGATATAGGCCAAGAGAATCTCAAAGATTAAGATCTTTGACATCCTTTAGTCGACAGTAGTTTGCACCCAAATTGGGTCAGCTGCATATAAGTTTGAGAAGATCTTCTTTCTTCTCTCGATAAGCATTTCTTAGCATGTATGGCTTCTTCATCTTTCGATCGGTGGGTGCTCGACTTTTTGTCATTGATGTCTCTTGAGTTCTCTCGTCTCGTCTTAGTACTACAAGATCGATCAGAGGCTAGGATTGGTCTTGTTTGATGTACCAATAGAGACCATGGACCAATCTGAGCGAATTTTCAGTGTGTATATACACATTTAACCTATACACAATATTTCCAACATGTGAGCTCATCTGCATATAACAAGTTACTTACTACTAAACTAAGTTTAGAACAATGTTAGTGCCTGGGATCAGACTCAAAGCGATTAGCTTTTGAATATAGCATGAGAACCTGCTCTGATACCAATTGTTAGTTCCCAAAGGGCACAATAGATCTAGAAGGGGGGGTTGAATAGATCCTTTTTATTTCAAATACTTTTCTGGTTTATATTATATTGTTCATAATTAAAATATGACAAACATGAGAATCTTTTCAAGCACAGCGGAATAAGTAAAAGATCCCCTTCATTGATATATTCATAATCATACATACATTGTTCGTAGAGTAAGTTTAGTTGTAAGCGCTAAAACATACATAGCAGTTATATAGCTTATATAAGACATAATGTAAATGACATAATGTAAAAGACACAAGGGGTTTTAAGTGGTTCAGAGACTCAAGCTCCTAATCCACTCTTCTGCTTTCAACTAGCAGGATTTCCACTAAGGAAGGGCAGCACCCTGAATCACTAAGATTCCTTCAAGGCCAGCAGCCTTGGGACTTCAGTTCACTAAGAACTCTTCAAGGCCAGCAGCCTTGGAACTTCGTTTAGTCCCTCCGGACAAGGACCCTTCTGGCCCTGCTTCATTTAGTCCCTCCGGACAAGGACCCTTCTGGCCCTGCTTCATTTAGTCCTCCTGACAAGGACCCTCAGCCCCGGCTTTGTTGAGTTGTTTGTTTGTTGTTGTTGAGTTTGCATTGAGTCGCTAAGATGTCTTCATGCTCAACATCTTCTATACTTAGCAACTTTTGGCTTGATCATCCTTGAAGTGCAAATTGAGTGTTGCATGATGCTCACCTTTTTTGGTTACTCAACCACTTTGATGACCCCCCTTGTTGAACCGCCTTGAAGATCATTCTCCTTGGTACTTGATGACCGCATACGAGAGGCTTCTAAGTCGATCAGTAGGCTCTTCTATTAGGTACTTAGAAGCTTTCTCATGCTTGACACCAAGATGGCTTTTGTGATCTCCCTTTTACTACTTGATGCCTTCTCATGATGGACTTGCTAAGATGATCAGAGCTCTTCTCTATTGTACTTAGAGTCTTCCCATGATGGACATCAAGATGTCATGATGCTCTTCTTTCTCTCAGTAGCTTCTAACACTCTTCATGTAGTAGAACTCTCACTTCTACATAGTAGAACTCACACTTCTACTTCTTTCTTTATCCGACTTCCGAGTGTTCTTGGTGGATCGTAGAGTGAGCCTTCGACTCACTGCTTCACATGGTTTAGATCACCCACCTTCTCTCCAAACTCTGAACTCCAAAGAACCTTTGATCTTTGAAGCTCTTCCTCATTTATACTCCTTCCCAATCCTTCCGCTTGGAAAGTAGCCGCTGAAGGCTATTCAAATATCTTCACAGATCTCAAGTTGCTTGATGTAGATCGCTTGATGTGACTTGTCATACTTTTTTTCGACGCCATAGCTTCACTTGTTTCACCTACCCCGCCGATGTATCACTTTAATGTCTTGGGTGTGTCAAGACTTTATTACCTCTTTTGATTCCTCGATCGAGGTCATCCTATTGCATCGATGCTCTCAATAAGCACTTGTCCAAATATTACCCTTCAATTGAACCTTTGCCAATGCTTCAGTCTTCAGCTTATTCGACTTCACGATTCTCGATGCACGCCTTCAAGGACTTGATCGTAGTGTCTTGTTGAGTGTTGCTCATCGACCGGTAGGTTTAACACTACGATCTTGAAGAGTGTTGATTGATCTTCAATGTAGAACACCTCTTCCTCAGATTGTGCAAAGGCTTCAATACTTCGTTTGCTTCATCTGCTCTCGATATCGATGGCCTAATTCCTTGCTCGTCGTCCCTTTCAATATCAAGACACTTCAAATTTGTGGCGCGGCCCAAATTTTGCTTCTCCTTGTGATCTTCCGCTCACTTATCATCAATGAACCGACCTCGCACTTAATCACTTTAGCCTTGCTCTTCGTGTCGACCAAGATCTCTGCTTCACCTTCCATCGCCTCCTTCTCTGTTTGGCAAAACACTACGATCTTGGTTGCTTCCAAGATCGCTTGTCTTCTGCTCACTTGATAGCTATCGCATAAGTCGACTTTCCTTAGTCACCAAGTCTTCTTTCGATCTCCTTGTGGAAGACTTCATCACGAATGGCCTTACACCTCAATCTTAATGCCGATTGGGTTGGTGCTTTAGATCTTCCGTTAGCCTTCGCATGCCATTCGCTGAGTGCTCTCGGTTTCCTTCGGGATGTAGCTTGCAACTTGAACCGTAGAGGCTTCGCCCTTTGATATTCTAGGAGTGCTCATTTGTTGAGAACCGTATATGCTCTACGATTCATCCTTGGCATTGTGAGCACTTCTTCTTAGATCGTAGTTCTCACACTCTACGATTCAAAGATTTGGCCAGTGCAGACACTACGATCCCGAGATCGATCTTGACACTCTACGATTTCTCGCCTTTGTGCTTGTTGTCTTCATCCGATCTTTCTTGACTACGATCTCTCGCATGTAATCAATAGACTCTACGAACTCAGAGTGTGATCTACGATCCTCGACTTGGCTTTGGCATCGCAGAGACTCTACAACTCGAGTGTAGTCTACGTTCGCTTCGCTTGGCTTCTAGATGATGACCGGTTACCAGAGAGGCGTGCTATCTCTACGATTCTCAACACGACTTCCTCAAAGACACTACGATCCCGAGGAAGCTCTACTACTCGATACACTACGATCCTTCTTCGCTTCCCCGGTAGTAGTCATTTAACCCGAGATCTACTATCTTGCATACTCCTATTTTGCCTCGATAGCTCTCGAGTTAACCTTGACTCACCGGCGACTTCTTACTTCAGTGCAAAGCTCGGATTTATCGACTAGCCTATCTATTACATCATAAGATCAACCTAACAAGCTTGATCTTTCTATATTTATAGTCCTTGTACATCATTTCTTTTTTAGGACTTTACAAAGTCGCTTTTGCTTATGTAGGATCAACCTAATCATATTTCCTTGATCAATTCATTCTAAAAGTCCTTAATACATATACTTGCATATTCATTCATATATATTAAATCATATCAAAGGAATATCATTCACATTTTATTCTTGCAAGCATACTTGGTATATTCATTCATTGATATATGTTGATTCTTAATCAAATCATATATTAAATTGGAAAAGAACATTCACATGTTTATTCTGCAAACCAAGGATATTTCTTATGACTTTGGGATAGGTGAGTACTGTAGCATTTAGAATCCATTCCTCTTTTGTTGGAACCTATCTCCACACAAATTATGAGGCTCGACATTTTCTGACACAAGACAGATGATACTTCACGATTCAAATTATGGTGACTTGTCGCCTTGGTGCCTGGTCTGATGCTATCAGCCGAGAGCACTACGATTTCTCTTAAGTCTTTGCACACTATGATCTTTGCTTGCTTAAGCTGTAAACTTTACGTTTTCGAGAGCAATCTATCATCGTTGACTTGTAAACTCTACGTTTCCTTCAGTACACTACGATCGTTGAGTTGGCTCGGCAAACGTTGGGACCACTCTACGATTTCTGAAGAGGCCCTTCAAGGCAGGCACACTACGATCTTTGAAGCTCTACGTTTTTGCCTTGATGTCTACAATGTTGATCAGATTTATACACTCTGATTTCTTCTAAGCCTATCTATTACATCTCAAGATCAACCTAACAGCTTTGATCTTTTTATCTATACATTTTATTAAAGAATGATACACGTTAAGAGCTTAGATCAACCTAACAGATTTTATCTATCACTAAGTCCTTGTATATATCTTACTTGAAGGACTTTACAAATAATCATGAGCATATACATTAAAACATCAAATCTTAATATGCATTCTCCCAACAATCTCTCCCAATTTGATGTTAACATAACCAAGGAGATTTGTTGTCATGATTATTAGTGTCTAGATGCATTTGTAGGAATTTTAAACATGACTTAGTATTTCAGTGAGCAGCTAACATTTCTAGAGAATAAGCATGAATTTATTGATGTTCAAGAAATATTAAAGTTTAGCTTTACATCAATAAGAATTTAAAGTTTCAACTTATCTCCATTTCTTTGACCTTTTCCTTGGAGGATTTGCATACTCCTCAGCCCTTTTTTTCCTGCTAGCTTCATCCCTTCTGGCTAACTCTTCCAGCTCACTTGGACTTACTATCGGGTTGTGATCATGCCTATTCATGAATGCTGGATCTCCAATTGGCATTCTTAGGCCTTTGGTGGTCACATTTGGTGAGCTAGTAGTTGGCCCTTGACTTCTTAAAGGGTGAGCCATCAAGACTTCCTATTGATCAGATCGTTGAGTCTGATTGCTTGATCGTGGAATCTATTGGTGGAACTGTCTTGCAGGAGGGCTTCGTGAAAATTGTCCTCTTCCCCTTTCTTGGTTTCCTTGACCTCCTCTTCCTTTGCCCTGATCTCCCTGTGCTCCTTGAACCCCTTTCCCTTTAGTCTCCCCCTTTATGTCAGCATCAAGGGTTTGAATGTCTGCAGAAAGTCAATTTACTCCTTGGATAAGCTCGTTTAGTTGGCTTTGTGTTTGAGCAATGTCCTCTCGACTTTCCTTGATCTGGATTTCAGATCTAGCTTCTTTGTTTCAGAGGGCAGTGAGAACAATGTCAGTCTGTTGTTCTTGATTCACATAAGCATTTCTGGAATTCTTTGACTGAAGATTTCAGGTTTATGATGTTCTCTGGCATGAGTTTATTTTGGACTTCTTGATTTCTCTGCATTTCAAGAACAGCCTCTCTTTGCTTGGTGGCTATCTGGAAATGAATCTCATCTCTGTCCTTCATGCTTTAAAGAATTTCTTGGATAATTTCCCGCAGCTTTTTTGTAAGCTCATCATTTAGAGTGCCAGGGATATTATTTGCAGCAGTGATCATTTGATTCAGCCAGAGATAAATGAGGTCTGAGTGAGTGTCCAGGCTTTCTTCAATGTTCTTGACCATGTTCTTGGACACTTCATTCAAGTCATCTTTTGTGGGCAGATTTGGAAGAGTATCATTGGTTTGAGGATTGTTGAATGGAGGGGTTCTTTTCTGGGATTGATCTTGCAGGGAGTAGAGAGTAAGATCAAGTCTAAAATAGTCATTGGAGGAGGAGGATGGTATGTCTGATGGAGGGGCCTGAGATTCTATGTTTGGAATATGTGGCTTTACGATTTCTATTTGGGACTCTACGATGGGACTAGAGTTAGGTATCGTAGAGTTGGTGGTTTGTGGGAGCAAAATAAAGTTGACTGCATTTGGTTCCTTAGTTAAAGAATTTTGGGATTCTGCAACTGGAAATTAATTTAGTGGATGAAGTATCACTTCCAACCATCGTGGGAATTCATAAAAATAACTAAATGAAGATGATGGTAAGTGATTAACTCTGAAGAGGTTTGGGATAGACAGTACCTCAAGTTTATCCTTTGAGGAAGAGTTGTTGGTAATCAATTTCTTGGCAAAGTTGAATCTCCCTGGAAATCCATGAGCTAATACTGAGATGGCTGGATACTCTTTGAAGCTCCAGAACATGTGATCCCAAGAGTTTAGGATTTGGGCTTGATGATATGGCATCATGGGTAAGTATGAGAACATCTGATTGTAGAGATAGCTTTTATACCCATCTCTGCCCACACCAGTGATCTGAAGGTCATCATCATCTTCATCATCTTCCCTGTCTTCATTGGAGGACTCCATTATCTCAATGGGCTCTTGATGATCTCTTACTGGTTCCTCTTCATTTATGGCAGGGACATCTTATTCTGCCATGGAGATATCTTGAGGCTCCCCCTCAACTTGATCATCTTCTTGTAAGCTCATAAACTCCCCCTCAATTGGAGCATCTTCTTGAGCTTTAGGCATCTCCCCCTTAGCTGGTGTATTCTCTATCATGAGAATCTCACGGATCTCCCCCTCAGCTGAAGCACTGTCATCTTGGGCAACCATGCTCTTGTCTTCCTTCTTGAGCACTTTTTCATTCTCAAGAATGTACTTCTTGACTAACTTTCTCCTTGATTTACTAGGCTTAGCCACAGCTTCAAGACTTTCTTGAACCTCAGTGTTGTCCTGTTCAACAGCCACTATGCTTGAAGTAGCTACTTCCTTGCCTGCCATGCTTGGTTTGGTCTCTACGAACAGTAAACACTCTACGATTGAGGTGACTGATGGCCTTTTGGACTTATGACCAACTTTATTCTTCTTCAGGATATGGGATATGGTAGCCTGATCCTCATCTGCTTCATCTTGCTGTTACTTTCTTCTTAGCATCCTCAGAGTCTCTATATCAGAGGACTCTATAGGTATATCAGTGGTAGATCCTTGATGCTCTTCTACAAGTCTAGCCTTCAGCTTCCTCTTGCCCTTGCTCTTTTTGGTAAGGACAGAGGGTTCTTCTTTGTTGGTTTCTTCTTCTTCTTCGATCTCCCTGGCCACAGACATGTTTCCTAGAAGGCCTGAGTCCTTCAGATCCCAAGTTCTTCCACTGGACTCGGTCATCATTTGAACATACTCAGTTGGGTTCCTCTTCCAATTTTCAAACAATTTATGGGTCATTCATCTATTTGGGTTGATAGCTTCTCCTTCTTCATCCCCAATTTTGTCACCCAGGGCTAATTATAGAATGATCCTTATGAATCGCCCGTATAGCTTCTTCTGAGGGCTTTTTGACTTCTTTGAGTTGACGAGCCACTTACCAATCCAATCGAACAATAGGGCTCCATAGTTAAGTTGTATTCCATAACTCATGGCAGTCATGAGCTTAAGTTGAACTTCATTCACAGAGTCATGACCTGAGCTCTTGCAGCATACACATTTTCCAACTATATCGGCTAGAAATTTATACCCCTGTGGGAACTCCTTCTTCTTGTACCCTTTCACAGAGGGGAGTTTCTTGTGATGAATTCTTCTAAGTCCCTCTTGGAAGTCTACGCTATATAAGAATGGATGCCCTTTATTTTTGAGACCTAGGGCGAGGTTGATGTCTTCGGCCTTCAGTCTGATTTCCACATCCCTTACTTTTGTAGTGATGATGTCGTTTTCAAATACTCCATTCCTGTAGAACTCTTTCACTAACTTGGGATAAATCAATGTATATGTGCTCAAGGCTTCTTCGAGACCTGCCTTCTTCAGTAAGGCCCGAGTCTCGTGGAACTTGGGTTGAGCTGTTTTGAACTCGTCAAAATAGAGTCTGTATCCTGAGATAACACTGGATGCCACCATTGATTTTGTAGTTAGAAGTGAGATATGACTGAACTTTCTTCTGATTTAGGGTTTCTACTTTGAGAGAGGATGAGAGAGATAATCTTTCAAACTTCTGATTTCAAAAAATATGATTTCAATTTGTACTTGCAACTTCCCTCTCTCCTTTTTGCTTAGTGGGACAGGTGTCGTCTTTTGTTTGGCTCTACGATTTTGACTGATAGGGATTGTACTGATTTGCCCTTGGCTCCTGCTGAGCTGAGGTGTCCTTAGGGAGGACTACGATCGTTGAGGCAGTTTTGTGATCGTTGAGTGCTTTGCATTTGTCGAGTTTGATCTACGATCGTCGAGTCTGTTCAGCATTCGTCGTGTCTGTTCTACGATCGTCGAGTCTGTCTAGCATTCGTCGTGTCTTTTCTACGATCGTCGAGTCTGTCCAGCATTCGTCGTGTCTGATCTACGATCGTCGAGTCTGACCGGATCCTTATGATGAGTTTTTGACATTGCATTCTTTTAAGGTAACTCAGGAATGGCCAACCTCTTGGAGTGAGTCAAGGGTTAGGTTTGTTCCTATGGCACTTATCAGAGGGGTTGCTGTGTTTTGAAGCTTATCATCACAGGATGCACTCTTGCTTTGTTGATGGGGCTTTTGTCATCGTTGAGTCTGCTCTACGATGGTTGAGTCTTTGCTATGATTGTTGAGGTGGTTTTGTCTCTTCAGCTCTATGATCATGGACTTCCCTTGATCATGTCTACGATTTTAAGTTCAGCCTTTGTATCTGTTATGGTTAGCACAATCTAGAGCATATATTTTATGGTTATAGATTTAGCATGCCTAGCTCACTTATTAACTTATTAAATCTGGATTCATCTAGAGGTTTTGTAAAAACATCAGCAAGTTGATTTTCAGTAGGGATATATTGTAAAGATATAGTTCCATTTTGTACATGATCCCTAATGAAGTGATGATACCTTATCTCTATATGCTTAGTCCTAGAATGCATAACAGGATTATAAGTTATTTCTATAGCACTTGTGTTATCACAGTGAATGGGAATAGATTTTGAAATCAAACCCATAGTCAGCTAGCTGATTTTTCATCCATAGGATCTGAGAACAGCAGCTGCCAGCAGCAATGTATTTAGCTTCTGCAGTTGAAGTAAACACTGAGTTTTTCTTTTTGCTAAACCAGGACACAAGTCTATTTTCTAGCAATTGACAGGTGCCACTGGTACTCTTTCTATCTATTTTGCATCCTGCAAAATATGCATATGTGTATCCTGTTAGTTCAAATGAGGATTCCTTGGGGTACCAAAGCCCCAAGTAAGGTGTACCGTTGAGATACCTGAAGATCCTCTTTACAGCAGATAAATGTGACTCTTTAGGGTTAGCCTGAAATCTAGCACATATGCATGTTGCAAACATTATGTTTGGTCTACTGGCAGTTAGATATAAAAGAGAACCTATCATACCTCTGTATTGAGTTATATAAATACTTTTACCTTTTTCATCTTTGTCAAGCTTGGTTGCAGGAGCAGTTGGTGTTTTCATGGAAGAGGCTGATTCCATGCCATACTTCATGAGTAAGTCTTTGATGTACTTGGCTTGGTTTATGAAAATTCCTTCATCGATCCTGCTTTTACTTGCGATCCAAGGAAGAAATTCACTTTCACCCATCATGCTCATTTCAAACTTGCTCTGCATCAGCTTAGAGAATCTCATGCATAACTTTTCGTCAGTAGAACCAAAAATAATATCATCAACATATATTTAAACTAATAAGACTTTGTCTTTATGCTTTCTAAGAAATAGTGCGGTATCTACTCTATCTCTAGTGAACCCATTTTCAATTAAGAAGTTAGTTAGTGTTTCATACCATGCTCTAGGTGCTTGTTTAAGACCATATAAGGCTTTGTCTAATCTATAAACATAATTGGAAAGAGATGGATTGATGAAACCTGGAGGTTGCTCTATATAGACTTCTTCTTGGAGTTCTCCATTTAGGAATGCACTTTTGACATCCATCTGAAAGACTTTGAACTTCATGTGAGCAGCAAAGGCAAGAAAGATTCTGATGGCTTCTAGTCTGGCAAATGGTGCAAATATCTCATCGTAGTCAATGCCTTCTTCTTGAGAGTAGCCCTTTGCCACTAATCTTGCCTTGTTCCTGGTTATAACTCCATCTTCATCCTTTTTTTTTCTGAAGACCCACTTGGTTCCAATGACAGGATGACTCTTTGGTCTTGGTACCAATTTCCATACTTTGCTTCGTTCAAATTGGTGAGTTCTTCCTGCATGGCTTCTATCCAACTAGAGTCTTCCATAGCATCATCTATCTTCTTTGGTTCTATTTGAGATAGAAAGCTTAGATAAAAGCATTCATTTTGAGTGGCAGCTCTTGTTTTGACTCTAGCACTCGGATCTCCAATGATTTGATCCTGAGTGTGATCTTTGACCCATCTGTTACCGGTTGGGACATCTGTCCTGATGCCTTCTTGTCTTAAGTCTTCAAGATCTATTTCTTCTTCTTGGTGTGGAGGTTCATTATCTTGCATAGACCTCTCTACGATCTCATTTTGTTGCTCAATGATTACATTATCTAGCACTACGATTGTAGTGTTGGGCTCGACAATTTCATTCATAGTGTTTGCACTATCGGTCGTAGTGTCTTGAAGCACTGTGTTGTCTAAGTTTGTTTCATCAAAGATGATATGGATCGAGACTTCAACACTCAGTGTCTTCTTGTTGAACACTCTGTAGGCCTTACTGTCTGTGGCATATCCAAGAAAGATTCCTTCGTCTGACTTAGGCTGAAATTTTGTCAGGTACTGCTTTCCATTGTTGAGAATGTAGCATGCACAGTCGAAAACATGAAAGTAGCTGACAATTTGGTTTCTTCCTTTCCACAATTCGTAGGGTGTCTTCTTGATCGTAGAGTGTATCAATGATATATTTTGTGTGTAGCATGCAGTGTTGATAGCTTCTGCCCAGAAGTATTCAAGCAGATGAGCTGCTGCTAGTAGAGTTCTTCCAGCCTCTATCAAGGTTCTGTTCTTTCTTTTAGCAACTCTATTATGTTGAGGAGTTCGTAGAGCTGAAAAGTTATGACTGATGCCATTGTCTGAGCATAACTAGTCCATTTCTGAGAAGTCGAATTCTCTGCCATGATCATTCCTTAAGGCCTTGATTTTCTCTCCTTTCTCGTTCATCACCAGTCTAAATATCTTGATTAATTGGAAGCTCGATTCATCCTTTGAAGTTAGGAAGAATACCCATGTGAATCTAGTGTAGTCGTCGACTATAACTAGAGAGTATCTTTTTCCTCCAAGACTAGTTGTTGGGATTGGCCCAAATAGATCCATGTGAAGCAACTGCATGGGCTTGTCGATAGAGTTGGCAGTTTTGCTCTTGAATGAGCTTCTAGTTTGCTTTCCAAACTGACAGGCCAACAACGAGATCTTTTGATGCTAGTTTGGACATACTTTTGAAGTTTAAGTGCGACAACCGTCTATGTCATAGCCAGCTCATTTCTTCAGATGCTTTTGCCAGGAAACATATTGTCTCGTCTGAGCTTAGTTGACTAAGATTTACTATGTAGACATTTCCTTCTCTTGTCCCGGTTAGCTTTACAGCAGATGTATTCAAATCTCTGACTTGACATTGGTTGTTGAGGAATGTTACTTGATGACCCTTGTCACAGAGTTGACTGATGCTTAGAAGGTTATGTTGGAGACCTTCGACATATGCTACTTTGCTGAACGATACTGCACCATTGCCAGCAGAGCCATATCCTCTTGTCTTGCCCGAGCCGTTGTCTCCAAAGATGACTGAGGGACCCTCCTTCTCTATGTAGTTAGATAGAAGGGCTTTGTTCCCGGCCATGTGCCTTGAGCATCCACTGTCCAGATACCATATAGTCATCGTGGAGCTCTTTTCCTGTCAAAACTTTGAACCTTCATTTTGGTACCCATATTTGCATGGGTCCTTCTTTGTTAGTGCCTTTGCGGACCCAAATCTGTTTAATCTTGGGTCTTACATGCATGGAATTATAATAACATTTGGCAGCCTTGTGACCATATTTATTGCATATAATACATCTAGTACGATGCATGCCTGTGTGTGTATGATGATTCATCCTCCATTTAGACTTGTGTGGCTATTTAGTTGTCTTTCTGTTAAACCGATTCTCATTCTTCCACGTGTCCTTGGATTTCATAAATAGTGATGAGTGTGACTTACCTCTACTGTACCTTCCCAGTTGATTCATAGAGTTAGTCTTGCTTGACTCTACGATTCTTCGAGGTTGGAGAGTATAGGTTAGATTACTCTTCTCTTTTATGAATCCCAAGCCAGCATGAGATCCTTTACTCCTTTGAGTATGAATGGAGACAGTAGAACACGGTTGAACTTGTTCTTCCTTCTGTGAGGATTTCATAAAGGTAATGCTTCTACTAAAACTTGAGGCATTACTAGTGCTAGTTTCCTTTGACTTTTCCACACATGGCTCTGAGATGGATTCCCCAAAGCCTAAGCTTGTTCTATTGAATGTACTTCTCTGACTAGAGAGCAGGGAGTCCATGGATGATGAGGATTTGTTCCATGCAGAGATAGTCTTTTCTAGTTCCTCAATTTTAGAGGTTAGATTAGACTTTCTTTGTGCATTGAGTGTGTTTGTCTGTTTTAAGGTCTCATTCTCAGCCTCAAGCTTGGAGAGAAGACTAGTACTTAGAAGGGTTGTTTAAAGCTCTTCTTGAACTTTCTTCTTCTCCTCTTGAAGAAGTGAATGATCCTTAGACAAAACTCTGAACCACTTCATGTATTGATGTAGATCAGTGGTTATGCCATGCAGAGCAGTTCTTAAATCATTTATGTCTACATCAGGTGAGTTGAAGTCAAATACCTCATCGAGACTTACATCATGTATGTTGAGGTTTTGTTTGTCCTTTGCATGTTTGGCCATTAGGCATAGATTAGCCATTTGTGGTTCGTCATCATCTCTAGAGTCAGCATTGGAGTCATTGTCTGAATCACTCCACGATCCTCTAGCTAGCAGGCCTTTGTCTCTCTTCTGAGGTCTTTTGTTGCCTTTGTATTCCTTCTTTGCATGAGTTTTTTTTTCTTTAGTTCTTCTTTTAGAGGTTTGTTGCACTTGGCAATGAAGAGGCCAGGCTTCTTGCAGTTGTAGCATAGATCATTCATTTTCTCCTAGCTGCTGTAATTGCTGACCTTCTTTGGCTTGCTGGGTTTGCCTTGACGCATGAACCTTCTTAATCTTCTCACCAGCATAGCAAGGTCTTCATCATCGTCCTCATCATAATCAGAGTTAATCTCAGTGTTGACCTTTGATGCACTTTCTGTTGCCTTGAGAGCAACACCCTTATCATTCCTTCTTCCTTCTGATAGGGTTTCAGCTCGTTGAGTCAGCTCCAGTTCGTATGTCAGGAAATTGCCATATAGTTGTTGAACTGTCATCTCGTGAAGATTCTTTGACTCTCTTATAGTAGTGGTTTTGGCATCCCACTTGCTCGGTAGAGCTCTCATGAACTTTATGATTAGATCTTTGTTAGGATAGATCTTCCCATATGCTCGTAGAGAGTTGAGCAGAACGTTGAATCTCTCATAGGTGGCAGTCACATTTTCTCCTTGAACATGAGCAAACATCTCATACTGCTGTGTCGGGAGAGATTGTTTGTTTTCTCTGACTTCATCAGTTCCTTCGTGCATGATCAATAATGCTTCCCAAACCTCTTTAGCTGTTTTGTTGTTGACAATGTTTTCGAACAGATCGTCTTCTAAAGATTGGAACATGATGTTCTTGGCCTTTTTGTCAAGTTGGACAGCTCTCTTCTCGTTGTCTGTCCACTCTTCTTTAACCTTGATTTGTATTCTGTTTGGATCGTTAGTGGTTGGTGCAAGCTTTGTTGGAATATAGGGCCCATTTTGAACGGTCTCAAATAGGTCTTCATCTATTGAATCCATGTATGCCTGCATCCTGACTTTCCAGTTTGCAAACTTATCCTTGTTGCACATTGGTGGCTTGCTGCCTCCTCCAGTTCTAGATTCGCTTGGTACATGTGCCATTGGATCTACTAAAGCTTGTAAGCTGTATAATAGAACTAGCTCTGATACCAATTGTTAGTTCCTAGTAGGCACAATAGTTATCTAGAGGGGGGGGGGGTTGAATAGATATTTAAAAAATCTTTTCATTTTAAAGTTGTTAGTTAATGATGATTAAAACTTAGCGGAATTTATGTTTGTTTTAATCTCTTTTGCAAAGTAATGGAGTTATGAGAGTGAGGCAGTTATAACAGTTATGGCAGATATAGCAGTTATAGTATGAATGTAAAAGACATAATCGTTTTAAGTGGTTCAGAGCACTTAAAGCTCCTAGTTCACTCTTCTACTCAACGAGTATGAAATCCACTAAGGATGTCTTTTACAACTTCTGAATCACACAGATTCCTTCTAGACCAGCAGTCTAGGAACTTCTTAGTTCACTCTTGAACTCTTCACGTCCAGCAGACTTGGTTCTCTTACAGTTCACTTAGAACTCTTCAAGTCCAGCAGACTTGGTACTCTTCTTCAGTTGATTGGTAGATGTTGAGTTCTTGATGGTTGTTGGGTATAATCAATACGCACAAAACACGCAAGTGTACGTGGTCAACAAGTAATATAGTAGTGAATAAAGTATCGTTCCCACAAGGACAAATTAGCAAAAAATTTAACTTCTCAATTATCAGTTTTCTATTATTCCTAATTCTATTAAACTATTCAATTCAATGGTTTAAAATTATAGAAACTAAATTAATAAATAAATAAACTATCACAAAACAATCACTAATATCAAAATCCGGAATTTCAAACAATTAATGGAGAATTAGACTTATGATTTCACCCTAAGTTTCACTCTAATTTTCAAACCTTTATTCCAACTCAATCTAATATCCAAGTTTATTAATCAAGAACACGAATGTAATACTAGCCACCTCTCGATGCACTAATACCATATTAACTTAAATCCACAATTAAGATAGAAACAAGTTAAACACCTAAATCAACCAACTCACTATATCTCTATGTGAACTACAATTAAAGAAGGTTTAAGCTTAAGTTCTATATCCGATTACATGTGATGTCAAGAATATCTCTACCTTAACAATAATCAAAAATTTGTTATTCACAAAATTCATGACACATGCTACATTAACTAGGTATAGATTTGAATATCCTCTCTCGATTCCATTCAAATCCACGAGGAATTGTTGATCAAGCAATTCATAAGTTCACGCTCGAATTAACATAGATAAACTGAAAATATTTTATTGAATTGGAAATCAAAGTTATAGAATCATCGTTTCACCCAAGGATCCATCACAAGTCTAATAAGCGAATTAGTTCATAACGAATAAATTAAAATCTGAATAATCTAACGAAACCATCCTTTCAATTACAAATAAAAGACTAAAGAGAAGAAGAATAATGAACACCCTTCACATAGCCTAGATTTGTAACCGTCACGATAATCTCTTCAAATTACTCTTCCTAAGCTCGCACTTGAATACTGGAATTTTTCTCTGAATTATGCTCGTTGTGTTGTGTGATTTGTTGTTTTCAATGTAAAATTCAGCTCTCCTCTTTGTTCTGGTCGAGATCCCTTTATTTAGAGTCCAGGCACCTCATAAAACATCAACAATCCATGTTGCAGCAGTCTTCAAAAGCAAGCAGGATTCTCAAAATTCGGCACCCCCGCCCCGGCGGGCATGGCTACTGCTAAAGAAAAATTCCAACTTCATGTGTTTTTCCACTTTCGCTCCAAAACTCCATCTTTCTTCACCACTTGTATCCATAACCACCCTACACATAAAATGACATGAAACAAGTGAAAACGAACACAAAACAAAAAGATAACTACGAATTTAAACTTTAAATGAATATTGATTCGTGTATATTAAATCCACTTATCAAAATCCCCAAAACTTAAACCGTGCTAGTCCTCGAGCACAAAACAAACTACATGCTATGCAATGCAATGCAATGAAATAAATAAAATCTAAATGCCTAAGAATCCAACAATATCGCAGAAACTAACTTATCCCATCGGCCTCAGAGAAAACAAGCAATTTTACAATACGAATTTCCAAAACCAATCCACACTTTCGTATTAATTCTCAAATCTTGAACAATTATCACTGGTATAGCGTGCGTGTGTGATCAACATCTAAGATAACTGATACGGACCCAAATTCAATACATAAGCAACTTCTTAGAAGGAATCATACAGTGCAATCTTAAAAATTTCAAAGATAGGCACAACCTAACTAAAATTAAGCAATACTAAATTCACGGGTACATGCATGATACTTATACTTTCTTCTTTTTTTACACGGGGGCTTTTTGCTCTTTTCCCATCATTATTCCCCTTTTTTTAGATAGATGGTTGGTGAGTGCGTTTTACACTCCATCTCACGCTTGTGTTTATGGGGAGTGTTTCTCCTCAACCCACCACAAGACTCAACATGTTTAATTTTTTTCTTTTTTTTTTCAAAGCTTATATACCCCACATATACTCCCCCAAACTTAGGTTCTTGCCTAATTTTAGCCTTTATTGCCTATCCTTGTCATTTTCTCATTCACCCTAGCATTATCCTTTAGAAACTATTTATGTATCAATTTGAGCTGACCGGTCAACAAAGATGTTATTAGTGCTAACCTTTTTATAACTGTTTCAAACAAGTTCAAGAGTCGATTCATATCAGAAACTGTATCACAGTTCTAATAATCAATACTATATTGGTTAACTTATTCTCAATTTCATCATTGGCCCACAAATAACATAAACTGCAGCACTATAAGACATATGCAAACACAATATTAAACTAATTTTTTTATTTTTTTATTTTTATATATATATATATTTTTAATGAAAATAACAGAATTGACAACAATGCAAAATCCTAGACTACTATGCAAACACCTAATCTACTATGCAAACTAGAAATGAAAACAAAAATAACAAAATGCATGCAAATAAACAATTAAATCTCCCAAACTTAAGTAACACAATGCCCTCATTGGATAAGAATAAAATTAAGTGCATGAGGACTTCCCTGCAATCGCTTATCTGGGGAGGTGGTTGGTCCTCTTCATCATCTGAATCACTTGGAGGAAATCGAGGCAGTGGCCCGGGTTGTTGATAGGGATATGGAGCCATCGGGTTGAAGCTTTGGATTGTTGTGTTGAGTGAGGCGAAAGATGCGTTAATAGCATCAAACATGTGATCTTGTCGCATTGCCAATCGCTGCATTTCTTGGCGTGCTGCCCTATTGTGCGCAGTCATCTGATTTTGGAACTCAAGGAACTGAGGACTGGATATTGCCTCGGTCTGCGGTACCTGCTCGGTTCCTTGATCTCCTATAGCTTCATCCTCATCCTCCGAGGTATCTTCTGCATCGACTTCGTCTTCCGACGCTGATGGAAAAATAAAACCCAGACCTCGTAGATGTGACTCGCCTCCTGTCCATACAAAATACCGTGCTATCATTCTAGAATCAAGCAAAGCGAGCGACATTTGAGTAGGCTCATCATCGGACCATCTCACCCCTGCATTGCGACACAACGCACAGATGAGTGATGGGTGTGGCAAGCCGCCCGAAAAATTTCCACGTAAACACCAAATGGATGGAGAAACCGATAATTTCCTCGGCGTAAATAATGAAATCAGCACAATTAATGCATAACAAGAAAAGCCTTCTCTTTGGTGACGTCCGAAGTGTGTTGGGACGGAAGCAATTTAGCGCATAAGAAGGCGTACCATATTTTGCCATACCGGCTAAGGTCCTTTCTATGGAACACTGTACCTCCCTTTCGACCTTTAATCCAAGATGTTCCCAGCTTTGTCATGTTCATGATAACCTCCTCATAGTCAGGGTCAAAATCCCTCAATTGTGCATACTGACATTGTGACACCACCAAAATTCGGACACCCATATCTCGAATTCGGTGCATCACGTGCAACTATGAATATCTTACTAAAATCATCAACAACGGAAATAATATAATAATTTACATTGATATAATATAAATATTCGCGTCCCAAGGTACCGTAACCATTACTACGACAATTCAGTGATTAAACTTAAACATAACTTAATCATCCTTAAATACATCATAATAAGCATAACAATAATAATAATACTTCTAATCTTAAAGGACTAAGTTATTCTGTAGCCTTGCCCTTTCCCTTGTCCTTTCCTGAAGTACCGCCTTGCTCTGCCTTAACTGTAATGTTTTTAGGAAGCAAGAATGAGCAACAAGTTTGCCCAGCAAGTAATATAGCCAGAAGAATAAGCAGTTATAGCATTTAAATCTTCAAGGGTATAATAATAATTGGTAGTTCAAGGATATCAAGAAATATCAAGAGTATTCAATAGGTGTCGCTATAGACTGAAGGATATCAATAAAATTTTAGGATTTATTCATTTCGAGGTTCAATATGAATGAACACTGAGCAGTCACTAAGGACTAAGAACTCTTACTAGAATTAACAATATTATACTGTAATCCAATATAAACGAGTACAACAGGTGATCAGCCTAAAGTACCCTACGTTATACATAACATTTAATCATACCCATGTGCGCACGTCGGTTTCCTGACAATATATAATTTCCCCTTCAATGAGGGTTGTTCATCTCAGTAGATTTACGATAGTCCACACCAAGTCAATTGGTTTGGATAGCTTCTTAACACATGATAATAGTCTAGTCGAATCAAAGGCTTAGATAACTTTTATAATACATTTAAGAACGATAAGTCCAATGCTTGCAACAACGTCAAGGTATACAAACGACTTTCGAATAGAAATAGATATTTGCTCGATATAAATATGGTTGATATGACAACAATTCAAATTATACAATATGTATACAGTGTAAGAATTAAGGAACTTGCCTCGTTCGTCAACTATGTTTACCTTTGACTCCTTGTCACGTATACTGCCTATAATATAATAATGTAGCCGTACAAATTAGTGATTGTCAAAAACTGTCTCACTTTAGCTATTAATCACATAGCATCCTAGTTTAAGGCACTAGTCACTCATACAGTACATAAAGTTGAAAAATAATAATAATAATAATAAATAAATAAAATACTACATTTAACGTCAGAAACTCAGGTACTTTGAGCCAAGGAAAAATCTATAATATATTTCTGTCTAAGTTTGCTTTAAGACTGGAAAAGAAAAGGTAGATGTACTAACGTCTAAACCTAAAGCAAGACCGAAATAGCAGTTTGTGCATGAATACAAAAACATATAGAGGTTGATCCAACTTTTAAAAGTTGACATTAAAATGAACTCCACGGGTAGGCAAACTCTAACCACTTCAAGAGGTTTAGAAGCCGATAAAAGCTTTAAACTTTTAAGTTTATTGTGCTTCTAACAAAAGACATAGTTGTTTGGATCACAGCCCTTTAACCTAATATAGTTGGTAACCATTTACTAGGTCACAAACATGCTCCATGTAACACGTATCATTTGAATCAAGGGAAAGTAATACATTTATCCTTGATCAAGTAACCCCATATTATTCAATACTGGTTTGACTAAGCAGCATGCCTCACATTTTACTATCCAAGAATACATAGCAGATAAGGCTGAAAGATTTTCTTTATTTATTATTATTTTTTATTTATTTATTCCCATGCATAGCAGCTCACCAAATTATTGAATATGTACATCAATTTTCTTGCACAACTAACAGCCATGTTAGCCTTAAAAATAACAGCCACAAAGTAGCATCCTTATTGCACAAAAAAATAAAATAAAAATTAACACATAGCCTTAACGGCTTTAAATGCGTATTCTGTTCAAATCATTCCAAAATAAAAAAAGTGAAAATGGAAAGTATATGTTTCATTATTTGGTCAAATAACTAGTACATAGTTTGTTAGAGCTAAAATTTCTTTATCACCCATTTAATAGATACACACGCAGCTCCTTCTTTCTTATCCTAAACATGCTTTGTGTTTTGTGTTTTTTTTTCTACGTAGAACAAAAATTATGTACTCTTGCAAAAATTAATTTATCTAGTTTAAAGGCATATTACAAAAAAAACTAATGCCTTATTAATTTAGCATACTAACTCTTACAAGCAACAAATAATATCCACATTACTCTTGAAAAGAAAAACAAGTGTCTACTAGAAATTAAATGGAAAGTAATTTTATTTAACTATTTTATTTTTATACCTTAGCTTTGAAAAAATTAGAAATGGGTTGCCAAGATGAAGAGCTACTGCTGCTACTCCTTCTCTCCTGCTTCCGAACACTCACACCTTCTCTATATTGGTTCTTGCTTTAAAAAAAAACTAGAGCAAGGGGGTTTATATATACTAAAAGGGGTGCATTAATTAATTAAAAGTCTCTTTGACCATCCCCGTACAAGAACTTTATAGCAGCCCTAAGTGGTCTATGACATCCCATCACCCATGTCCCATTGTATTGTCAAAAAATTTACACGCAATGCTCCCCTTTTTTTTCTTGGATCCATTGGTCCCAAAATGATAGTCTCAATTATGTGTAATACCCCATGATAGAACTCATTCTGTTTGAATTGGGTCATTTATTTACAAGGCTAATTGGCTTTCAAATCAACATAGTTGCTACCATTGCACTTGCTGCAGAAAAATGGGTGGAAAAATTTCCATAAGGCTGCCGAAAAATTAAAATAAAATGGGTGGATAAAAATCACATGGCTGCCAAAATGGGTGGATAAATATCACATGGCTGCCGAAATGGGTGGATAAATAATTCACATGGCTAGGTTCTATTTCCCTTGGGCTTACACACATATTAATATCATTAAGCTTGGACTCTATTTGGCTAGCCACACACACCCCAACCGAAATTACAAGTAACATAATAGTTTGGCTAGAAAACTCATTAAGTCTGCCTACTAAATCAATTTAGGCCTACCACCTTATCCTACCAGATTTATTATTTGGATTATAAACATGCAGATACTTAATTATTATGGCAGCAAATTAATTAATTTAATTTACCCAAATAACACTAAATTATACACCACCTTAATAATTATTAATAAGTTGGGTTATTTCACATAATTTAAGTTACTCACTTAAATAATAATAAAAATGGTTTAGTCTTTTCCAGACAAGCTTTCAAACCAAATCAAGGATTTATCAATACTCTGATATAATTAAATAAATTAATTATATACCACCTCTCTTATTGACATCTTTTACTTAGTAATGCATTCCTTCTTTAATTTATTCCTCACTAATTCCATCATTGTGTCACACAAGACATTTCATAAGCTTATCATAATTCTCCACATCTTATCAATTATTATAATTTCAATTTAATTCAATTGAGTTACTCACCTCATGCCATGAAAGCATTTATAAAATAAATAATCATAGGCTCTATTTATATTAATATTAAATCATAAAATTTACGGTTATTACAGACATTGTCGTGGTACCCACAACTGATAATATGCATTAATGGCATCATCACTGAACGGGACCATGCGACCCCGCACAAACACATTGAATGGGGCTTTGTCTTCGGCGTTTGTATAAAAATCCTTGACAATGTTGACAACGGCGGGTGCCGAATTTTTGGTGAGTTTGATCCATCCCTTTTGATAGATTTCAAACACCATTTCCCCATCATTTCCCTCAGGGGCCAATCCACGCTCCGACATAAGGGCTTTGGTTAGCATGTAGTCATACCGGTCGGCGGCGATGGCACTCACAAATTTTCGTCAATTATATGTTCGTGTCGGTTGAGCGGATCTTGAACTCTCTCCCCTTTGGCGTTTGGATGTCGGTTGTGAAGTCATTGATTTTTGGATGTTAAAACTTGCTAGCACACACTACCTTCCCCTTACACTTGGTTCACTAAATTTGTCAAACACTTGGTGTGCACAGTCCGTTCTTCCCCCAAAACTCGATTGTTTCTATGGTACTTCAGTGGAGAGAGGATGAAAACTCAATAAGAAGGTAACTTACTCTCAAGTTTGCTATGTGTTCCCCAATTTCTTGATGAATTTGAAATTTGTGGTGATGAATATGGGAGGTATGTGGTAGGGTTTATATAGAGGTGATGTAGGGGAGAGGAAGTGGCCCAATCTTGATGATGGGATTCATGGATGTATGTTTGGTAATGTGGTGAGAGAGTGAATTCTAGTATAATCGTGAGTAGAAGGAGTGGGTTAAGTGGTCTTGTAATGGAGGGTGGGTGGTTTGGGTGAAGGAGAATGAGATAAACAAAAAAACGTATAGTGGGGAAATAAGAAGGCAACGTGTGTATATGCTGAACGTGCCTTCCCAGAATCAAGGACCCCAGCCCCGGCGGGGGGTGTAAGGTCATTTTAGCCCGCCTCGGCGGGCATGCCCACTGACATAGGATTTTTGGCTTCCAAAAGTGCAGATCAAAATTATTCGATTTTCCTTCTTTTCTTGCCCGTTGTTGCTCTTACTCATTTTAGACCCCTCCTGCAACCATAAACATGCAAAATGTTTGATTATTGATGGCTTGGAGTATGATTGAGAGTTTCAACAAAATGTTTACTCTATAATACCTACCTACTACGTAATAAAAGCTACATTCTAACACTTATAAATAAAACTACGAAAAATAACGAAATATTGGGTTGCCTCCCAATTAGCGCTTGATTTTAAGTCGTTCAGCCTGACTACTCCCTGTTTTACTGTGTATCGGCGAAGGTGATGTTGACGACATCCCAGTTTTATTTGCCACCCTAGTAATGCTTTATCCGTTGACCATTGACCTTAAACGTCTCTAATGTATTACGACTGTAGAGTTCAACGGCGCCATGAGGGAATACTCGCTTTATGGTGAATGGTCCGGACCATCCCGACTTAAGTTTTCCTGGGAACAATCGCAGTCGTGAGTTGAACAAGAGGACTGATTGCCCCAGCTCGAATGTTCGATGCACAATTTTCTGGTCGTGCCATCTTTTAACCTTTTCTTTGTATAGCTTGGCGTTCTCGTATGCTTGAAGTCAAAATTCGTCGAGCTCATTTAGTTGGAGTAGTCTCTTTTCTCCTACAGTGGATTAATCAAAGTTCAATTTTTGAATTTCCCAGTAGGCCTTGTGTTGTAGGTCAACCGGTAAGTGACATGCTTTTCTGTACAAGAGTTGATATGGTGACATCCCGATTGGTATTTTGTATGCAGTCCGGTAAGCCCATAATGCGTCATCCAACCGAAGTGACCAATCTTTCCAACTCGGATTTACGACTTTTTCCAATATCTTCTTAACTTCTCTGTTTGATACCTCAGTCTGTCCATTTGTTTGAGGGTGATACATTATAGCCACCTTGTGGTTAACCCCATACTTAGCCAACAGAGCTGTAAAAGACTTATTACGTATGACTACCTTCACATCGATTATTGCTCTTGGCATGCCAAACCTCGTGAAAATGTTTTTCTGTAGGAATTTGAGGACCACCTTGGCATCATTGGACGGTAGTGCTATAGCTTTAACCCACTTCGAGACGTAATCCACCGCGGGTAGAATATACTGATTGCTCAAGGACGAAGGGAATGGTCCCATGAAATCGATGCCCCATACATCAAAGATTTCCATTTCAAGAATTGTTTATAGGGGCATCTCATTCCGTTTAGAGATGTTTCCCACCCTTTGGCATCTATCACATGTTTTCACAAATTAGTGGGCATCTTTGAACAATGTCGGCCAATAAAACCCGGCTTGAAACACTTTTTCCGCGGTGCGCTCACTCCCATAATGTCTCCCATATGCCGATGAGTGGCATTCCTGTAGTATGTTGTGCACTTCACTGTAGGGGATACATCGTCGAATCATCTTATCGGCGTACTATTTGAATAGATAAGGCTCATCCCACATGTACCACTTGACGTCATGAAGAAACTTTCTTCATCCTTTTTCTCCAGATTTTCCAGCCTTGATAAATGGTCGGCAACTTGATTCTCCATTCCCTTTCTATCTTTAATCTCTAAGTCAAACTCTTGAAGTAGAAGAATCCATCGGATAAGGCGTGGCTAGGAATCTTTTTGCGCTATTAGGTACCGAATTGCCAAATGATCTGTGTAGACTATCACCTTGGTCCCGATCAAGTATGACCAGAATTTGTCAAACGCGTACACCACTGCAAACAATTCCTTTTCCGTGGTAGTGTAATTCATTTGAGTCTCTGTGAGTGTTTTGCTTGCATAGTATATTGTGTGAAACACCTTGTCTCGTCTTTGTCACAAAATAGCCCCAACCGCATAGTCGCTTGCATCACACATAAGCTCGAATGGTATATTCCAGTCCGGTGCGACTATAACGGGGGCTGTAGTTAATTTCTTCTTCAAAAATTCAAATGCTAACTTGCATTCCACAGTAAAACTGAAAGTAACATCCTTCTCTAAAAGACTGCATAGAGGTTTTGCAATCTTAGATAAATCTTTTATGAACCTTCTGTAGAACCCAGCATGCCCCAGAAAACTTCTAATACCCTTAACTGAGCTCAGTGGAGACAGTTTCTCGATCGTATCCAGCTTCGCTTTGTCCACCTCCAATCCGTGAGACGTCACCTTATGGCCCAAAATTATGCCTTCTTCAACCATGAAGTGACATGTTTCCCAATTGAGTATGAGGTTTGTATCCTTACATCGCTGCAATACAATGACCAGATTCCCTAGGCAAGTATCAAAGTTGTCTCCATAGACTGAGAAATCGTCCATGAAGACTTTAACATTTTCTCCACCATGTCTAAAAAAATGGCCATCATACACCGTTGGAAAGTTGCAGGTGCATTGCATAACCCGAATGACATCCTCCTAAATGCAAATGTGCCGTAAGGGCATGTAAATGTTGTCTGCTCTTGATCCTCAGGAGCGATGGCGATCTGGTTATAGCCAGAGTATCCATCCAATAAATAGTAGTACTCATGTTACGCTAATCTGTCTAACATTTGATCGATAAATGGCAGCGGGAAATGATCTTTTCGGGTTGCCTTATTCAACCTCCTATAATCGATGCACACCCTCCATCCTGTCACTGTTCTTGTTGGAATTAACTCGTTGTCCTCATTCTATATCATAGTCATTCCCCCCTTTTTGGCACACAATGAACCGGACTAACCCATATACTGTCGGAAATTAGATATATGATACTGGCATCCAATAATTTCAGAATTTCCTTCTTTACCACTTCCTTCATAATTGGGTTAAGTCGACGTTGATGCTCCATCGACGGTCTTGCATCATCCTCCATCAGAATCTTGTGCATGCAGAATGACAGACTAATTCCCTTTATATCCGCAATCGTCCAACCAATCGCTGATTTGTGATCCCTAAGCACCCTCAGCAACTTTTTTTCCTGCAATTCGTTAAGTGCAGCAGAAATAATTATAGGTAAAGAATTTGAATTGCCTAAGTACACATACTTGAGATGTTTAGGGAGTGGCTTAAGCTCCAATGTTGGTGGCTCCTCCAATGACGGTTTTAGTTTTTTAGCAGCTTTTTCCTCCGTGTGCAAAGGTTCAAACGGTGCTCTGAATCTGCTAACTTATGGCAATGAGTCTAGCATCTGTAAGAAGTCCATAAATTTTGGGTCATCGTTTTCTTCATCCCCTAGTAAGGTTGTTTCTAATGAATCGTTGACCAAATTCTTGCTCATATCTTCACTGATGATTTGCGCAATTAAATTTCATGGCCTTGAACACATTAAATTTGATTTCTTGATCTTGGACTCACATAGTAAGTTCTCCTTTTTGCACGTCTATGAGTTTCCTTCTCGTAGCCAAGAAAGGTCTCCCTAGGATAATCGGTATGTTCTTATCCTCCTCGAAATCCAGAATGATAAATTCCGCATGGAATATAAACTTATCCACCTTCAATAAAATGTCCTCTACTATGCCTCTCGGATATGTGACTGACCTATCTACCAATTGTAATGAAATGTTCGTCGGCCTTGGTGCAGGTAAACCCAATTCTAAGTATACTGACAATGGCATCAAGTTTACACTTGCCTCCAAATCACATAAATACTTGTTGAAATGCATATTCCCGATTGTGCATGGGATAGTGAAGCTCCCCGGGTCCTTGAGTTTTGGTGGTAATTTTCTGCTGTAATACCGCACTACACTCCTCTGTTAGTGCCACAGTCTCAAAATATTCCCATTTCTTCTTCCTTAACAGAATCCCTTTCATAAATTTTGCGTAGCTCGGCATTTGTTCTAGGGCTTCTGCAAATGGTATGTTGATTTGATGTTTCTTGAAAACTTCCAAAAATTTGGCAAATTGTTTGTCTAATTTTTGTTTTTGAACTCTTTGCTGGAATGGTGGGGGAGGATAAACAGCTGGTTCGTTAACTGGTTTGTTCTTTTCCATGTGTTTTTCGTGCCCTTGCTTAACCTCACCCACTGTATTTTCTTTCTCTTTTTCAACCTCCTTTGTAACGAAAATTTCTGGCTCTTGACCATTAAGCTGTTTTCCATTTCTCAACATAATAGGTTGACACTGCTCGTGATTACCCTTAGGATTTCTCTCGGTGTCACTTGGTAATGTCCCTTGTGGTCTATTATTCAATGCCAACGCAATTTGACCTATCTGATTCTCTAGATTTTTGATAGCCATCTCTTGTGATTTCATAGCCATAGCTTGATTTTTTATAGCCAAATCGGTGCTAGTCATGTATTTTGTCAATACTTCCTCCAGATCGGATTTCCTTTCTTGATATTGAGCTGGTTGTTGCTGGTTCTGAAATCCCGGTGGATATGATTGTCGTGAAGCTTGATTTTGCTGGTTGTTGCTCCATGAGAAATTCTGAAGATTCCTATTTCCTTGATTGTATGTGTTCTGATATGTGTTTTGCAGAATTCTGTTGTAATTGCCGATGAACTGCACAACTGCTGGATTAATCGTACATTACTCCGTTGGGTGCTCTCCCGCACACAACTCGCATATTATTGCCGCTTGCTATACTTGATGTACTTGTTGTGTTTGTTGTGCTTGTGCTGCTGTTACCGACTCCAACTTCTTTGAAAGTGCAGATATCTGTGCTTGCATCGCTGTCATACTATCTACTTCTAACACCCCAGCTGCCTTCGCTTGTGTCATTCTTGCTGTGGGCCACTGGTAGTTATTAGCCGCCATGGTTTCAATCAACTTGTATGCTTCCTCATAACTCTTAGCCATGAATGCTTCGCCCGACGCTGCATCAATACTTGTCCTGAGATTCCCATGTAACCCATTGTAAAACGTGTTCATTTGCAGCCACTTGGGAAATCCATGATGTGGGCATTTTCTTAGCAATTCTTTGTATCTCTCCCAAGCCTCATATAACGACTCCCCATGTTGCTGTTCAAACATCGTTATCTCGTTTCTCATCTTTGCAGTTTTTGCCAGTGGAAAGAATTTTGCGAGGAATTTCTGAGCTAAATCCTCCTATGTAGTTATCGAACCGGATGGTAAAGAATGTAACCAGCTCTTCGCCTTGTCCCATAAAGAGAATGGGAACAATCGAAGTTTCACAGCTTCATCCGACACCCCATTAAACCTAAAGGTGTCGCACAGTTCCAAAAAATTGACTAGATGCTCATTCGGATTGTCATTTGCCAATCCCCCAAACTGAACTAAATTCTGAATCATTTGTATCATCCCTGGCTTAATTTCAAATGTATTTGCTTTGCTATCATGGCCCGGTGATGCTTGATTGCAGTTCAGTCACCTTGGGCGTGGCGTAGTCCCTTAATGCTTTCCGATCTTCGGCTGCCATTTCCTCTTCTTTCTAAGGTGTTTCTAATTCTTGTCTCGTTTCCTTGATCCACTTGCTCAACCTCTGAAACTTTTTCTCAATGTCGTCGTCAAAAGGCAGAAAATCTGGATTTTTGGACCGAGTTTGCATAAACTGCTTCTACACCTGAAATAGAAGAAACAAAATAAAAATAAAAATGTCTAAGTAAAACTGGATTAATTAAACAGATATTGTAAAACAATTAAGATTTATACTAAATAGTCCCTGGAAACGGTGCCAAAAACTTGTTGGGTATAATCAATACGCACAAAACACGCAAGTGTACGTGGTCAACAAGTAATATAGTAGTGAATAAAGTATCGTTCCCACGAGGACAAATTAGTAAGAATTTTAACTTCATAATTATAAATTTTCTATTAATCCTAATTCTATTAAACTATTTAAATCATTGGTTTAAAATTATAGAAACTAAATTAATAAATAAATAAACTATCACAAAACAATCACTAATATCAAAATCCGGAATTTCAAACAATTAATGAAGAATTAGACTTATGATTTCACCCTAAGTTTCACTCTGATTTTCAAACATTTACTCCAACTCAATCTAATATCCAAGTTTATTAATCAAGAACACGAATGTAATACTAGCCACCTCTCGATGCACTAATACCATATTAACTTAAATCCACAATTAAAATAGAAACAAGTTAAACACCTAAATCAACCAACTCACTATATCTCTATGTGAACTGCAATTAAAGAAGGTTTAAGCTTAAGTTCTCTATCCGACTACATGTGATCATATCTCTCCCTTAACAATAATCAAAATTTTGTTATTCGCAAAATTCATGACACATGATACATTAACTAGGTCTAGATTTGAATATCCTCTCTCGATTCCATTCAAATCCACGAGGAATTGTTGATCAAGCAATTCATAACTTTGCGCTCGAATTAACATAGATAAATTGGAAATATTTTATTGAATTAGAAATCAAAGTTATAGAATCATCGTTTCACCCAAGGATCCATCACAAGTCTAATAAGCGAATTGGTTCATAACGAATGAATTAAAATCTGAATAATCTAACGAAACCATCCTTTCAATTATAAATAAAAGACCAAAGAAAAGAAGAATAATGAACACCCTTCACGTAGCCTAGATTTGTAACCGTCATGATAATCTCTTCAAATTACTCCTCCAAAGCTCGCACTTGAATCCTGGAATTTTTCTCTGAATTGTGCTTGTTGTGTTGTGTGATTTGTTGTTTTCAACGTAAAATTTAGCTCTCCTCTTTGTTATGGTCGAGATCCCCTTATTTAGAGTCTAGGCGCCTAACAAAACATCAACAATCCATGTTGCAGTAGTCTTCAAAAGCTAGCAGATTCTTCTGATTTGGCACCTTCACGTGCGCTCTAAAGTTTAAAAGGTGCATTTTGTGGCATGGCTACTACTAAAGAAAAATTCCCACTTCATGCGTTTTTCCACTTTCGCTCCAAAACTCCGTCTTTCTTCACCACTTGCATCCATAACCACCCTACACATAAAATGACATGAAACAAGTGAAAACAAACACAAAACAAAAAGATAACTACGAATTTAAACTTGAAATGAATATCGATTCGTGTATATTAAATTCACTTATCAATGGTTGCTACTTAATTGCTGTTTAAGCACTTGTTCGAAAGAACTGAGTAGCTGAGCAAGCTTTGCAATTTCTCAGATCGTAGAGTTGAGCTTTAAGAGTTGTTCACGTTGTTTGTTCAATGCTTTTTTGTCTTGCACTCATCTGCTTGATTTGCATATATGTGATCTTGAAAACTATCCGTTGGATCCATCCGTTGAAGCATTAAATGCATTTGACTTTTCTGTTCTTTGATGGAGACATTTCTGCACATCTTTTGAACTACATTCTGGCCCACTGACACTGCAGACTGCTTTTTCACCTAACACCTGAAAAGGTGTTTTCCCCCTTACCAATGGTACTTTCCTTAGCTTCTTCAATACGCTTCTTTGTTGCATACTAAGGATATTTCTTATGACTTTGGGACCGTGAGTACCGGCGGCATAGAATCCATTCCTCTTTTGTTGGAACCTATCTCCACACAAATTATGAGGCTCGACGTTTTCTGACACAAGACAGATGATACTCTATGATTCAGATTATGGTGACTTGTCGCCTTGGTGCTTGGTCTGATGCTATCAGCCGAGAGCACTACGATTTCTCTTAAGTCTTTGAACACTACGATCTTTGCTTACTTGAGTTGTAAACTCTACGTTACCGAGAGCACTCTACGATCATTGACATGTAAACTCTACGTTTCCTTCAGCACACTACGATCGTTGAGTTGGCTCAGCAAACGTTGGGAACACTCTATGATTTTCGAAGAGGCCCTTCAAGGTAGGCACACTACGATCTTTGAAGCTCTACATTTCTGCCTTGACTTCTGCAATCTTGATCAGATTTATACACTCTGATTTCTTCGAAGCCTATCTATTACATCTCAAGATCAACCTAACTTTGATATTTTTATCTATACATTCTATTAAAGAATGATACACGTTAAGAGCTTAGATCAACCTAACATATTTGATCTATCACTAAGTCCTTGTACATATCTTACTTGAAGGACTTTACAAATAATCATGAGCATATACATTAAAACATCAAATCATAATATGCATTCTCCCAATAGGATCCGTTATGCCTTGTAGCATAGATTGGATCAGAAGGGCATGGATGGGTTGGTTCTTCATTTTTTTAGGATTTCATAAATGCAATGCTTCTATTGAGGTTTGAAGCACTACTGATGTTAGTTTCCTTTGACTTTTCCACACGTGGTTCTGAGGTGGATTCCCCAAAACCTAAACCTATTCTGTCAGATGCACTTCTTTAACTAGAGATCAGGGAGTCCATGGATGAAGAGGATCTATTCCATGTTAAGATTGTCTTTTCTAGTTCCTCAATCTTAGAGGTTAGATTTGACTCTCTTTGTGCATTAAGTTCATTGGTCTGTTTTAAGAGTTAATTCTCAGCTTCAAATTTGGAGAGAGAGTTAGTACTTAGAAGAGTTATTTCCAGTTCTTCTTGAACTTCGTCTTTCACATTTTAAAGAAGAGAATAATCTTTAGACAGAACTCTGAACCGTTTCATGTATTGATGCAGATCAGATGTTGTGCCATGTAGTGCAGTTCTTAAATCATCAATATCTACATCAGGATAGTTAAAGTAAAATACCTTATCGATACTTATTTCATGATTGTCAAGGCTTTTCTTATCCTTTGCTTGTTTGGCCATTAGACGTAGATTTGCTACTTGAGGATCTTCATCATCTCCAGACTCGGGAGTTGAGTCATTGTCTGAGTTACTCCATCATCCTCCGGCTATAAGACCTTTGTCTTTCTTTTGGAGCCTCTTAATGCCTTTGAATTCTTTCTTTGAATTTGATTTCCTCTTTAGTTCTTTTCTAATAGGTTTATTGCAGTTTCCAATGAAATGGTTAAGCTTCTTACAGTTGTAGCATAAGTCGTTTATCTTCTCCTGGCTGTTGGTGTTGTTGAATCTCTTAGGTTTGATGCTTCTGCCTTTACGCATGAACCTCTTAAGTCTTCTTACCAGCATTACGATATCCTCATCATCATCTTCCTCAGAGTTAGAGTCATTTTCAGTGTTAGCTTTGGAGATGGTATCTATTGCTTTGAGAGAAATTCCTTTGTCCTTATTTCTTCCTTCAGATAGAGTCTCTACTCGCTGAGTCGGCTCTAGTTCATAGATGAGAAGGTTGTCATAGAGTTGTTGAACAATCATTTCATGAAGATTCTTTGATTCTCTGATGGCAGTGGTTTTGGTATCCCAATTACTAGGTAGAGCTCTCATAAACTTTATGATCAGATCTTTATTAGGATAGATCTTTCCAAAGGCTCGAAGAAAGTTGAGCAGAACATTAAATCTTTCATAAGTGGAAGTGATGTTTTCTCCTAGAAAATGGGCAAATATTTCATATTGTTGAGTCAGAAGAGATTGCTTGTTTTCTCTGACTTCTTCTGTTCCTTCATGCATAATGAGCAACGTTTCCCATACTTTCTTAGCAGTTTTGCTATTGACCACATTTTCGAATAGATCATCTTCTAAGGATTGGAATAGAATGTTCTTTGTCTTTTTGTCGAGTTGGACAACTTTTTTTTCTTTATCAGTCCACTCAGTTTTAACCTTGACTTGAACTCTGTTTGGATCTTCTGGAGTTGGTGCAAGCTTTGTTAGAATGTAGGGCCCATTCATGACAATTTTAAATAGTTCTTCATCTATTGAGTCCATGTATGCTTGCATACGAACTTTCCAGTTGGTAAATTTATCTTTGTTGCACATTGGTGGCTTGCTGCCTCCTCCAGTCTTTGATTCGCTTATCAAATATGCCATTTGATCTACTCAAGCTTTGTAGGCTGATTGAGAGAACCTGCTTTGATACCAATTGTTAGTTCCCAGAGGCACAATAGTTATCTAGAAGGGGGGTTGAATAGATATTTTAAAAAAAAAAATCCAAATTTTTTGTCAGATATTGTTAATCAATTTTAACGGAATATATGATTAGTTTGTTCCCCTTTAACATAAATAGAGTTAATAGTTAACATGCAGTTATAGCAAATATAGTAGTTAAAGCAAGAATATAAAAGACACAAAGAATTTAAGTGGTTTAGAGCATTCAAAGCTCGTAGTCCACTCTTCCACTCCTGAGTACGAAATCCAGTAAGGATGTTTTTACAATCTTTGAGTCACTTAGATTCCTTCAAGACCAGCAGTCTTGGAACTTCTATAGTTCACTTAGAACTCTTCAAGTCTAGCAGACTTGGAACCTCTTAGTTAACATAGAACTCTTCAAGTCCAACAGACTTAGCACTTCTTACTTCACTTAATGATAGTTGAGTTCTTGAATGGTGCTACTCAGTTGCCGTTAAACTTGTGTTCGAAAGAACTGAGTAGCTGAGCAAGCTTTCTTTACAGATCGTAGAGTTGAGCGTTTAGTGTTCTTCAGCTTTTTTATTGTGTACTTGCTTAACTTCTTGCATCTGCATCTGATTTGTATATAAGGCGCCTTTGAAATGTATCCGTTTGAAAGCATCCGTTGAAGCATTAATTGTATTTGACATTTCTGAGCATTGATGGTGACTTCCTAGAAATCTTCTGCCTAGCCGTCTGGCCCACTAACACAACAGACTGCTATCTCACCTAACACCTGAAAAGGTGTTTTCGGCTGACATGAAGTATTTTCCTTAGCTTCTTCAGTGCGTTTCTTTGTTATATACTAAGGATGAGTGTTAGGTCATTGGGATTCCCGAGAGTCTCAACGTCTATAATCCATTCCATATTTGTTGTGATTTATTCTTAATCAAATGGACAAGGCTTAATGCTTCTGATGCAGACAGATGATACACTACGATCATGATCATGGTGTCTTACAACATTAGTGCTTGATATGGTACTAGTAGATGAGAACACTACGATTTCTCTTAAGTACTGGTAAACTACGACCTTTACTTGCTTGATTTTCAAACTCTACGCTTTCGAGAGCACACCACGATTTTTGAGTTGGCTTCAGCAAGCATTTGGACCACTCTACGATTCTTGGAGAGGCCCTACAAAGAAGACAGACTGCGATTCTTGATGCTCTACGATTCTGCCTTGGCTTCTGCAATCTCTTGAATAGCTCGGCAGACTATGATTATGTTGAAGCCTATCTATTACATCTCAAGAGATAGATCAACCTAACAGCTTTGATCTTTTCTTCTATACATTCATGTACATAATGATAAACATTAAAGCTCAGATCAACCTAACAAGTTTGATCTACCACTAAGTCCTTGTACATGTATTCCTTGAAGGACTTTACATATAAGCATGCATATTTACTTACAACATCAAATTTAAATATACAATTTCCTAACAGTATCAACTTACCTTGAGTGGTTATCTAATGTGGTCCTAGTGTCGAAGCCTGGGGGAAAGGTGTGAGTCTGTGTAGATTAACGAGATCTTAAAAAGCCCAGCCTTAAAGATGACTTCCCAGTGCCATTCATCCATGTAATATGGGTCAATTCTGGAAATTGTACTTTGACGGGGCTGCCAATGCATGAGGAGCCGGTGCAGGGGCAGTTTGTGTATCTATCACTAGGGAGCAATACCCTGTAGCCACTAAGCTGTAGTTTTGAAACTCCAACAACACGATAGAATATGAACGATGCCTGTTGGGGTTTAAATTGGCCCAATCTATGGGAGTCAAACGGTTGGTAGTATTCGGAGATTCGTAGCTAGTCATCAGATAATCTACTGGGGATTACATTACCAAAGAGTTAAATCTATTGCCATACCACCACCATGTTATCAAGATAGCAGGAGAGTTTGAAGACATTGCCTTTATGCATATTCCTCGGAATAGGAACGACTTTGCCGATGCATTGGCCACACTGGCCTCATTGGTGAACCAATCAGCAAGAAAGACTATGCCTGTTATCACCTTCTTAGCGCAAAATGTACTATCATACAGAAATGACATCGGGGAAATATCAGATGAGATAGCCCTAACTGATCAACTTTGGTACCAAAACATCAAAGAATATTTGCGAGACAGATCCACCCCCGAAGGAGTGAGCCAAGCTGCAAAGAAGCGAATGCAAAAGATGTCCATGAATTTCTACTTAAGTGGGGATGCTCTCTATAAAAGAGATCTGGGTATAGGTCTTCTGAGGTGTCTAGGCAAAGATCAGGCCTAAAGACTTATGAATGAAGTGCATGGTGGAGTGTGCGGAGCACACATGAATAGAACTCTACTTGCCAAGAAGATATTAAGGACATGACATTACTGGATATTCCTCAAAGTTGATTATGAGGATCATGTTAAGCGATGCTATCAATGTCAAATCCATGCCAACATCATTCATGCACCTCCAAATCAACTACATTGCATGACATCACCATGACCGTTTTCCATGTGGGGAATGGACGTGATCGGTCCTGTTGAACCCAAAGCTAGTAACGGTCACATATTCATATTTACCATGATTGATTATTTACTAAGTGAATAGAAGCAGCTTCTTTCCCAAAGGTTACAAAGGAAGTCATCGTTGGTTTCATCAGGAACAATGTCATTTGTCGATACGGACAACCTGAGGTTATAGTATCAGACAATGCCAAAAATCTAAATAACGAGATGATGAGGGAACTGTGCAGTAAGTTCAATATCAAACACCTCAACTCAATTATTTATTGTCCAAAGATGAATGGCACGGTGGAAGACGCTAATAAGAATATCAAGAAGATAATGATGAAGATGTTAGAAAACCACCGGGAATGGCCTAATTTGTTGCCTTTAACCCCGCTCGCCTACAGAACATCGACTCAAACTTCTACTGGAGCTTCACCGTATTCACTGGTATATGGCATGGAGGTTGATCTCCCTATCAAAGTGGAAATGGAAACGCTAAGAATGATACTGGATTCCCAGATAGAGGAGGACTAATGGATACAAGGTAGATATAATCAGCTGTCCCTTATAGATGAAAAGAGAGCCGCATCTATCTTTCATGGTCAGCTATACCAACATCGAATTTCCCGATCCTATAATAGGAAGGTATGGCCTCAGACATTCAAAAAGCATGATTTGGTACTGAAGAAGATCATTCTAGGCCAAGATGCAACCAAAGGAAAATTTTCCCCGAATTGGGAAGGACCCTTCATTGTCAAGACGATCTTATCAGGCAGAGCCATAAAGTTGGAAAAGACGGACAAGGAAAAAATCCCGCAATTGATCAATTTTGATTCCGTGAAACGATATTATGTCTAAGACCTTTTTTCATTCAAACTTGAATGGTTGTCTTAGTTAAAAAAAATAAGTCAAGTCAAGTCAATCATTCAGGCCAAGCCTAAACTACGAAATACTTGATCTCCCCTCATCCCTGGGAGTACGTAGGCAGTCATTTATGGTGTGGTCTAACCCTAAAAAAAAAATCATACCCTTTTACCTCATATCAATCCTAAACCTTAAACTTATCCCAAAAACCAAAAATAGCCAGATATAACCCTTAAAGTCGATGACCCATGCTGAAAGAATCTTTCAGCATCTTAACATCGCTTTATCAAATCTGGTAAAAGGATGATAAGAACCATTCTATGTTAAAGTAATAAATCATGAAGCGGAAACAACAATCAAAATACAGGTCTAGACGTACTCAAATGAGGGAAGTCGGTTAAACCTGTTGCTTTTTATATATACAACTATTTAGAATATAAAATATGTTCAAACATGTGATAAAAGATAATAATATAGTCTGTGCAGGAAAGTACAACAGGACTACAAATATGAGGTCAAGCTAGACAGTATCTCCAAATCTCTAATAGTGTCTATAGTCAGAGGACAAGCCCTAAGCTTCTGCTCCAGTGTATCAACACGCCTCAACAACTCTACTGCTGACCTAAAGATACCCTCCTGACTCTGAATGACACCTCAAGCATGACTAGTAATCCCATCCGCAAAAGATCAGACGGTATCCCTATCAGCTATAGCCTCATCTAGAGCAGTAAGAGTTGCATCCCTCTCAGCCATAGTTGCATCCCTACCTGTAATAGCGGTCAACATCAAGGCCTGAGCCTGATCCCACTTATAAGTAAATATATGCATATGACGATCTAACTCATCCCTTGAGGATGAAGCAGAACTCGGAGCTGTGCTAACCAGAGTCACTATCAAACCTACAAATAGCTTCTCCTCAGTAGGAAATATGGGGTCCTCTACCGGCTCCGTATCATCAGTATAATGACCAACTGAAAGTAGTATGCACACAAGCCAATCATGTTTGATGATAAAGTATATACTTTGTAACAATCTTATTAATTTATTAATAAAAAGTATTAATTTATGAAAGGCTTTTAATTATCTACATGATGCTGCTTTATAATATGTGATAAACTCATAGTTTTAAGCAATACTTTTAGAATAATGATGATGGTCATTCTAATGAGATCTAAATTCTTAGAAAGCTTAAAACCAAAATAGTTCCCAATTGTTGGATTACTAAATTGGGGATTTGTGAATCCGGATAGATTGGTACATACGCTATTTTCTCATTAGATGAGGATGATTGATCTCATGATCATTTGTGTGGATACACTAAAGCAAGTATATAGGTGCTTATTAGATAATAAGTTCACTGAACATGGTTCACTGAACTTGGACTTGAGATCATCATAGTATCTTGTGTATGATGAGTTATACTTTGACTTATTCCTTAAGACCCTTAAGGTATATCAAAGGGTGTGTTTGGGTATAATAAGTTGTACATGGAGATAATGTATGATCAATAAAGAATCTACTACTTCTAGTAAAAGAAGATAAATGTCCTATGTGATTCAATAAATGACAACCCAGTAGTCATTGGCCAAGGCATAATGAAATTAGAAAGGAGTTTCAAATTTGCATTATTTGGAGTTGTGCATTTAAGAGTCGAAATACATATACTTAAATAAAATAAGACTTGACAGTAATTCCATGTCTTATATTTAATTGGGACACTGTATGGTGGAAGGATTGAATTGTACAGTACCTATTTACTCAAAGGTTCTTTTATGATTAATGTTGAAATCTATATTATCTGAAAAGTCGTTAATCGCTAGGGAGGCTTATCCCTATTGTAGAATAAATATTATTTATTTAAATAAATTAATAGTTTAATTAATTTATTTATTTAAATAAGATTAGAATTGTTCTAATTGATTTATTCACAACCGATTTAATATGGAGAACCTAAAGGGTCACACCATGAAAGGAAGAATAATTATTTAAGAAGTTAATGGCATAATCGTAATAATAAGTTAAGTATATTTAATTTAATCTATGGTGATAGAATAAATTAAATAGCTTAATATTTATTATTTAATATTTTGGAAATATTAAATATAAATTAATAAGATGAGTCTTATTATTATTATTACTACTATAATTATTTAATTCCTAAAGGAGTTTTGGAATTAATTAATAAAATTACTCTCATTTATTCCTAATAAGATTAGAGGCAAATTAATTTAAAGATTTTAATTAATTATTCCTAATAAGATTCGGAGCATAATTAATTAAAGGAATTTAATTAATTAAAATAAAACTCAATTCCTTTATTGTTAAGGAGAGTTGTCCACATCTATAAATAAGAGGAGTCTTATTATGGGTGAGGGTGGTTGACACTTTCACAAAATACGTGAATACGTAATTCCAATAGTTAGGAGAGTATACCATTTTCTATGAGAGATAGAAAAACTAGGATTTTGCCAAATACTCATCTTCTTGAATCTTTCTTCTTCCTTGATGGATCACCTCTAGAGGCCAATCACTTGGGTGGCTAACGTTGATCAAAGGAATGAACCCAACCCAGTGGATTCAAGTTGAACATGAAAAGGATTTGGAGGTGAACTTGTACCTGAGGAAGCTTGAATCTTCAAGGGTGTGATTCTCATTCTTTATCTTTTCGTTTAATTAATAATTTTGCATAAAGGATGATCCGGGTATATGGTTTGTAAAAACTTAAAACTCTGATTTTTTTACGTTTCCGCTTTATTTGTGCAATTTGATTGTGTTCATGCATATTACAAACCTAACAGTGGTATCAAAGTCAAACCTTTATGCGAATTATTAATTATTTTAATTTGATATGTATATTGATATGTGTTTAGAACAATTTAATTGGGCATAATTTTGTTGTATAAAATTTATTAAAAAAAACACGTAATCAATTGGTGAAACCACGGATTGGGAATTTTGATTTCGCTATCCCGGTCCTCGCTGAGTCCGTATTGTTTTTGGAATAAGATTATTTATATATATATAGTTCACTGATTTATTTCTTCAAAAGTTCGTCCTAGACATGCTTCAGTTAGTAGGCGAATTGATAGTTAACACTTAACAGGTTAGTATGATCCTAAATCATGATTTCTTATGTTTATATATATTATATATATATAGAATTATTCATCCATGTGCAACGCGTTTGCCATGGACATTTTCAAATAAACAGTTGATTCTGATTGATCTGACAAAGAAAATTGATTGGTCAATTTTCTCCTGCTAGCTACTGACATGGCGGCGATCCCTTCTTTTTTCTGTTAGCTTTATTACATTACTACCCCTAACTCTTATAATACATGGGCTGCTTGCTACTGAAATTTCATGGCGGCGTGAGCTTTAAGTAGTGGTAGTGTGAGTCCCACCCATATGGCTACTTAAAGATAAGTTTACATTTATGTATACATAATGTAAAAATAAAAGATAATGATACATAATATAAAAATAAAAGATAATGATAAGATAAGTCTTAATAAAAGATAAACTTATTTTAATAAATACATAATGTAAAAATAAGATAAGTTTGAATAAAAGATAAATTTATCTTTATAATAAAATAAATATATCTTTTATTATAAAACATAAATTTATCTTTTATAATAAAATAAATTTATCTTTCATTATAATAAAATAAATTTATCTTTTATAATAAAATAAATTTATCTTTTATAATAAAATAAAATAAATTTTATCTGTTATAATAAAATAAATTTATCTTTTATAATAAAATAAATTTATCTTTTATAATAAAATAAAATAAATTTTATTATAAAAGATAAATTTATTTTATTATAAAAGATAAATTTATGTTTTATAATAAAAGATATATTTATTTTATTATAAAAGATAAATTTATCTTTTATTCAAACTTATCTTATTTTTACATTATGTATTTATAAAAATAAGTTTATCTTTTATTAAGACTTATCTTATCATTATCTTTTATTTTTATATTATGTATCATTATCTTTTATTTTTATATTATGTATACATAAATGTAAACTTATCTTTAAGTAGCCATATGGGTGGGACTCACACTGCCGCTACAGCCTGTAGCAGCAGCCATGCATTATAAGAGTTAGGGGTAGTAATGTAATAGGCTAACGGACAAAAAGAAAAAGGGACTGCCGCTACAAGCTGTAGTGACAGGGAGAAAATTTGACCAATCTTAGCCTTCCAGATCAACGGTAATCAACTTGTTTGCTGAATAGTGTCCATGGCAAACGTTTGCCATGGATGAATACCCATATATATATATATATGATTACGTTAGCATAATCTTGGTTCCTAATGGTCACGTGAACTTGTTATGCAATATGGTTACCTTACTAATATATAAATATATATTATTTTTTTAATTTTTTAATCTTAAAATAAAAGGTTTATTTTAATTTTAAAATTAGATTTCATGCTAACTAATTAGAGTTGGAATTGAATTTCATGTTTCCTTAAATAAAGGAGTTTATTTAGATATGAAATAACATTTCATATTATTCAAAATAAAGGAGTTTATCCAAGAATAGGAAAAAGAATATGTGTTTCCTTTAATAAAGGAGTTTCTTTTTACTTGGAAGTAGATTCCATTATTAATTAAAATAAATGAGTTTATTTTGATTAAAGAATTTGATTAAAATAAAATAGTTTATTTTATTTAAAATTGGATAAATTAAAATAAAAGAAGTTTATTTTGATTTAAATTTGAATTAAAATAAAGGAGTTTATTTTGATTCAAAATTAGATTTTATTCTAACTAAATTTGCCCATTAAATGATATCAATATATATATATATATATATATATATATATATATTGAATGTTTATTATTCATGAGTTGAATGTTATTTATTGATTAATATGGTGATGTGTATGATAATAAATGGGATTGATAATGGACTATTGACCAATGTGATTGAATTTTATTTTAGTTGGATTCATGAATGTATGAGTTTTATTAAATGGGGTCTGCGTACCTCTTCTTCTCTAATTTTTTTCTTAATGTAAATTCTATCATCCCTCCTATGTACTTCCCCTTGACTGCTGATCAAGGTTTCTATTTATTTTAAAATATTTTTGTAATATGAATAGTTAGAATTAATTGTGAAGAATTGGAGATCAAGATGCAAGGAGCGCTTGAAGACCCGTTTCTAATGGAGCCCGGGTTTAAATGTAATAGTTATATTTGAATTTAATTCTTACACCCTAGGGTTTGACCTTTTGGTTCACTTTGTGGCTCTAATGAACCAAACTAGAATAAAAGTCCATAATCAATCCGGGTAGAATATAGTATTCTATATGTGCATGCTTATGCTATATATATGTAGACACTCAAAAATTTCTGTACACATGGCACTAACATTGTTGGAGGACAAATTCGTCTTTTAAGAGGGAACCCTGAAAGACAATCCATATCCATACCGGATACTACCGAAAGTTCAGCATCAACCCCAGAGCACTCTGGGAGTAACAAATCCAATATCGGAGATAACCCCGAGGCGTGCAGATCCAATACTGGAACACACACCAGAGAAGACCGACTAATTTCGGAGATAACCTCGAGGTATCCAGTCTCAGTCCCAACAATGGGAATAGCCACCAACCTTGGTGATAACCCCAAGGGATGCAGTTTCGGCGATAACCCCGGAAATGCTTGTTTCAAATACGACCAGCTTCAATCTCGATGCTCACAAAAAGATACACTGTACCAACCCGGTGATAACATCGGGAAGACAGTCACACCTCAAAGATGACAATGAGGACCTTCGACAAATGCAAAGTGATTCAATCTCAAATAAGCTCGAGCAACGCCATGCTCAAATTTCAATCCGGCGATAACACCGGTAAGGGGCAACATCGTCATCTCGCCAACACGATGCCACGCCACGTCACGTCGTCTCAACATCTCCACGCAACGATGTCCCATAAGACTAACCAATCCCGAGTGACTATTGTGCAGGGTAACAGATGAAAGTTGAAGCTTGAAGACCGGAGGGCATCGTCCCATCTTCAATGACTTCGTACAAACTCTAATCCCATGCCATCGTACAACTCTCGACAACGGCGGTCAGAAATAGGTCATGTATACCTCAAACGGATGCCCGAAATGCACTTCTGAAAGTTCGAGTGGACATTATAGTGCCCGAGTGCACGTACTTCGAGACGACCCGACCCAAAAAACTCGGGCCCACCCAAGTTGCCTCTGGTACACCTGCGGCTAAATCGTATATAAATAGAGGGCTTGGGATGCCCATTTTGCAAGAGAAAATGGCGAGGAAGCCCTGCCCAATTTGCTCCGCAATCACCCCATGCAGTGTACTTTCTCATTTTAAACACCTGTGAGCTCATATATAACCTCTTTTGTACCTACAAAATCTAGTGTTTACCCACTCTAAAGATATAGAAGTCTTCTTTGGTAGTCAACTGTAAGTCTTCTCACACACTCTAGAGTCTTTCTCTTCATCTCTGCACACACCCTTCTTCACATTGAGAGTCGTGTTGCGCACATTTACCCAGACTTTGGTTTGTGGTTTTGTTTCAGTTTATATATATATATTATATATATATGACTAACATTATCAAGTTATGCCTCGATTGAGCCTAGACTTCGGTTTGGAGCGTTTATTTGCTTTTCTATATATATATTTATATATATGTGTACTATGTGTTCGGACTGCTTAGATGAGCACGGATTTTACATCCTGAGGCGTTCTTTTTAATATATATATATATATATATATATATATATATTTATATATATTAACTGTGTGTTGGACTCTGTTCGATGAGCTTGGATTTTACATCTGGAGCGTTTACTGTTTTAATATATATATACTTATATATATTAACTGTGTATCGGACTCTGTTCGATGAGCCTGGATTTTACATCCGGTGCGTTTATTATCTTTTATATATATATATATATATTTATATTTCTTCCCACCTGGAGTTTACTTCGTGGTGGTTGATCACTTTTACAGCTTTCTTTACGTTTTGTCCTGCCTGGAGTTAACTTCATGGCAGTTGATTGCTTTGAACAACTTTCTTTACAATTCATCCCGCCTGGAGTTTCCTCCGTGGCGGTTGATAGCTTTACAGCTTTATTTACTTTTATGATCCCCCATGGAGGTGCTTCGTGGTTGGTGATCATGTCTGTATATATATATATATATATATATATTTATAACTTTTATATATATACACCTGCTTATTGCTTTCTTACAAATTACGGTATCATGTGCGCCTAGGAATCATGTGATCACAGATTCAACCCATTGGATCTAGATTCGGTTCCCGTGATGGACATTTTCAGCTGTAAGCAGCTTGTAAATTATTCTGCGATGTCTGAATTTCCTCATATGGTTTCCATACCTATGAGGAAGTCAGCATTATTTTTATACATTATTTTCGTACGGATGCTTCGAATCTGTCAAATAAAATCAATCAAGCCGAGCACTTAATAAAATGGGAGTGTAAAAGGTCTCAATTACTATTGAGCATCAGGGTTTGAAAAACCTCTTTTATAAAACATCACTGCCATATCTTGTTAAAAATTGAATTTTTACTTAAATTCAAACCCTGTGTATATAGGTGCGAACGAGGCCTCACACTACTTCCAAATAACAACACATTGACCCACACACACACACATTCAGATAATAGTTTCTTGAAAAGAGGCGGTCACTGTGGTAACACGGATGTCAGGGGGTGCCTAACACCTTCCCCCCGCATAATCAAGTCCCTGGACCCTAATGAATCTCGGTTTCACCGACCCGTTTAGCAGTGTCACATCACTGGGTCAATGTGCAAACCTTTTCTCGGTTGTGTTGGTACAAGCATTTAAAAAACCAACTAGCGACTCTTAACAGTCCCATCGTCGACATTATACATGTCGGACCTTTTTCACTTGTTTTTTCAAACAAATCTCACTTAAAATGAGAACACCAAAGAACAAGTAACGAAAAGGGACAATTAAAAAATCCCGACGTCGACAGGTGGCGACTCTGCTGGGGAATCCAATAAGAGGACTTAAGCCTCTATTAAAATATTTTCAAAACTGTTATCTGCTTGTGTGTGGATGTTGCATTTACATTTTTTATGATGAATGTGTACAAATGCATTTCCTTATTGCACTTAGTGTTTCACACCATATCTGCTTGTGATATTAATGCTTCGCACCATATCTGCTTGTGATATTAGTGCTTCACACATGTCATCATTTTCATACAGTGAGACACGATGTATGTGAATGTATGTTGTGTGGTCCCTCCACCAGGAGGCTATCCCGTCCGTGTTTGATTACTGGACTCATAAGAAGACTAATTCTCCGAGGCTCAGGAAAGGCACCACCCAAATTCGCTCCAGTTGAAAGACCAGATTAACTTCCTATCAAGTAGATTGCGATGATTTGGGAACCTTCATGCCAAAAAGCCGCGAGAGTAACCTAAGATAGGTCAGCCTCTGATAAACCCAAAACGGAGGAAAGTCTCTTCATGCTCTCATTTCAAATTACTTGTAAACACAATTACACATACATATTTTTAACACGCTACAAATAGCTGACAATCGTTTTACAGGATAAAATTCCTAAAATGGACACACCACATAGCATGTTAATTTACATTCCCTAAAGACTAAACTATGCAACTTCTGTTGCAGGGAACCAATCGGACCTACTACCCGGTCAAAGTCCAAAAAGGCAACAGGGCTACAGTCAATTATGTCGTCATCCGACCAAATTGAACTTAATCCAGTTTCTCGTAAAGAATTCGACGGATTAAGCAAACACATTACGGATTTGGCTGTTCTACTCAAAGAATTACACCAGTCTAATCAGGGTCCCAAAATACCCGTACATGCTGAATCCTCCACAAAAGGAGGAATCACGGTCATTACAATACACGAACTACGATTTGATATCGACCAACAAAACTCATGATGTCGCCCATCCCACTCGGAGACCCGGAATCGGTGACATCAAAAGAAAGTCCTCCAAATGGAAGAGACCCTTCATGCTATCAAGGGAATTGGAACACACAGAAGTGTTTCATATGCTGATCTATGTATTTTCCCTAGTGTTCATTATCCAGAAAAGTTTAAAACTCCTGACTTTGAAAAATATGTCGGGTTAAGAGATCCTTACACACATTTAAAGGTGTTTATTGGAGAACTTGGATCTTATGCAGAGGATGAAAAGCTCAGAATGCAATTGTTCCAGAAAAGTCTAATTGGAGAAGCCCGTTCGTGGTACACAAGATTAGAAAATTCAAAGATCCATAGGTGGGAAGAGCTAGCACATGCTTTCCTCACTCAATACAGCTTTCAATCTCAAATGGCTCCTGATCGGTATCAAATTACCAAGATCAAGAAACAATCTAACGAGTCTTTCAGAGAGTATGCTCAAAGGTGGAGACGCCTGGCTGCCCAAGTTAGTCCTTCCATGAGATGGTCATGACTTTCATACACATACAAGAAGCGCCTTTCTATGAAAGAGTTTTAGCCGACATCGGTAAACCATTTTCTGAAATGGTCAAACATAGGGAAATGGCTGAGATGGGATTGAAGTCCGAAAAAATTCAAGACCTAGCTGCACTTAAAGCTGTTGCTGATCAAATCCAGTCCAAAAATTATGGGAACAACCCCCGGAGGGTCCATAAAAAGAAAGAGGAAGATGTTTCCCTGATATTACAGGGTCAAAAAGGCAATCAAAATATGCCTATTCAAAGGAGAAACTACACTCCCTTTCAAGCACAGTCTACGAACCCTCCTATACCAAAAGGTGGAGAAGTCAAATGCCCTCGAGTGTTTACACCCTTAGGGGATACCCTTGAGAACATTCTCAATCTTCTGACAACACAGAAGAAAATTACGCATCTTCTTCTACCAGCCAGCCCTAATGGACGTGGTTTTAATGCTGCTCGGAAATGTGTTTATCATGTCGGGGCACCTGGACATGATACTCAGAATTGTTGGGCCTTGAAACATAAGATCCAGGACCTGATAGACAACGGGGAGATCGTGGTCACCAAACTAGATCAGCCTCATGTTAAAGACTACCCTCTTCCTCAACACAAAGAAGAAGAGGTCAACATGATCAATTGGAGCAACAGACAGAGTTCCAATTTCAGCTGCGAATCCTCCTAGACCCGCAAAGAGGGTGATGACAAATGGGATTATGCCAAGTTCCAGTTCACAATGGAACGAAATATGAAAGCTCTATGCAAGCAAATTGAGCAATTCGCGGAACTGGTGACTTATCAGCATCAAGTGACACGTCAGTTAATCAGCCAGGAGCAGGCCAATCTCCTATCTCTTGTCGTGAATATTCCCTCATCACTTTCAGAAAATGAAATGCTAGAAGACAAAGTGACGAAGAGAACAAATGCCAAGGCCCGTCGGGATTTTGCCAACAAAAGGGAGTTCACCTATTTGAGCCAACCTATGGAGGAAATCCTTCATATTTAATCAATGAAGGAAGGATCAGTTCCCTTCTACCTCCAATCAACCCCCGTTTAGGGCAGTATAACTCTGATGGAGTATGTCAATATCACTCCCAGTCTCGAGGTCACAGCAGAAAAGAATGCTGGGTACTCCGCCACCTTATCCAAAATCTAATTGACAGTGGTGTCCTGCACTTAGCAGACGACGATACTGTGTTACGTGCAAGTGAGAATTCAGGCCCTACTAAGTGGAAGAGTGTGGTAGCAGTCATATCCACTGAAACTGATGGGATTAACACATTACTCATAATGCCAACAATTCAACTCAAGGGAAGTAACAATCCTTTGAAAGTGGCTGCTCCAGAGCCAATCAACTTGTCATACAGAGCACAATATCCTATTGTTAGCTTGAGCAAAGTTCCGTGGAATTATGGAGAAGGTGAAGGATCCACCTCACATACAACTGCTATAGTGTCGAAGGAAAATCCACTGTATCTTCCCCAACGGGTGATGAAGCCTACCATCAAATCAAAGGGGAAAATACCCATGGAGAAAATTAAAAAATTCCTCCGCACTATGGGTCATCACGAAGCTAAGGTGGTTTTAAGCTTAAAAGAAGCTCCACAACAAATATCAATTCTGGACTTGGTCCTAACTTCTGAGAATCACTGGAAGGTCTTGCTGAAGGTTTTAGAAGAAGCCTATCAACCAACATCAGTTGATACGGAAAAATTTCAACATCTGGTTGATCACATTTTCAACAACAATGTGATATCCTTCACTGATGATGACATACCGCCCGAGGGGACCGGTCATTGAAAACCATTGTATATTGTGGTCTTGTCCTCTGGATACATGCTAGTTGGAGTCTTGATAGATGGAGATTCTTTTCTAAATATCTATCCATACGCTACCTTGGTGAAAATGAATATCAATCTCAACCGAATTTGGAGTAGCCATACTATCATCAAAGCTTTTAATGGAGCCCGTCGGAATTCGATCGGAGTAATTGAGCTGCCAATCGAAATTGGTCCTCATACATTATGCGTATCCTTCCATGTCTTCAAGATAGATTTGGGATACAACCTGCTCATGGGACGACCATGGATTCACATGGCAGGGGCAGTCCCCTCCACTCTTCACCAACAGTTGAAATACATTATCAACAATAGCCTGGTCACGGTCAACGCTGAACTGGAGATTCCTCAACACAGAGACATGCCATTCATCCATACCAATACAGACGTTGAACCAGTCAGTTTTCATACTTTAGAAGTAAGCAATGCCCAATACCATGCTATTGGAATGCCATTGCCCAAACCCAAGATTTCTGCCGAGGTAATGTCAGCTACTCAAGAAATGATGTCGTTAGGTCATAAGCCGGGACAAAAGTTGGATAAAGATTGCCAGGGTATCAAGTACCCTATTCAATTAACCAGACAAACTGGAACAGCTAGACTAGGTTATTCTGCCAGTTCTAGTCACAGGAATCCTCATAAACATCAGCAGGTTCCTTCATCTTCAACCATGAGGCGTTTATCTTCGCCTTCAAAATCTGAGTCCGCACAACCTCCGGTAAAGGTGCCAGCCAATATAATGGCTATTTATTTCCCAAGCCGGTACCGGTAAAGGAGAAAGAAGTCTTTATTCCAAATCCCACAGCGGAAGAAGAAGAACGAAGAATCAAGCAAGACATCATACGAATGATGCCAGGCATACGCATCATCGTTCATGATGAGCATAACAACAGATACACCCCGGACGGTGATTGCCCAAACGTAATGGCTATCATTCAGGACAGGGAGGATGATGACAATCCCTCCATCATTGCGGTCCACCCGGACTTTGCTCTTACCAATTGGAACAACATTCCTTGCATTGGTTGTCAAGGGTAAAGCGGGCAGAAACTCTTTCTGCCATGTAGATATAATAACTGCTTACTTTTCTGTACAGTACCAGTAGTTTATTTTGCCAGTATATGCTAACACTATGTATGATCAACACATTTCATATATACTAAGTGAAAGCATATTTTGTTTCAGGACTCTAAATTTAGATGTATATGTATTTAACGACATTTGCCTCTCTCTCCACAAGGATTGTACCTTTGATGTAGAGATGAATTCACCCTTGATGGATATCTTTGGATGACATTGAGGTGCCTCCAGAAATTCAAGAATGGGTCAAAGACAAACCTAAACCTAACCTTGATCAAACCACTTCTTTCAATCTCAGAACCTTAGAAAGCCCTAAGTTAATCCAGATTGGTTTAGACCTTACCCCAAACCAACGGAATTACATGGTTACACTATTAACCCAGTTCCAGTATGTGTTTGCATGGTCTCATGAAGACATGGTGGGTTTGTCCACTGACATTGTCCTTCATCGCCTTCCCATTAAAGAGGGATTCAAGCCAGCTAAGCAAAAGCTCAGGCGATTGAAACCTGAGTTGAGTTTAAAGGTAAAAGAAGAAATTATGAAATACTTTCAAGCTGGCATCATCATGGTGTCCACATATCTTGAGTGGATATCCAACATCGTGCCCGTACCTAAACCTGGAAAGAAGGTGCGAGTTTGCGTGGATTATCGGGACTTGAACAAAGCTTCCTTAAAAGATATCTTTCCCGTGCCGTTTATCCACATTCTCATTGACAATACTGCGCAATACGACATGTACTCCTTTGCTGATTGCTTTGCGGGGTACCATCAGATCATGGTTGCCGAGGAAGATCATGAGAAGACTGCTTTCATCACTCCTTGGGGAACTTTTTGCTATAGATGGTGGTCATTCGGCCTCATCAATGCCGGAGCTACCTATCAACGAAATATGATGGCTCTTTTCCACGACCTAATGCATAAACAGATCGAGATCTACGTGGATGACATCATTGTCAAGTCCCGAAAGGAGGATGACCATCTAGACCATCTCAGAAAGTTGTTCAACAGGTTGCGTAAATACAACTTGAAGTTGAATCCAGCTAAGTGCGCCTTTGGTGTTAAATCAGGAAAGTTGCTAGGATTTCTAGTCAGCCACAAGGGGATTGAGCTGGATCCTGCCAAAATCCAAGCCATCACGGAAATGCCCATCCCTCAGGCAGAGAAGGAAATACGGGGAATTTTGGGAAGAATCAACTTCATTAGCAGGTTTATCTCCCAACTCACTGCAACCTGTGAGCCAATATTCAAGCTATTAAGGAAGAACTCCTCCATGAAATGGAATGATGAGTGTTAAAAGGCCTTCCTCACAATCAAGAAACAGCTAGTCAAAGCTCCCGTGTTGGTACCACCCAGGGATGATGTTCCCCTGTTCATGTACATGTCCATAAGTGACAATGCCATGGGCTGCATGCTGGGACAGAAGGATGATATAGGCCAAGAACGAGCTATCTATTACCTCAACAAAAAGTTCACCAGCAGTGAACACAAGTACACTCTGATCGAAAAGTCGTGTTGTGCTTTAGCATGGGCTTCCATGAGATTACAAAATTACCTCCATGATCACACAACCCATCTCATATCCCGCGTGGATCCTCTCAAGTACGTGTTCAACAAACCCATGTTGAATTATCGGCTGTCCAGATGGCAGTTGATCCTACAATAATTTGACATCGTATATGTGACTTAGAAGTCCATCAAAGGTCAAGGAGATCAATTGGCCACCGCACCTTCAGGGGATTTCAAACCCTTAAAAACATATTTCCCCTTATGAAGGAGTAATGACAGTTCAGCCACACCATCAGTACGATACGCGCCAATCATGGAAGATGTATTTTGATGGAGCTGTTAATATGGAAGGTTCTGGAGCTGGAGCAGGTCTAGTATCTGACACGGGGGAGCAGTATCCCGTTGCCGTCAAATTATAGTTTGTCAGCACCAATAATACGGCTGAGTATGAAGGCTGTCTCATGGGGCTAAAACTTGCCCGTTCAATGGGCATCATGCGGTTAACTGTCTTTGGGGAATCAGAGTTGGTAATCAGACAATCCACCGGAATCTATCAAACCAAGGAATTACATTTGCTGCCTTACCATCGGTAGGTTTTGAAAATGGTTTTGGAGTTCAAAGAAATCTCCTTTCTATACATTCCTCGTAATAAGAATAACTTTGCGGATGCGTTAGCAACTTTGGCCTCCTTTATTCATATATCAGATAAGGAAAACTTGCCAAGCGTCATAATTTCCCTACACAAGGCCCCAGCCTATGGGAATTACGTTGGAGAAGTATCGGATGAGCTACCTCCCATCCAACATCCTTGGTATCAGCATATCAAGGAATATCTACGAGATGGATCTACACCCACTGAAGCAAGCCCGACCGAGAAAAGGCGGATCCATCGACTTCTATGAAAATTCTACACCGAGTGGAGATGCGCTTCTACAAAAGAGATGCAGGACTAGGTCTCCTCAGATGTTTAGAAAAAGATTAAGCCCAAAGGCTTATGGATGAAATCCATGGTGGAGTTTGTGGCCCCCACATAAGTGGCCCCCTCCTTGTTAAGAAAGTCCTCCGGACGGGACATTATAGGCTATCTCTCAAAGCTGATTTCCATGACCACGTCAAGAGATGCTATCAGTACCAGATTCATTGGAATGCTATACACGCCCCTCCAAAGGAACTCCACAATATGAGTTCACCTTGGCCCTTCTCAATGTGGGGAATAGACGTTATCAGACCCATTGAGCCTAAAGCCAGTAATGGACATCGGTTTATCTTCACTATGATCGATTACTTTACCAAGTGGGTAGAAGCAGCCTCCTTCCCCAAGGTTACTAAAGAAGTCATCATTGCTTTCATTAGAAACAATGTCGTTTGTCGATATGGACAACCAAAGGTGATTGTGTCAGACAATGCCAAGAACCTCAACAACCAAATGGAGGACTTATACAGTAAATTCCACATCAAACATCTTAACTCACATCATCATCGTCCAAAGATGAGCGGTCATTGAAGAGGCTAACAAAATATCAAGAAAATTATGCAAAGATGTCCGCCAACCACAAAGATTGGCCTCGACCTATCGCTTCTTACTCATAGCCTACGTAACCTCAATGCACACTTTCACCGGGCAACCCCCACGCTTTAACCTATGGGATGGAAGCAGTTCTCCCCATAGAAGTTTTAATGGAATCCCTCCGAGTGTTGATAGACGCTCAGCTGGATGAAGATCAATGGGTACAAGACAAGTATCACTAATTGTCTCTAATAAACGAAAGGTGAATCACGACTATCTTCCATGGTCAGTTATATCAGCAAAGGATCGCCAGATCCTACAACAAAAAAGTCTGGCTACGACAGTTTAAACAACATGACTTGGTTTTGAAGAAAATTTTGGACAACCAAGATCAAGGTAAGGGAAAATTCGCTCCTAACTGGGAAGGCCCGTTTGTTGCCAAGGAAGTATTGACAGGAGGCGCTCTCAGATTACAAGAAATGGACGACGATGAATTTCCACAACTCATCAACTCGGACACCGTGAAATGGTATTATGTCTGAAGTAATTCACAAACACCCTGGTGTGGAACCATCAGGTCACCAGTCATTCCGGTTCTTTAACCCTTTACCCCATACAACTCTCCTTTGCGTTCTTACGACTTAGGTCATCCCACCGCGGATTGAACCTTTTGCGTTTGCAGTTTGGCTACCCATACATGGGATCAAACTTCCCATATCTACAGTTTATCCTCAACCTAGGATTAAACTTTCTCCTCCCTGCACTCTAACCTGCACATGGGATTACGCTTTTCATCTCGCCCTGAGGGGCAAACTACGTCGACCTGATCTCCTCTTCAATAGGAGTACGTAGGCATATGGCCCGGTCGCAATAAAACAAATATAAACAAAAACATTCCTACACCATTTCTGCCACATACCGCGTTAAACCTCTTACACCAGGTTCGAACTACGCAGACCTGATCTCCTCTTCAATAGGAGTACGTAGGCAGCCATTCATGGTGCGGTCTTACCCCCTACCAAAACACAAACCATTGTCAACTGGTACTGGGATTCCTTCAAAATACATTTCATTGGCTTCAGACCAAAGGGATGGAATTACCTGAACTCCTCTTAAATAGGAGATTCAGCGGTCGTACCTTGAAGAGCAACCCCAATCCATAAGAGATGGAATTTACTAGGCTTCTCCTAAATAGAAGTACTGGCGACCATCTGTGGTGCGGTCAATCTCAGAGAGGAAAGCCACACTCCTCTCCACATTTCCATACATAAACTAGTCCCAAGACACCAAAGATGGTAGGGATACATACAGATCGATGATCCATTATGAACTATCCAGAGACAACTCAATGTCCATCCACCTAGGAGAAAATCAGAATGCATCAAGACCACAAGCCCTGAAGCAGCAGGCAAAATATCAAGCAAATAGCAAGGCATATCTAAAAGGGAATTGATCCAAAAATATATTTCCCTATCATATATATAATGATGTTTGATATATACAATGTAAACTGTACATGAAAAAATGGCTAAGCTAGTCTGTGCAGGTAAATACAAGCTCATCTATAAGTCAGGGTATATGCGAGCTAACAAGCCCAACATGGCATCCCTCTCAGAAAAAAGGAGGTGAAGCTGTGGTCTCCTATATGAGAATATCCACACGACCCAACAGATCTGCAGCCATCTGCATGGTGACCATATATCACCAATATATGCGCCATCTCTCGCGATCACGCCATGGTAAGGGCCTCACCAAGAGCATTTATCTCATGACGGCTATATCCCGGGCAGATATTACACTATCCCGCTCGACTATCACTGCGTCTCTATCTAATCTGGCCTCATCCTGCTCAACAACAGCGACATCTATGCGAGCTAATGCCTCATCTCTCTCTAATAGAGCTGCGTCCCTCCCATCAAGGGCAATCAACATCATAGATCGAGCCTGATCTTTCTCAAAGGTCATCTGATGAAGACTCTACTCTAGGTAATCGTCGAAAAGTCAATCACAACAAGATCGGTACTAGGAGAATCAAAGAAATGCCGGCAACCCAAAGAAGGGCTCCTCCTCAAGGTGGGAATCGATGTCCTCCATGGGCTCTACATCATCTGACTCGCTATCCGGTACTATAGATACTACTGCAGCCGATAAAATCTCTGTCTCCATCCAGGCAGAATACTCTGCAGAACAACCTGGATGACTGATAGAAAAAACAGCTATGTCACGCTGATCCCAGCAAGCGTACACATGGGATCTGTCCTCTACTGAGAGATATCGAAAAGCTAAACGCTGACCTATCGCCCCCTCAAAAGGATGAAAGTCCTGGAACTGGTCAAATTGTGACATTATGGCCAGTGGGTGATAAGTGGTCACACCTCTCAAACCAGCCAGAGGGAGGTAGTCCATGCCTGGAGCATGAGTAATGAAGCTGTTTGGTGAGCTAAGCCCTGAACACGGCAATATACTAAAAGGATCTCTGATATCTGCCAAAAATGTGGACCAGGACAGAGCATCTATACACTCCAATGGCTGAAAGTAGTATGACATAGCTACATCATGGGTGAAACAATATCCATGACGTCTAAAGGTACCAATCGGTCTCAAGTGTGACAGAAACCACACATATAGCATGACCGAACTCCCAATGAACACCCATGTCAGATAAGTGCAACAGTAGGATGCTGACCGCAGGATCTCTGCTACAATAATAGGTACAATGGTACGACCCTCTCTAAGAGCTCTCACGGCCATGATGACACTGATGTCTATCTCGTCCATATATCGTGGCATATAGACATACGACAGTACGCATAGCAGCAGTACATCAACCCTGGCCAAACGCCAGTGATCCTCTGGTGTAGTGAAATCCCCGGAATATCGTGAATAGCTATCCTCCGAGCCAAATCTGTCATACAAAAAATGCTGGGATATCACATGGCTAGATGTCACCATCCCGTATTACTACTACACACCGCAATCCAAAGAGAGTCATGAATCGCTCACTCATGTCTCCCAAAGCCAAAAGCACGCAAGGTCCGCCTAAAGGCAACATCTTCAATCGTGCATATTCCTCCAGAGTAGGAGTCAAGTCATGGGTCCCGAATCGAAAAACCTGCCTATCCGGTATCCAATGCTCTAAAGATCCGTCCACAAACCTCTCGCGGAACTCAAACATCAAGAAAGTCATGGTATGCTGCAGTAGATGATCTATAGTCACCCTGTCTGGTGGTGACATGCTATTGTACCACGATCGCATACCCAATGCCACCAATGATTGTTGGGTATGATCTATACGGCTAACTGTCGAAGAAGACATCTGTGCAGGCCGTGTCATAAGACCATCCAGGGGTCAATGCCGAATATCTCTGGACATACATACGTAACATAACATGATACATGCATAGCAGATAATAGATGGCAATATGATATAAGGAATGGAAAAACTGTGCATACATTCCTAAGTATATCATCATCTAATACATCATCTCTGTACAGCTACAAATATAGGGAAATGGGGCACAGACGCCCTACTACTAATAGAGGCCTATCAAAAGATATAGCGAGAATGGTGAACAGCCACCCAATATCTAACAGAGGCCTATAAAAAGATATAACTAGAATACACATCAGAAGAAGACCAAGGTGTCGATGTCCACATCATCAATCTTGTCCACCTGATGTAACTCCTCCTGAGTCACTAGATCTCTATCAACAGTGATGTCAGGCCTATATAGAGGAGGATCTGTGCCAGCAAAACCAAATGGGTCATCTGAGGGACCAGCGCTTGAGCTGGAAGGAATGAATGAATCCGCCTCTGCTGGATCTCTGCTGAAATGCCGAATAAATATATGTGCCTGGTCCAACTGCCGGGTCAAACTATCAATCTGGGTCATATGAGTTGGATCTTGGACACAAGCTATCCAATCTGTCATCATCAAGGATCCTGGAACCATATCTCCCATAAACTGTGTGGCGCAGGACTGGGCTCTGATAGTACGAGGGAACCACCAACGCTGGAACGTCTCCTGAGTACATGGACCCTCTGACAATGCAAAACTGTCAACCCCCAACAATGGGATGTCAGTGACGGGTGACTGCGATACAGGCCAATGACGCCTGACAGGAGGCAAGATCGGCAGACGAATATCCCCTGTGGTGCTCCTAATAACACGCTCTCCTAAATAGAGCTCCCAGCTTCCATCTGTGAAGAGAGGAACTCTCCTGGTGGAAATCACGTACTCGACTCCAGTCGGGTTTCCATCCCCATCCCTCTAGCCCGGTCCAGTTCGAGTTGCAAAGGAGTTCTTGCGGACTAGAAAGGTCAAATTGGGAATAAAAATGCCACGCGATTGAGCAAAACATCTTACAATCCTGGTCTTCTCAGATGAAACTTTGAGTCTGTACATCGCTCATTGGTAGTCACCCGAACACGAGGTATACCCTACCGATGAGCTCAGTTATCACAAATCACATACGACAATACCTTGTACAGGTCCGATGCCGCCAACTTCGGATCGTTACCCTAAATGAGTCCTCGACGGGGGTTACAACGTGAGTCCCCGACGGGGGTTACAACGTGAGGCCCCGACAGGGGATTATAACGTACATTAAAGCAGTTGACATACATATCCACGAAGGTCAAGCAGCCTTAACGTTATCTCAGCCGATAGCGATTAAACCTATCAGAGATCTAGAGCTATTCAAGGGTTTCATGCTCGATTGTTCATATTTCCCCAGCGGATCCCCGGCGAGGGTCACAACGCAATGCTCCGTTGATCTACACGACAACGAAGGTTAAGCAACCTTGACAATCTACCCATAGAGTATCAGCCATTGATTCACACATCAGCGAAGGTCAAACAGCCTTGACAGTATATTCAACAGGATTTTTCAGCCGTTGATTCACATGTCAGTGAAATACACGTCAACGAAGGTCAGACGTCCCTAACAGCATTTGCTGTTGGCAGTAAATCCAACAAAATCTTGACATATTCTGGCGATACTAACCAGGAAAGGTCAATGTTATCAGAGAGAATAGATGATGGAATATGTTATGCACATCCTCAAACAGATCAAACTTTATCCCCACAGATCTCCTACACATAAGAGGTACATTTTCAGGATCAAGTCATTATCCGGGAAGTTGGTGATAACTCCAACATCAACATCCTAACAGATTCGGATTACACATCAAATCTGATCATCATTGCCAATCCCCAGTTGAAGCTACAGGAAGCCAACGATCATCCCCAGCATGTTGGGCTACCACCCCGTACACATGCATCATACATTTGCATCATGTTGCTACCCATAGTACCATGTTTGTCTTGTTACGTTTCAAGTGTCTAGGATTCTTTATCCTACCCATGCATCGCCATGCATTAATATGATTAAGAGGGGCATCTGTAGACACTCAAAATTTTCTGTACACCTGGCACTAACATTGCAGGAGGACAGGTTCGACTTTTAAGAGGGAACCCTGAAAGACAATCCATATCCATACCGGATACTACCGGAAGTTCAGCATCAACCCCAGAGCACTCTGGGAGTCACAAATCCAATCTCGGAGATAACCCTGAGGCGTGCAGATCAAATACCGAAACACACACCTGAGAAGACCGATTAATCTCGGAGATAACCCCGAGGTATCCAGTCTTAGTCCCAACAATGGGAATAGCCACCAACCTTGGTGATAACCCCAAGGGATGCAGTTTCGGTGTTAACCCCGGAAATGCTTGTTTCAAATGCGACCAGCTTCAATCTCGACGCTCACAAAAAGATACACTATACCAACCCGGTGATAACATCGGGAAGACAGGCACACCTCAAAAATGACAATGAGGACCTTCGATAAATGCAGTAGTCCAATCTCAGCGAAGCTCTGAGCAACGCCAACTTTATCAGCCCAATCCGGTGATAACATCGGTAAGGGGCAACATCGTCATCTCGCCAACGCGATGCCACACCATGTCGTCTGAACATCTCTACGCAACGATGTCCCACAAGACTAACCAATCTCAAGTGACTATTGTGCGGGGTAACGGATGAAAGTTGAAGCTTGAAGACCGGAGGGCATCGTCCCATCTTCAATAACTTCGTACAAACTCTAATCCCATGCCAGCGTACAACTCTCGACAATGGAGGTCCGAAATAGGTCCTTTATACCTCAAACGGATGCTCGAATTGCACTTCTGAAAGTTCGAGTGGACATTACAGTGCCCGAGTGCACGTACTTCGAGACGACCCGACCCGAAAAACCTGGGCCCACCTTGGTAGCCTCTAGTACACCTGCGGCTCAGTCGTAGGTACACTTGCGGCTAAATCGTCTATAAATAGAGGGCTTGGGCTGCCCATTTTGCAAGAGAAAACGGCGAGGAAGCCCTGCCCAATTTGCTCTGTAATCACCCCATGTAGTGTACTTTCTCATTTTAAACACCTGTGAGCTCATATATAGCCTCTTTTGTACCTATAAAAACCAGTATTTACCCACTCTAAAGATATAGAAGTCTTCTTTGGCAGTCAACTGTAAGCCTTCTCACACACTCTAGAGTCTTTCTCTTCATCTCTGCACACACCCTTCTTCATGTTGAGAGTCGTGTTACACAGCATTTACCAGCACTTTGGTCCGTGGTTTTGTTTCAGGTTTATATATATATATATATATATATATATATATATATATATATATATATTGACTAACATTATCGAGTTATACCTCGATTGAGCCTGAACTTGATGCGGAGCATTTATTTGCTTTTCTATATATATATATATATATATATATATTATATATATATATATGAGTGTGTGTCGACTACATTACGATGAGCCTTGGATTTTATATCCTGAGCGTTCTTTGCTTTTAATATATATATATATATATATATATATATATATATACTTATATATATTAACTGTGTGTGACTCATTCGATGAGCCCTAATTTTACATCCTGATCGTTTCTTTTTAATATATATATATACTTATATATATTAACTGTGTGTCAGACTCTATTTGATGAGCATGGATTTTACATCCGGTGCGTTTATTCGCTTATATATATATACTTATATATATTAACTGTGTGTCGGACTCTGTTTGATGAGCCTGGATTTTACATCCGGTGCGTTTATTCACTTTTATATATATATATATATACTTATATATATTAACTGTGTGTCAGACTCTGTTCAATGAGCCTGGATTTTATATCCGGTGCATTTATCGCTTATATATATATATATATATATATATCATCCCACCTGGAGTTTACTTCGTGGTGGTTGATCGCTTACTGCCTTTCTTTACGCTTCGTCCCCGCTCGAGTTTACTTAGTGGCGCTTGATCGCTTTAATACAACTTTCTTTACATTTCATCCCTTTGAGTTTCCTTCGTGGCGGTTGGCCAGATATTCTGACTTTATTTACGTTTACGTCCCGCCGAGTTTCCTCCGTGGCGATTGATAGCTTTTACAGCTTTATTTACTTTTCTGATCCCCCATGGAGGTGCTTCGTGGTTGGTGATCATGTCGGTATATATATTTACAAACTTTTATATATATACACCGCTTACCGCTTTCTTACAAATTGTCAGATCATATATACTTAGAATCATGTGATCACAGATTCAACCTATTGGATCTAGATTCGGTTCTGTGATGGACATTTTCAAATTATGTGACTTATGTAAATTATTATGCGATGTCTGAATTTCCTCAGATGGTTTCCATACCCATGAGGAAGTCGACATTATTTTTGTACATTATTTTCGTACGGATGCTTCACATCTGTCAAATAAAATCAATCAAGCCGAGCACTTAATAAAATGGGAGTGTAAAAGGTCTTAATTACTATTGAGCATCAGGGTTTGAAAAACCTCTTTTATAAAACATCACTGCCATATCTTGTTAAAAATTGAATTTTTACATAAATTCAAACCCTGTGTATATAGGTGAAAACGAGGCCTCACACTACTTCCAAATAACAGCACATTGACCTACACACACACACATTCAGATAATAGTTTCTTTAAAAGAGGCGATCACCGTGGTAATGATTTGATGCGGATGTGGGGTGCCTAACTCCTTCCCCGCATAATCAAGTCCCCTGACCCTAATGAATCTTGGTTTCACCAACCATGCTTAGCGATGTCACATCATCGGGTCAATGTGCAAACCTTTTCTCGGTTGTGTTGGTACAACCATTTAAAAAACCAACTGGCGACTCTTAACAGTCCCATCATCGACATTATACATGTCGGACCTTTTTCACTTGTTTTTTCAAACAAATCTCAATTAAAATGAGAACACCAAAGAACAAGTAACGGAAAGGGACAATTAAAAAATCCCGACGTCGATAATATATATATATATATTATATATTATGCAAACATGCTTCACATGTTAATTAATATGACGCGTATTATATATATATATATATATATATATATATATATATATGTGTGTGTGTGTGTGTGTGTGTGTGCATGGGCGCTAAACAAGATGAGACAAATTAATTACATGCAATCCCCTCAAATTTTGTATATTAAGTCCTAAGCATTCAAAGATATTTGGAATATCGAACGTCGCCTTCTAGCATGATAAAAATAATAGAGTATCAATTAATTATTATAAGTTTGTTGTGTCACCACAAGGCTTATCTTAACTCTTTGAGATGTTAATTTTATCTTATTTGATGCTTATAAAGAAAATTGAACAATGTTATTTTTTTATGTCACCACAAGGACAATATTTTTCTTTTTTGAATATATGGAGTGCTAGGTTGGACTTAACTTGGATAATTTTGACTCGGATGTGCCACCACTTGATCAAAATAATCTAAGAGGCAAAATACAAGGAGTTACATAGTTGATGTAATTGACAAGAGTTGTCTATCTATTTATTTATATATAGTTTGTTGTGTCACCACAAGGCTATATACATTTGAAATGGGATACTTATTCTCACTAGCAAATCTTTAATTAGATTTTTCCAAACTATATAAGTGAGGGTAATATAGTTTGATGAAAATAGTGGGAGATACTAATTTAAAACAATACCTAATTTATTTTGGTAATTAATAAAAGAATATATGCTAAAATGTTATTAATTACAAATTCATTTACATAATTTTACAATGTCTAAAATTACTATCACTGCGTAGCATATTAGATGCTAAATTAATCGAATCGAATTAAACGGATTGGTTAAGGAATTTGAGAATAGTTCTCATAGCTGAAAAGTTATCTTATGTCCTTAATACGCCTATCCCTGCAATGGTTGCAGACAAAGCCTATGAGGAAGAGATTGCTACTTTTAGAAAGTGCAAGATGATGCACAGTTGGCTCAATCCATTATGCTAGCATCCATGAGTAACGAGCTTCAACGTCAACATGAAACTATGGATGCTGCTACTATACTTCTGCACGTCAAGTAGTTAATGGTGAGGAAAGTAGGACTAATAGATATCAAATATCTAAGGAGCTCTTCCGATCTAGAATGACCGATGACACTACAGTACAGAAAAAGTCCTTAACATTATCAATTTGATTGATCAATTAGGACAACAGGTTTTGGCATGGATGGAGAGTTGAGCCAAGATTTGATCTTGCACTCACTCTAGGACTCCTTTCACAATTGTTGTAAATTTTTTCATATGAACAAGCTAGATATCAGCTTTGCTGATTTGCTTAACATGTTGAAAAAACAACTTAGAGTCACTTTCCAACCAAGAAAGACCAAGTCTTACTGGTATAGGCCAAAGGATCTTCTAAAAGAAGAACGATTCAAAGAAGGTAAATAGAAAGGCAAAAACAAAGGATAATAAGATCAAAATTGATACGGATAACAAATGAGTTTGCTCCCACTGCAATAAGCCTGAACACTGGAAAAGAAACTACGAGAAGTATCTTGTAGAGGCTAACCAGAAGAAGCTTAGTGAAGTTTCGGTTATAAATATAGTTTTTGTTCATGATTGAAATAATTTTTTTTTTAAGTCAAGGTTCTACTTGGGTATTGGATACCGGCTTTGGTTATCATAAATATAGATTTATAAAGGGACCAAGCAGAAGTAGAAAGCTAAACAAAGATAAGTAATCCTTTGTGTGGGAAATGAAGCAAAGGTTGCTACATTAGACATAGAAACTTATAGTTTAGCAATGCCCACAAGCAAATCTATTAAGTCAATAAGTTGTTATTATATTCCAGTTCTTGTTAGAAACATTATTTCCATTTTTGTTGTTGGACAATGAAATCTTTGGTATTATATTTAAGAACAATTTTTATTTTATTTATAATAATAATATTTTGTATAGAAATGGAATATCACTTAATGGATTGTGTATACTTGACTTACATGGAAAATTATTTTGCAAATTGAACAACCTAGTATAAGAAAAAGGAGATGATTATTCAAAAGGTTGAATGTGTGTATTTGCTGAAATAAAATTATGAATTATTTGAAAGGTTCAAAGAATTCAGAAATGAAACAGATTAGCAAAGTATTAGTATTCTTTGATCGGATCAAGGAAGGAATACTTGTGCAATGAGTTTCTAGATCATCTCAAATGGTTTTCTCACAATTGATGCCTCCTGATACACAATAATTGATTGATGTATCTGAAAGAAAAAAGTGTACCTTGTTGGACATGGTGCGGTCCATAATGATTTTACCGACATTCCAATATCCCTCTAGGATCATGTCCTAGAAATGGCTGCATATCTATGAAAAGATAACCTCAAAATCCGGCCCCAAGACTCTATAAGAGTTATGGACAGGGAGGATTCCTAATCTTAAGTATGTTAAGATAAGGGGTTGTCCAGCTTGTGTGAAAAGGTTTCAAAGGATAAGCTCGGGACAAGATTTGACAAGTGTAGATTTGTGTGACATCCTAAAGTAAGTTTAGCGTATATGTTCTATAATACTACTTAACAAAAGGTGTTTGTTGCAAAACACGCTGCCTTCTAAGATAAAGGTGTTTATCATTGAAGGGGCTAGTAGGAGGATAATACATCTTGAAGAGTTCAAGAACCACAAAACACTTTAAGTCAAATAAGAGGAACCTGTAGATAGGCCTATTGTACCACAACTAAATCGTAAATCTGAAATAGTACCGAAGATACCTAGGAGGTATGGATTCATCATAGATGATGATGATGAGGTACACATCATAGAAGATGATGAACCAGTTACATACGATGAGGTAAGAGTTGTAGACACTCAGAGAAATGAATTGAAGCAAGTTTCTCAAAAATAGAACATTCATTTTGATGAGACAACCAAAAGAGTTTGATTTTATGAAAAACAAGAATGAACCTAGTGTGTACAAAAGGGTCAGTGGGAGCGTCGTGGCATTCATAGTAATATATGTTGATTTACTATGGATAAGGAATGACATACCAATGTTACAATCAGTAAAGATAAAGTTGTCTAAACATTCCTCCATGAATGATTTGGGAAGAGTATCATAAATTGGGAATACAAATATATATATAGATAGATTTAAGAGGATACTCGACTTAACCCAAGGAACGTATATTCATTTGATGCTAAAGTCGTTTAGCATGGCAAACTCCAAGAGATGTCTTATGTTGATGATCCATGGAGTGTATCTCTCTTAATAGTCCCCATAAACTCCTGAAAAGAGAGATCACATGAGTAACTATCATGTATGCAATGAAATATACGAGACTTGATGTTGATTAGTCATATTTTGGAGAAGTTCAGTGTGAGTAAGTGAAAAACATCTTAAAGTACTTAACCGACACTAAGGATGTGTGATCATATTCATGGTGGGTCTGAATTAAAACTAGAGGGCTTAACATACTCAAGTTTTTTAGACAGACCAAGATGACAGAAAATCCACTTTAAGGTAAAGCGTTACCTTGAACAGTGGTGCAGTAAATTGAAAAGGTTTCAAACAGCAAAGAGTTACTGGTTTAGTGATAAAGACAAAGTATATAGCTGTAATTGAAGCTACAAGTTGATTGTTTGGATGAAAAGTTCATTACAGAACTAGGAATAGTTCTTAAGTCTCATCTTGGATCTAAACATGTTTTGCGACACTTTCATTTGATTATAGGAATCATTGAAAGATGGGAAATCACTATAGAGATAGTGGACTCTCAAGAACAACATTACATATCCATTAACTAAAGCTTATCCAAGACAAGGATAATCGTTACTTAGAGAAGAAGGGTATGAGATACCATGACGATTAGCTTTAGTGCAAGTGGGAGATTGAAAGTAGTATGGACACAAGCCAATCATGTTTGATGATAAAGCATATACTTTGTAACAATCTTATTCATTTATTAACAAAAAGTATTAATTTATTAAAGGGTTTTAATTATCTACATGATGCTGTTTTATAATATGCGATAAACCCATAGTTTTAAGCAATGCTTTTAGAATAATGATGATGATCATTCTAATGAGATCTAAATTCTTAGAAAGCTTAAAACCAAAATAGTTCCCAATCGTTGGATTACTAAATTAGGGATTAGTGAATCCGGATAGATTGGTACATACGTTGCTTGCTCATTGGATGAGGATGATTGATCTCATGATCATTTATGTGGAGACGCTAAAGCAAGTATGTAGGTTCTTATTAGAGAATAAGTTCACTGAACGTGGCTCGCTAAGGAATATCTAATGGAGTTTTACTTGCTTGTCAATAGGAATTCCTGTAGTGATAGTAGTACAAGTGATCCTTGGACTTGAGATCATCATAGTATCTTGTGTATGATGAGTTATACTTTAACTTATTCCTTAAGACCCTTAGGGTATATCAAAGGGTATGCTTGAGTATAATAAGTTGTACATGGAGATAATGTATTATCAATAAAGAATCTACCACTTCTAGTAAAAGAAGAGAAATGTCCTATGTGATTCGATAAATAACAACCCAAAGAGTCCTTGACTAAAGCGTAATGAAATTAGAAAGGAGTTTCTAATTTGCATTATTTGAGTTAATGAATTTAAGAGTCGAAATACATATACTTAAATTGTAATAACCCGATATTTTCTATATATTAATTAAATCGAAAATTTTACGTTATAATTTTTATTAATATTATTATTATTATTTATAAAGGTGGAAATATGTTCTAGGTAATGTGTATGTATTTATGCGATGAATATAAAATATATTTATTACATGAATGATTACAAATAATTTTATTTTAGAATTATTGATCATTATAAACCGTATTCTTATAATAATTAATTTTATAGTAGAAATGTTTTTATTAATTATTTTCAATGAAAATATGATTATTATATTATTTAAATAATATATGAAATGATTATATAATGATTATAATAATTATTTTATTTTAATATATGAATTTATTTCATTAGTTAAGTTAATTATTTTAACTTAATTAATAATGTTATATATGATAGATAAATCGATATGGAATCCAAACCCTAATTCCGGATTTGGAATAAGGAAATAGAATAATAATATTATATTATTATTTATCAGTGTTATAAATGTGTATTTTATCTATGTAAGATTAATGTGTGAAAAAGTTTTAATGTAACCAGTAAAACCCTAATGTTACTGATAAACCCTAGTTTTGATGTCAAATGAGACTTTAAAATCTGTCTAGTAATTATGTTATGTGATTAATATTATTTTTAGTACTATAAATATGTACTGTATATGCGGAGAGATAATGGATGGTCAATTATGGTGTATCATGAACAAACCCTAGCATAAATTGGTTTAACCCTATTTTGAAATTCAGATGGAAGATTCAAGACTGTGTAGTGACTGTGTGTAGTATATGATTTGTATTGTAAGTATTAACGCTAATTATGGAAAACCCTAGTTAGTGATTTAAAACCCTAATTTCTTAAATTACAAACCTTAAACAGTAATTAGCTAATTGCTAAGTGGAAACCCTAATTTAAAACTCAATTTGAGTTCAAGACTGCTATGTAACTGTGTTATTACGATTAAGGTTAAGTATTATAGAATTTTATATTGATTAGGTAAACCCTAATTAATATTTAAAAATATTAATTTTTAGAAACCTTATTATTTAAATTATAAATCCTAATTGTTAATTGTAAACCCTAATTACTAATTTGGCACGCTTAATGATAATTAGTAAAACATAAACCTAATTATCAAGTCTATGTAATTAGGAAACCTAATTAATTAAGAAACCTTAATTTTGTATTTTTAGAAATTAAAATTTAATTTTTGCAAACCCTAATTAGAAATTTTACAATTTTTGTGCTAAACCTTAGGGTTAAACTCTAAGGGTCAAACCCTAAGGGTCAAACCTTACGGGTTTGCCATGTTGCAACTTTGCCATTAAAATCATAAGGCTAATGACTATTATACCCCTTTTTGGATAATTGAAGTTTACTTGTAAATCTAGCTAAAGCTTTAGTTGGTGACCTACTAATGTTGACAAAGTGACTTATTTATCAACACCTCAGCCAATTCTTGCCAGTAATCTCAGCCATGTGCATTATATCACATGATAAATAGATCTAAGGAGAGAGAAATGTCATTTGTTAGCCTCTTCTGTACATAAACTCCCAACCAAGTCTCTATCTCCCAAAACCCACAAAATCTTAATGCATATCAGTCCCAAAATAAAGCCCTACTAACACCTGTAGCAAATCAGAAGCCCGATTCAAGCAATAATCAAAGTGAGGTATAAAACCTAAACCAAAAACTTAATCTTTGATCCTTTGTTAAATGTTATGTTTGAGTGTTAAAATATGTAGTATATAGTGTTAAACAATGATCTGGGTTGGTAGAGAGTGGATCTATAACATCTAGATACTCAAAATATAAGATTTCTAAAATCTGGAAAACTGAGAAATATGGTCTGACAATCAAATGTCACGTCCCATAAATCTCACCTGTTTATCTTTTTGTTTGTTTAAAGGTTTGTATTTGTTGTATGATATAAAGGTTTTACTCTGAAACTTGATTTAGGGTCAGAGGATGTGTAGATTTGTTTTTATTGTTGGTCAAAGGTCGTTGACCGACCATGACCGAACAAATCTGGGCAGCCTAGAACTTGCCCAGATCAATCTGACAAGATGTTTAAAGTCTCTAATCTGACAGTTGTGTGTTGATTTGTTACGGTTGTTGTATTCAGGTTATAGTATGTTGTATAGACTTCAAGATTAAGCTTTTATATCGCATAGATATCAAACTAATTGAAGTCAGTGGCTGGTCAAACCAGGCCAGAAGATCACGATCTCTGACAATGTTTGACCAACATATATGTTGTGATTGTGTTGTTGTTTTCTTGGTTTTATGTATTGTATCTCTACTCTTACATGTTGTTTACATACTGAAACCTTAAAATCACAAAAATAGTTCATGTGTTGCAAGTTATGAAGATCATAAGTTGCTTATCTCGGATCGCTCTTCATTTCGAAAACCCGTAAATGAAGAACAACTTCTGACAAGGTTTTCGGAAGCCTAGATCTCATCGATTTCTTATGTTATGGCCATAGAACTTGATTAGGATTGTAGTATTACATGAATACTACAACACAAACACTTTAGACAAATCAGAAGCTTATCGAACATGAATATATGGGTGGTCAAACCACCTACCCTGCAAACTACCATGAATTTCTGGGTTTGGGCTCAAGAACATGAAGAACACCTATAACGACGGTTATGTCGTTATAGGCAGTCTTTAGCGACAGTTTATTTCTAAAATTAATTATTTTTATTAAATGAATAGAAAAAATTAGTTTTTAATTATTAAAAATACAAAAGAAATTATAAAAAATTATTTTAAAGTCCGAAAATTAGTTTTTAATTATTTTGAATATATTTCATAAATATTTAATATTTTTGGAATATTAAAGGTATTTAATTTATTTAATTATAATATTAAATAAATTATTTAAAAATTATTTTAATACATAAAAATCATTTAAAATTATATTATGATATAAGAAAATATTTTAAGTTATTTTTAATGACTTTTAATATTTTGTGATGAATTTTCATTAATTAATTAATATTAATGATATTAAAGTTATTTAATAAATGTATTATATAAATTATGAAAATAGAATTTATAATTCAAAAATTATATTAAAATGATTTAAAGGATTATAAAATATTTTAAGTTATACAATATAACTTATGATATTTTGTCATGAAAAACATTAATATTTTAATATTAATGATATTAGAGTTATTTAATAATTATATTAAATAAATTAGTTTAAAAATAATTTTAATATTAGAAAAATCATTTTAAATGAAAATAAAGGGTTTAAAGAAATTTTATATTTAAAGGATAATTACATAAATAAATTAATATTAATGATATTAAATTTATTTAATAATTATATTAAATAAATAGTTTTAAAATGGTTTTATTAATTTAAAAGGATATAAATGAATTAAAAATATTTTAAGTTATAATTAATGACTTTTAATATTTTGATAGATAAAACATTAATATTTAAATATTAATGGTAATTATTTAAAATGATTTTAATTGTTTTAAAAATCATTTAAGGATAATATGAATGTTTTAAAAGTATTTTTAAGTTATTATAAATAACTTTAAAATTTTGTCAATGGTTTCATTAATGGTTTAATATTAATTAAATATTAATGATAATAGAATTATTCAATATTTAAATCATTTAATAATGATTCTAGTGTTTGAAAATTCATGATAAATTATAATAAATATTTAAAAATTATTATAAGTCATTTAAAAATAATATGACTGATATTTACAGATATTGAACTACAAGATAGAGTCTTAGACTCGATAATTACCCGATAAAGCCGTCGGTACACCGACATGTTTCAGAAATTGATATGAACTTAGATATTTTGATTGTATTAATGATTGTTAGTGATTCAATGACGGTTGAATATGTGTGACAAGGTGATTAGGTTATGTCTCGATTGCAATAAGCGATAAGCGATGCTTGTGTGTTATAAGATGTTATTCTAATCAAGTAAAATGATATCTTATTACCGATAGTTTGTTATACAAAAGATAAAACTAAGTTACAGATTGTGCAACAAACCACCAAAAAGTATCCTACCTTTGCATTTTCTTTATCGATGGACATGAGTAAGAAAGTTTCAGAATTATATTATTATTGTACCAGATTATTAACCCTATTGTTATACATATTATGTATCTGATCATTGTTTATTAACATGGTATTATTTTATAATTCAGATATATTTATTATGTTTGTTAATTTTTAAATATGGTTATACAAGTGTCCTCACTTGGATACTCATTGTATTTAATCACATGTTGATACATACTTATTAATTTCCATTATGTATACCTTAATTAACAGCCGTCTAAGCTAATTTACCCAGCTAGACATAGATTTAGAAATATCGTTGAACATGATAAAATCTTTTTGTATCCAATCAAATCGTTTTGGTTCGGATTCCCGACTAAGTATGAACATCCCGAACAAGGGAAAACTTTTATGCGTCCAAGGCGGATAGAGTGAACGATAATATCGTTCTTGCATGCAATATTGATCAATACAGGGCCCATGAGATGTACACCCTCGCGCCCGTAAGTCATGACGATTTGCGGATGAAGATCTGTTAAACCCATTCGAAAATTGAAAACAATGTTCATAGTATGTCAACTTAACCCTATTTATAGTCAATAAGTAGTTTCAAAAATTTGATATAGAATTGTTATGTTATTATTATCGGTTCAGTTTACTTCACAGCTATTGATTTGTTGTAGAAGTGATGTACAAAGAAAACATTTAATTCTTTTAGCTAATTATATTTATAATTGTTATTACTTGTTGGGCACCCAAATGCTCATCCTTGCTTAATTTAAATGTTTTCATCTTAGTATGATCAACCCGAAGGTTCAGACAAGAACAAGTGAAAAGGAAAGCAAACAGAATATGTTTAATGGTATCTTTTGTAATAGTTAGACTGTATTAATATAATGATATGTATTATCTATCATGTAAAGAATTATAGTAAAGGTTGCGTACTTCAGATTAGACTCTGATATATGTAAATTAAGCTTGATTTTTATATTATTGTTATTATTATTAGTAGGGTTAAGTTCAGATGACCACCTGGGGTTTGACCGGTTTCCCACTTAACCACCTGTAGTACGTAAACCTACATTTAAACACCCGACTTTTTGAGTTAAAGTGAAAAATGCTTTCTGTCATAACTCACACTTAAATTGGATAAAGACTTAATTACCCTTCTTATATATAAACGATGATGAGAGAAGATGTCGGGAAGAACATAAAGGAGAAATAATTGGTAAAGAAAGTTTTATTTGATAATTCAAAGAGAATAAATTTGCAAGATGAGGGGGAGGATAAAATCAGAAACGAATCCATGCTCAGTATTCCTATTCAACGCACCATCCACAGAACTCAAGAAATTGACACTTAAAAAATAAGAGCATCTCCATAGAATCACACAGATAGTATTTCAATATTGAATCTCATAAAAAAAAAATTTAACTTCACTTGATCACATTACCACCGACTCCATCTGCAACCTTAGCAAAACTGCAATGTATTTACCATATACTAATTTACAACTTTTGCATTGTATCTACCTGAAGCTTATGTAGAGCATGAGGAAATGCAACGACGAATGATCCTACCAAAAAAATAGAGCATGTATATATAGAAACTCTTGAACGCACATCAATTAGACCATTTTGGACCCACTTCATCATTGCATCTGTTCATCAATGAGACATTGCATTCACCTACGAACAATAGCTACTCAACGTCTCAACCCCTCTTCCATTACCCAAACCACCACCTGCCATTCATTCATTTACTCTGATTCCTCTGCCCTTCAGAAGCTTATCATTCAATTTCCACCCTATATGAGAAAGGATTTTGAAGCATAAAACATTACTGGAACGAAGCATTACTCCATGAATGCTAACAAAATCCTTACGAATGTCCATCATCTCATTACTTAATTCACTCTCTGTTGTAAAGACTCCATCCTTGCGGCCCTTTTCCTTCACTCGCTCAATTCTTTCCTTCAATTCCTCTTGAAGTTGCAGTTAAAAATCTATATCAAGACACAATGAATAACTGTGAGGTTGTCAAGCTTCAATTAAAGGAGGCATCAATTGATTAAAAGAGACATTAATCTTCATGACCAACATCACTTAATTTTTGAACAAAAAATACAACCATAAGAGGAAAAAAATGAAATACCCATATTGAAAATGGGTATTTCAAGGGACTTTTGGAGAAGTGAAGCAGAAGATCGAGGTCAATAATTTTGGAGAATATGAAATACCCTTTCAAAGTGAAGCAACGGATGAAATACCCTTTCAAAGTGAAGTAGAAGATCAAAGGTCAATATTTTTTGAGAATATTGATGTTCTTCTGGCTGAGCACAAAGTTGAAGTAGCAGTAGAGGTGATTAGTCCAGAAGAAAAAAGAGCCTTGAGAGATACATCATCTCTTCGAACCATCATCTTACAAGTCCTTTTTCGAAAAAAGGCAATTCTTGAGAATCAACTAGTTGAGATCACTTTAACAACCTTCAGCTTGGTATTATCGAACTAAAGGAGGCTTTATCTGGTTTGATAAAGCTTGGAAAAGGTTCATTGGCTCATCAACTCATCTTCTTTGAAATCATATGGGTCTCGCCTTCAAAGAAGTGTTGAGGCATTTCTTCCAAATGATCAAATGGGAATTTGGGAAACTCATCAAAATAATAATTTTGGGGAAAAGGGTTTTCAAGAAAAGTATCAACATTAGTATAGAAATCATTTACCCCATTAGTGTAGAAATCATTTACCCCATTCTCTCCTATGTCGATCCCAAATGAGCCAGACCCCACGACAAGCTTAAGCTTAAGTGTAGAAATCCGACGATCTGAAACTTCGGACTCGACGGACCCAAACCCATCTCCAAATGGGTTTTGTTCAATCTTCATCCATTACTAACCCTAGAAAATTGCGTACACGCCTTCTTTGGTGGATTTGAAATGGGGAAGAACCCTAGAAAATTGGGAATCCTACTACGATTTGGAGATAGATTGAGAAGAAAAAGAAGGGATGATGATGGGATGAAGCAATTTGGGTTTCAATGATGAAGAAGAGAGGAGACCGAAGAGAACGAGGAAGATAACGAGGAAGAAAAGGGTATTTTAGACATTTACTACCTTTTTTTGGATCGTTATAACCCTTCTCACGCAACGCTTTTTGGCCCTCGACATGCACGCATTTACCTGGTTAATTTAGACGGAAAAGGTAATGATTTCACTTTAACTCAAAAAGTCGGGTGTTTAAATGTAGGTTTACGTACTACAGGTGGTTAAGTGGGAAACCGGTCAAACCCCAGGTGGTCATCTGAACTTAACCTTTATTAGTATTATTCTGCTCATAGAAATGATATCGTAAAGCACCGAGTTCGGGTTTTAAGTACCTGAATTTAGGGGCGTTACAAGTTGGTATCAGAGATTTAGGGTTAGAAACCTTAGGCGGGATAGACCTTAGGCCATAACCTTGGGATAGAGGGAAACATTGAAAATACAAATAACTCATATAGAGTTTAAAAAGGAGATGAATTGAATAAGTTCATCGTCAAAGAAAATAAAAGATAACTTATATAAAACTGTTATTTGTTGTATGTATATACTATGTGCTAATCTAGATAATTTATGTGTATAGATGTCAGACAGAAAAGATTAGGATACCCTTAGATCGTAAAGAAGGAGTCAACCTCCATAACTGAGCCAATATCAAAGCCAATAGCTGAAATAGAAGCTCACAATGAAAACAACCCTAATGAGGTGATTATACTGGAAAATGTAGTACCGGACCCAGAAACGATAGTATAACTGATATGTAGAGTATAGTTAAAGAATATGTGGTCAATGTCGAGTTCTTAAACTCATAGGTTTGTGGTGAGTTCTTAAACTCATAAGGTGTTGTAAGTTGGATGAACTAGGTATAGTTAAGTGTGAATGGATTATTGAGGATGATGTGAATATATAGAATACTAAGCAATTGATCCTTAGTGAAGGCGTAGGAAATGAGTAGTATTAGTATTGCTTGAATATGTATGATTCTATGTAGTGTATATGAAAAGTATGTCGATGTAATGTAATATTTTGTATAAGTTGTGGCAACGATTCATGACTTTTGGGTCACAAAAGGGATATCGGATGTTTAAAGCAATATGTGTTATGGTATGTCAAGTGTTATGAATATGAATCTATGATGGATTAATGAAATAAGTTGGTATAAAGATAGTAGATATTTATCTAAACACTAGTTAATAAAGTAAACCGAGTTTTCGAATAAATGATTATTTGAGTAAAAAAAATTCGCGTTATATGTTAAGCATAAACGATAAGGCTTAGAATGTAAGTTAGTAAGAATAATTTATGATAATGTCACCAAGACGAAAGCGAAACCAAAGGGCAGAAGAACCTATCAACAAAGCTGGAGGACAACCAGACCCGATACAAAATTTTGCGAATATGGATGTGACACCCCCAAATCCGGGTACTTAAATTTCACGGGATTTGGTGTTCACTGTACAAATATCATCTATCTATCTAGCCATAATAAATTCACACCATGCAATAGATAGAAATAAAATCCTCCCCTTATGGGGTTACAACATCTGAATAATAAATACAATCGCAGGTCAAACTAACCTTAAACATCTTTGCGAAAACATAAATAAATAAGTCTTAAATAACATTAAGTCTTTACAATAACATTCTTAAAATTAAATAACAAGTCTTCATCACTTATTAGCTTTGCCTTTGCCTTTGCTAGTAGAAGGCTCATCGTACCTTTCGTTCTTAACTGCAATGTTATTATTCCCAAAATAGGTCCATTCCATCCAACCCATTCTGAGTCGCCAAATACATGGTACAGAAATAACTACAACTTTATTAATACATTTGTCGTGCAAAATACGACAACATATATACAGTGAGTTTAAATACAATTATTGTCTTCTAGAAAATATACATACCCAAATAAATCCTCATCACAATTATTTATACATTATTTTACAAAAATGGTGAGGACTACTAAACAACTCTCTCTATAACCATCATTCCATACCCCGACTCGTACTCGCTACATTCTCGCCTCCTGAGAAGAAAAATGGAACAAATAGGAAAAGGGTGAACTCAACTAGCCTAGTAAAGAATATTATGACTAAGATAATATACAACAAATTATCGTTAGTCTTCAACAGGGAAAAATCTAATAGAATACAATAGACAACCAGTTTTAAATCAATCTTCGCAGCGGAAATAATAATTCATTAGAAGAGTTAAGTAGAGAATGCAAACTATTATCTTCTATATATATGAATTTAAAAGTTCATCGTCGATATTTTATCCTTGTAACATCAATCAATATATATCTGGAATTAAATATTCATCTTTGCACTACAGGCTAAAGATATTCATAAGTAATCCAAGTTCGTATTTTAAACAATCCAAGTTAAAAAATTAAGGATTAAGGATTCGTAAGGAAACGAATATTAAGGATGATGATATTCATAAGGAAATGAATCCAGTGAAATAAAAGAACAAATATTAAGGATTCGTATTTTCAACAATCCAAGTTCAAAAATACTTCATAAGTAATCAGAGTGGAGTAAAATTCAAGAATGATCAAAACATGGATACAATCAAAGCTAGTATCTATAGTAGATATTTTGGACGAAAAGAAGAAAAATTTCATTTTTCTATTGAATAGTGCTTAGATTCGTGAATAGTGCCGTATACGTGAATAGTAACTCCGACACCAAAAGATAAAAATTTCACAAAAAACATCTTCACGCTTCGTGAATAGTACTCATGAATAGTAACTCGTGAATAGTAACTCATGAATAGTAACCCCGACATGAAAAAGTTCTAAATTTGATAAAAATTTCCAACCAATATTTTGTCATAATGATATTAAAGAAATAATATCATTTTCGAATAAAATAACATCCTTACCTCGAAAGATCAAGACTTCTAAATTGAAACACCTGATATAAAGCTATGACTTGAACTTGCACCGTATAGCAATACTCAAAATATACTCAAAATACTCACAAGAATATGCTCGATAATATAGAGAGAGAAAACTTCAGTTTCTGATGTGATTTTCAATTCTAACCTAAGCACCCTATTTATAGGAAAATGCTTAGAACACCTGTGACGCCCCCAAAATAGGTATACACAACACCCATTCTGAGTCGCCAAATACATGGTACAAAAAGCAAACTACAACTTCAATAATACAAATGTCGTGTGAAATACGACAATATATACTGTGAGTTTAAATATAATATTGTCTTCTAGACAATATCCACATGCAAATAAATCCCCATCATAATTATTGATTCATTATTTTACAAAATGGTGAGGACTACTAAACAACTCTCTCTAGAACCTTCATTCCATACCCCCGACTAGTACTCGCTACATTCTCGCCTCCTGAGAAGAAAAATGGAACAACAAGGAAAAGGGTGAGCTCAACTAGCCCAGTAAAGAATATTATGACTAAGATAATATACAACAAATTATCGTTAGTCTTCAACAGGGAAAAATCTGATAGAATACAATAGACAACAAGTTTCGAGATCAATATTCATAATGGAAATAATAATTCATAGAAGAGTTACGTAGAGAATGAAATCTACTATAGTCTATGAATTTAATATCCATCATCAATATTTTATCCTCGTAACATCAAACAATATACATCCGAATCAAATATTCATCTTTGCACTACAGTCAAAGATATTCATCGATTGGTCATGTTCATTTAAACACTGCTCATCTTTGCACTACACAAAGCCAAAGATATTCTTCAGAAATCATTCATCTTTGCACTACAGGCCAAAGATATTCCATAATATCATCATTTAAGACTGAGGATGATGAAAAATATTTTTTTTAAAGAAACGAATCCAGTGAAACAAAATGACAAGGATTAAGGATTAAGGATTCGTACTTGGTTTTATCCACGTCCAAAAATACCTCAAAAATAATCATAGTGGTGTAAAATTCAAGAATGATCAAAACATGGATACAATCAGAGTTAGTATCCAGAATAGATGTTTTGGACGAAAAGAAGAAATTTTATTTTTCGGTGAATAGTACCGTATACGTGAATAGTGCCGTATACGTGAATAGTGCCGTATACGTGAATAGTAACTCCGACACCAAAAGATAGAAATTCCACAAAAACATCTTCACGCTTCATGAATAGTACTCGTGAATAGTAACTCGTGAATAGTAACTCATTTAATAAGAACTCGTGAATAGTAACTCATGAATAGTAACCCATGAATAGTAACCCCAACATGAAAAAGTTCCAAATTTGATAAAAACTTCAGATCAACATTTCAGCATAATGATATTGAAGAAATAATATCATTACGAAAAAAAATAATATCCCTTACCTCGAAAGACAGTACTTCTAGTTGAAACACCGGATATAGGCTATGACTTGAACTCAGCATCAGTATAGCAATACTCAAAGTATACTCAAAATACTCACAAGGATACGCCGATAATATAGAGAGAAAAACTTCAGCTTACGGTGTGATTTTCAATTCTAACCTAAGCACCCTATTTATAGAAATGGCTTGTAAACACAAAAGCGTAAAATTAAATATAATAATATTATATATAAACAAAATTCATACGCCCACATCTTGAATCTGAATTCAGCCACCATGCACATGTTAAATGAGTTTCAAAAATGGAAAAAACGTTTTTGTAATTAAAAATATTTTAAACTTCCAAAATCAATTATTTTGAACTTGAACTTCAATAATTCAAAATAAATAGGTCTTTAATCAGAAAATTCGAATCTCGCGACTTTTTATAGGAAATTCAATTCTCTACAACTTTGCAGAAGAAAGTTTTCCAAATTCCAAATGAAATTGACCAAATCCTCAAACAAAGTGCGATTTTACACGCTATAATCAAATTTCAACGAGAAATGGGGTCCACCGACACACACAAAACATGTGTTAATCATTTAATGCAACAAAAATACTCTTCCTCCTCATATACTCATATATCCCACATTCATTACAAAAATATCACCGCTTAATATATTATTAAAATAATATATTTAAATGAATTATTTTATCGTAAAAAGATAAAATATTAATTTTCAACAATTGTCATTTTAAAATTTTTCTCCATCTATATCCACATAAAATCAATATTTTCCTCATCATATGAATCAATAATTAATTATTCATAAATAATATTACAGTAATCACAATATTGACAACCAGTGCGCTTCCTGGAAAGAGGGGCTTTCCAATAAGAATTTCTCCTTCTTGGCGCCAAATGATTAGGTGACCAAACCTCTCCTTATGTAACTTTCTAGACATTGCCAATAATTTTTCTAATAATATTATTCAGATAATATGAATTATTGCTCAGATAATGAAAGATAATCTTGTGTAATGACAATTATTGAAACAACAAAGAATATAAAATATCAACGCAAAGAATTATTAACTCAATAAAATATCTGAACACTAATTATCGTAACCATTATTGAGTAGTGCCTTCTTCACGTAAGAATCAATAATTGGTGCAATACCGCAATGTAATCGCTTTCAACAACGCCAGACTTTAGTGTGTTTTAACCAACGGTATTCCAACAGAGATAATCTGCAACAACTACGCCAGTTATTTAAAAACAACTTATATTTGTCGCTTTCTTCATTCAATCGCTTTCAAGTTATGGGCTCCCACACACGGTCATTTTGCGTCATTGCATTTAATATTCTCGACAAGCATTTAATATTCTACCGACCAAACGAATATTCCCCGACGATAATGAATATTTTATAACCACTTGCTTAATTTGAAATATTTGCATATTTAACCCTTAACTATCCACATTAATCAAATCAACCCTTACTATTTCAAAATAATAAATAAAGGAAATTCCTTTTTATTTAAAAATTTGGGGTCTTACAACCTCCCTCCTTATGAAATTTCGTCCTCGAAATTGACGACGATACTGGTGTTTTGAAAAGGTGAGGATACCTCGCTTTCATTTCCGCTTTCCAATTCCCTGTGTCATTTCCTCTATAAGATGATTCCTCCACAAAACTTTAACTTGTGGTAGACCTTTTTGCGTAGGACATGCTCTTTCCTATCCAAGATCTTGACAGTACCTCCTCATACGTTAAGTCTTCTACTATCTCGTCCTGGTTCTAACTCTATAACATGGTTCGGTCTTTCACATATTTACTGAAGTACGATATATGTGAAACACATTATGAACACGAGACATACTCGGAGGTAACGCAAGTCTATAGGCTACATTTCCTACTCTCGGTCAAGAATTTGAAATGGACCGATAAATCGTGGATTGAGCTTTCCTCTCTCCCCAATCTTGTAACTCCCTTCCATGGAGCAACTTGCAACAATACATGATCCCCTACATTAAATTCCACGTCCTTTCGATGAAGATCCGCATAACTCTTTTGTCGATCTTGTGCCGCTTTGTATACGCTTGTCGAATCATTTGGATATTTTCGGTAGTCATACGTATTAACTCTCTCGTCCCAACAATGTTGCTTCACCCACCTCATCCCAACATATCGAGAATGACATTTTCGTCCATATAATGCTTCAATGGAACCATGCCTATATTTGTTTAATAACTATTGTTGTATGAGAATTCCACCAATGGCAAGTACTTATCCCAACTTCCTTTGAAATCTAGAACACGAGTTTTAACATATCTTCAAGAGTTTGAATAGTCCTTTCGATTGCCCATCCGCTTGAGGATGGTATGCCAAATAAATCGTAAATTGTGTCTATAGCTTTCTAACCCAAAATCATGAAGTGAATCTTGGGTCACGATCTAAAACTATGGATACCGGCATACCATGCAATCTCACAATCGCATTTACGCACATACGAAAGACGTTCAAGGAATAAGTCTCTCAGATTTCGGTAAAGAAATGAGCGGACTTGGTTAATCTATCAACAATAACCCAAATAGCATTGATGCCTTGAGAAACCGCAGGAAGACCCGTGAATCGAAATCCATAGTAATGTGTTCCCACTTCCATTCCGGAATCTCAAGTGGTTGCAACGGACCCTTAGGTACAAGATGCTCCGCCTTTACACGCTGGCAAGTTAAACACATCGAGATAAACTTTGCAATCTCTCTCTTCATATTGTTCCACCAAAATGTATGTTGAAGATCACGATACATTTTAGTACTTACAGGATGGATTGCAAATGGCGTGTTGTGTGCCTCCATCATAATCTTGTACTTCAAATCGTAGTCGTTAGAACACAAAGTCTAGAGTGGACTCAAGTATTCCTTCTTCATCAATTCTCGCTTAAAGAATAGCTCCTTCTCGTATTTTCTTCTTCATACGCATCAGCTCAAGGTCGCTGGCTTGAGCAACCTTAACTTTTTCTATTAAAGTTGGCTCTATCGATACTTGACATCATCGCACTTTTCGTTCCTCGCATATAATCTTCTACTCATCGCGTCGGCTACCACGCTCACTTTTCCGTGATGGCATGATCGTAACATGTCTTTGAAATGAGTCTCCTCTTGAGTTCTTCAAGCTCTTCCCACATTCCTTGCTCCATTCGAATTTTGTATCTCTACGAGTCACCGCAAGTTAATGGAATAGCGATTCGAGAATATCCTTCAACGAATCTCCGATAATAACCAACTAAGCCTAGAAAGCTACGCCTTTCGATAACCGACTTAGGTTGCTTTCTCAACCGTGACTCATATCCCAATCTTGGATAAGACGTCACAATGACACCTATCGCTTTACTATCGCACAAAATATGGTGTCCCCTACGAGAGTCTCGGCTTCGCATTCCACAAAGGAAGTCACCAGATAAAGGCTCAGTACCAAATTCTATAGTTGAATTTTTAACTCCTCAAGTTCAATAGAGCCATTCGATATGAGATTTTAGAAATGAGTTTTGTCCGTTCAAAGTTGATACAAAATTTAATATCGGGCTTTGGGAGTAAGCCAAGAAATTCTTCAGAAATACGTCAGAAAATCAATAACAACAGAATATTATTCAAATCGACGTGTCTTTATTCAAATCCATAACATGGACTAAGAAAACTTGACATCCGTAATAAACGAATGACTTCATGGCTTGATATGAAAATGTTTGACTACAATGGTTTGATTGCTTGAATTGAATATCGGGTTGCTTAGGAATATGAAAACTAACAACCTTACAAAAGCAATCAATTTGGCATGATGAGTAGTTAACCTTAAAATCACATCAAAAGCAAATATCTCTATAGAAATAAGGTTAACAGTAATGTGATAGTGCCAACTTGAATCAAGCAAGATTTTTAAACAACGGATGTAATGAAAGTTTCTCCTAATGGAGTCTCCACAGATAGGTCAAAGTTTAATTTCTCCGTAGTCAAGTTCAAACGTTGAGCGCAAGTAAGAGAGATAAAAGAATGGGTAGAACCCATTCTAGTAAGGTATAAACTTCGCAAGAATTTATAATTAACTAACCCGCTAACTTCGCTTTGGGTTCTCGTGATTTTGACCACCACAACAAAAACTCTTCCCTAATCGCTGACTTTGACTTTTCGAGGGATACTCTTTTGAGTCACCGTCCCTCACGAACTAGGTTTCGCTAGTGTACAATCTCGAGCGATATGTCCTTCCTTTCCACAATTATAGCATACCTTGAACTGCTTGGGGGCGCTTGACCGATATGTCCCTCTTTCCGCATTTGTAGCATATGACCGGTGGTCTTTTCTCCTCCTTGGAACCGATTCTTCTCATTGGTGTTGACGCCTTCACATGGTCGTTGTTGAATCTCCTCTTTTAAAATCTCCTCCCGACTCGCTTCTTCTATTTTCATGGCCACGATTACCACCGAGGTGGTTACCGCCTTTGTCTCAGTATTCTTCTTTCTCCATTGGTTATCGTTATTCGATGATTGCTATCTTCTAGATGATCCTCGGTTATGGTCCCTCGGTTGAACGTACTCAAGTTATCTCGCCTAACAACCGAGCCCCCGCTGACAACATCTCGAATAGAGAGAAAATTTATGAGAAATGAGATACTCGACGTATGCCGGGTTTCAAACCTCTCGAAACATCCGCGTCATACGTTCCTCATTCTCCACCAAATGAGGTGCAAACTCGATAACTCCGCTAACTTCGCCTCGTCTTTGGGACACCGCCATGTTATTCTCGCTTCTAGTCTAATAAACTCCACTTCCTTCATATGACGAATACTTTCGTGGAAGTACTTGTCATTGAACTGCTTCAAACGCTCTCCCATGACATGCCGAGTGCAAATGGATGGGTACGCCTCACGATTCCCACTAGTAATCTCGCTTCGCCACTTAACATAAAAGTAGCGAATGGAACTTTCTGCTCCTCCGCATCCCAAGACATCGAATATCTTAGTAATTTGTTTGACCCACGCGCTCGCTTTAATCGGATCCGCTTCCCCTGCATTCAGTGGTCCCAACTCTTTGAATCGCTGGGTCATGACCACCACGTGAATTGCTATCATTTCCTCCTCAGATTTTGAACACGAGTCACCTCGTTCGATTTTGCATGAACCGCAAAAAGCTTCTAAACATCCCCTCGCTCATCATCCGCCAGCCGATGGTTGTTGTTCACAGGAGGAACATTGCCACCACTGTTGCGCGTTCTCCTCGTTGGTGAGTACAGCATCTCCACTGTCTCATTTACTCCAATCATTAATATTCTCACGACATTCTCAAATACTTGTCATAAAACAAGGGTTAATTAAGGAAATCAATATATCACATAATATCCCTATATACCGACTAACTAACAAATAAGCTTAGGTAGGACACACTAGCGAAGGATTTACTCGCCTCTCCCTCCTAGTTCTATTCCCCGATCTCCGCCAGAGATCATATCCCTAAGCTCGATATTAATCATGACGCCCCAAAAAATAGGTATACACAACACCCATTTTGAGTCGCCAAATACATGGTACAAAAAAGCAAACTACAACTTCAATAATACAAATGTCGTGTGAAATACGACAATATATATATCTTAATGAGTTTAAATATAATATTGTCTTCTAGACAATATCCACATGCAAATAAATCCCCATCATAATTATTGATTCATTATTTTACAAAATGGTGAGGACTACTAAACAACTCTCTCTAGAACCTTCATTCCATACCCCGACTAAGTACTCGCTACATTCTCGCCTCCCGAGAAGAAAAAAATGGAACAACAAGGAAAAGGGTGAGCTCAACTAGCCCAAGAAGAATATTATGACTAAGATAATATACAACAAATTATCGTTAGTCTTCAACAGGAAAAATCTAATAGAATACAATAGACAACAAGTTTCGATCAATATTCGCAATGAAATAATAATTCATAGAAGAGTTACGTAGAGAATGAAATCTACTATAGTCTATGAATTTAATGATCCATCATCAATATTTTATCCTCGTAACATCAATCAATATACATCCGGAATCAAATATTCATCTTTGCACTACAAAGTCAAAGATATTCATCATTAGTCATGTTCATTTAAACACTGCTCATCTTTGCACTCTGAGCCAAAGATATTCTTCAAAATCATTCATCTTTTTGACTACAGCCAAAGATATTCCATAATATCATCATTTAAGACCGAGGATGATGAAAAATATTTTTTTAAAGAAACGAATCCAAAGAAACAAAATGACAAGGATTAAGGATTAAGGATTCGTACTTGGTTTTATCCACGTCCAAAAATACCTCAAAATAATCATAGTGGTGTAAAATTCAAGAATGATCAAAACATGGATACAATCGTAGTTAGTATCCGAATAGATGTTTTGGACGAAAAGAAGAAATTTTATTTTTCTATGAATAGTATCAGATATAATGAATAATAGTGCCGATATCGTGAATAGTAACTCCGACACCAAAAGATAGAAATTCCACAAAAACATCTTCACGCTTCATGAATAGTACTTTCGTGAATAGTAACTCGTGAATAAGAACTCATGAATAGTAACTCGTGAATAGTAACTCATGAATAAGTAACCCATGAATAGTAACCCCGATATGAAAAAGTTCCAAATTTGATAAAAACTTCAGATCAACATTTCAAAGATAATGATATTGAAGAAATAATATCATTACGAAAAAAATAATATCCCTTACCTCGAAAGACAAGATTTCTAGTTGAAACACCTGATATAGGCTATGACTTGAACTTGCACAGTATAGCAATACTCAAAGTATACTCAAAATACTCACAAGAATACGCCGATAATATAGAGAGAAAACTTCAGCTTACGGTGTGATTTTCAATTCTAACCTAAGCACCCTATTTATAGAAATCGCTTAGAACACCAAAGCAGAAAATTGAATATAATAATATTATATATAAACAAAATTCATACGCCCACATCTTGAATCTGAATTCAGCCACCATGCACATGTTAAATGAGTTTCAAAAATGGAAAAAATGTTTTTGTAATTAAAAATATTTTAAACTTCCAAAAATCAATTATTTCGGAACTTTGGAACTTCAATAATTCACAATAAATAAGTCTTTTATCAAAAAATTCGAATCTCGCGACTTTTTATAGGAAATTCAATTCTCTACAACTTTGCAGAAGAAAGTTTTTCCAAATTCCAAACAGAAATTGATTGAAATCCTCAAACCAAGCGATTTTACAAAGCTATAATCAAATTTCAACCAAGAAATGGGGTCCAATCGACACACAAAAACATGTGTTAATCATTTAATGCAATAAAATACTCTTCCTCCTCATATACTCATATATCCCACATTCATTATAAAAATATCACACCGTTAATATATTATTAAAATAATATATTTAAATGAATTATTTTATCGTAAAAAGATAAAATATTAATTTTCAACAATTGTCATTTTAAAATTTTTCTCCATCTATATCCACATAAAATCAATATTTTCCTCATCATATGAATCAATAATTAATTATTCATAAATAATATTACGTAATCACAATATCGACAACCGTGCGCCCTCAGAAAGAGGGGCTTTCCAATAAGAATTTCTCCTCATCGGGCGTAGCAATTAGGTGACCAAACCTCTCCTTAGATGTAACTTTCTAGACATTGCCAATAATGTTTTCTAATAATATTATTCAGATAATATGAATTATTGTCTCGATAATGAAAGATACCGTGTAATGACAATTATCAAAACAACAACAATATAATATAAAATATCAACGCAAAGAATTATTAACTCAATAAAATACTTGAATAGTAATTACTCGTAACCATTATTGAGTAGTGCCGCCTTACGTAAGAATCAATAATTGGTGCAATACCGCAGTAATGTTGCTTCAACAACGCCAGATTAGTGTGTTTTAAACCAATCGGTATTCCAACAAAGATAATCAAGAACAACTACGCCGTTATTTAAAAACAACTTATATTTGTCGCTTTCTTCATTCAATCGCTTTAGCATGGGGCCACACATGGTCAAGTACCGTCGCATTTAATATTCTCGACAATGATTTAATATTCTACGACCAAACGAATATTCCCCGATGATAATGAATATTTTATAACCACTTGCTTAATTTGAAATATTTGCATATTTAACCCTTAACTATCCACATTAATCAAATCAACCCTTACTATTTCAAAATAATAAATAAAGGAAATTCCTTTTTATTTAAAAATTTCGGGGTCTTACAACACCAAAGTAGAAAATTTATTAAATATTATTATATTTTTTCCAAAACTTCATACGCATGCTTTTACCATCTGAACTCAGCCCCTATCACATGTTAAATGAGGGAAACAAAATGAAAAACACGTTTTTGTAAATAAAATTAATTAAAACTTTTAAAAATCAATTATTTCGGAACTTCGGAACTTCAATAATTCATAATAAATAGCCCTTTTATCAGAAAATTCGAATCTTGCAACTTTTTATAGAAAATTCAATTCTCTACAACTTTGCAGAAGAAAGTTTTTCCAAATTCCAAACAGAAATTGACCGAAATCCATAAATGGGCGATTTTACAAGCTATAATCAAATTTCGGTCAATAATTGTGTCCACCAACACACAAAATATGTGTTAAACATTTAATGGCACAAAAATACTCTTCCTCATCATATACTCATATATCCCACATTCATTATAAAAATATCACCGTTAATATATTATTAAAATAATATATTTAAATGAATTATTTTATCGTAAAAGATAAAATATTAATTTTCAACAATTGTCACATTAAAATTTTCTCCATCTATATCCACATAAAATCAATATTTTCTAATCATATAAATCAATAATTAATTATTCGTAAATAATATTACGTAATCACAATCTCGTGACCAAATTTCGCTCTCGAGAAAGAGGGGCTTTCCAATAAAGATTTCTCTTTCTTCGGCGCGCAATTAGGTGACCAAACCTCTCCTTAGATGTAACTTTCTAGACATTGCCAATAATGTTATCTAATAATATTATTCAGATAATATGAATTATTGCTCCGATAATGGAAAATACCGTGTAATGACAATTTATTGAAACAACAGTAATATAAAATATCAATGCAGTAATTATTGAATCAATAAAATAAAATACTGAACAGTAATTACTGTAACAATTATTGAGTAGTGCCTTCTTACGTAAGAATCAATAATTGGTGCAATACCATGTGCTACTGTTCAACAACGCGTATTAGTGTGTTTTAACCACCGGGTATTCCAACAGTATTAACGGTAATAACTATGTCGTTATTTATAAACAACTTATATTTGTCGTTTTCTTCATCCAATCGCTTTTCGTTATGGGGCCCACAAAGATCAAGGCCGTCAAATTTAATATTCCCCGACAAAGATTTAATATTCCACGACATAAAACGAATATTCCCCGATTTATAATGAATATTTTATAACCACTTGCTTATTCGAAATATTTGCCTATTTTATCCATAACTATCCACATTAATCAAATCAACCCTTATTATTTCAAAATAATAAATAGAGGAAAATAAATTTCATTTATTAATAATTTGGGGTCTTACAACCTCCCCTCCTTATGAAATTTCGTCCTCGAAATTGACGTACGTACTTGGTGTTTCGAAAAGATGAGAATACCTCGCTTTCATTTCCATTTCCAACTCCCAGGTCATTTCCTCAATTGCATGGTTTTTCCACAAAACTTTAACTTGTGGTATAACCTCGGTACATAGGACATGTTCTTTCCTATCCAAGATCTTGACATGTACCTCCTCGTACGTTAAGTCTTCAGCTATCTCGTCCGGTTCTAACTCAATGACGTGGTTCGGGTCATCCACATATTTACGTAACATCGATACGTGAAAAACATTATGAACACGCATCAAACTTGGCGGTAAAATGAGTCTATAGGCCACAGTTCCTATTCGATCGAGAATTTCAAATGGATTAATAAATCGAAGGTTTGAACTTTCCTCACCTCACCGATTCTCGCTTTTGGAATAACGACTTCTTGCATTTTCTTCTTCATATTCATCAACTCCAGTCCGTATTCGATAAGCTTTAAATTTATTGATTAAAGTCGATTATACTCATAAATCATCACGTGGGTACCTAGAGTTTTCATCTCCATCTCTATTATTTGTAAATTATACGAAATGAGTCTTTGACAATATCGTACTCATACTTGTATACGATCTTCTACTCAACACGTCGCCTACCACGCTCGCTTTTCGTGATGGCATGGTCAGAACATGTGCTGAAATGAGTCTCCGCTTGAGTTCTTTGAAGCTCTTCCCATATTCCTTGCTCCATTCGAATTTTGTATCTTTACGAGTCAGCTGCATTAATGGAATAGCGATTCGAGAATATCCTTCAATGAATCTCCGATAATAACCAACTAAGCCTAGAAAGCTACGTATTTCGATTACCGATTTAGGTTGTTCTCAATCGTGACTCATATCCCAACCTTGATAAGACGTTACAATGACACCTATCGGTTTACTATCGTATTTAATATGGTGTCCCCTATGGAGAGTCTGGCTTCGGTGCATTCCACAAAGGAAGTCACCAGATAAAGGCTCAGGTACCAAATTCTATAGTTGAAATTTTAACTCCTGAAGTTCAATAGGAGCCATTCGATATGAGATTTTAGAAATGATTTTTGTATCGGGTTCAAAGTCGATACAAAATTTAATATCGCTTTGGGAGTAAGCCAAGAAATTCTTCAGAAATACGTCGGAAAAATCAATAACAACAAGAATATTATTCAAATCTGACGTGTCTTTATTCAAATCCATAACATGGACTAAGAAAACTTGACATCCGTAATAAACGAATGACTTCATGGCTTGATATGAAAATGTTTGACTACAATGGTTTGATTGCTTGAATTTGAATAACAGGTTGCTTAGGAATATGAAAACTAACAACCTTACTAAAGTAATCAATTTCGGCATGATGAGTAGTTAACCTTAAAATCACATCAAAAGCAAATATCTCTATAGAAATAAGGTTAACAAGTAATGTGATAGTGCCAACCTGAATCAAGCAAGATTTCTAAACAACGGATGTAATGAAAGTTTCTCCTAACGGAGTCTCCATAAATAGGTCAAAGTTTAATTTCTCCGTAGTCAAGTTCAAACGTTGAGCGCAAGCAAGAGAGATAAAAGAATGGGTAGAACCGGTATCTAGTAAGGTATAAACTTCGTAAGAATTTATAATTAACTAACCCGTGCTAACTTCGTTCAGGTTCCTCGCATTTTGATCGGTCACGACAAACGCTCTTCCAGGAACCGTTGACTTTGACTTTTTTGGGACATCCTTTTGAGTCACCATTTTCGCTGGATTGGGTTTCGATATCGTACAATCTTGAGCGATATGTCCTTCTTTTCCACAATTATAGCATACCTTAAACTGTTGTGGGCAGTTTGGGCTGATATGTCCCTCTTTTCCGTATTTGTAACATACGACCGGTGGTCTTTCTCCTCCCTTGGAACTAGTTGCTACTGGCGCTGACATCTTCAAATGGTCGTTGTTGAATCTCCTCTTTTTAAAATCTCCTCCCAACTCACTTCTTCTATTTTCATGGCCACGATTGCCACCAGAGTGGTTACCGCTTTTGTCCGTATTCTTCTTTCTCCACTGGTTATCGTTATTCTGATGACCGCTATCTTCTAGATGATCCTCGTTATGGTCCCTCGGTTGAACGTATTTCGTTTTCTCGCTTCTAACAACCGAGCCTCATTAACAACATCCGAATAGAGAGAAAATTTATGAGAAATGAGATACTTGACGTATCCGGTTTCAAACCTCTCGAAACATCCACGCCATACGCTCCTCATTCTCCACCAAATGAGGTGCAAACCGGATAACTCCATGAACTTCGCCTCGTCTTCGGGACACACCATGTTATTCTCGCTTGCCTAATAAACTCCATTTCCTTCATATGATGAATACTTTCGTAGAAGTACTTGTCATTGAACTGCTTCAAATGTCTCCCACGACATGCCGAGTGTAAATGGATGGGTACGCTTCACGATTCCCACCAATAATCACGCCTCGTTTTAACATAAAAGTAGCGAATGGAACTTTATGTTCCTCCGCATCCCAAGACATCGAATATCTTGGTAATTTGTTTGACCCACGCCTCCGCCTTTTAATCGGATCCGCTTTCCCGCACTCGTGGTCCCAACTCTTTGAATCGCTTGGTTGTTTCCACCCGTGAATTGCTATCATTTCCTCCCTCAGATTTTTGAACACGAGTCTCCCTCGTCTCGATTTTTCATGAACTACAAAAACTTCTAAACATCCCCTCGCTCATCATCTGGTTAGTGGTGTTGTTCACAGGAGGAACATTGCCACTGTTGCACGCTCTCCTCGTTGGTAAAGACAGCATCTCCACGGTCTCTCATTTACTCCACTCATTAACATTCTCACCAACATTCTCAAATCACCGCCATAAAAAGGGGTTAATTAAGGAAATCAATATATCACATAATATCCCTATATACTAACCAACTAACAAATAAGCTTAGTAGGACACACTTAGCGAAGGATTTACTCTGCTCTCCCTCCTAGTTCTATTCTCCGATCTCCGCCAGAGATCATATCCCTAAGCTCTGATACCAACTGTGATGCCCCCAAAATTGGTCCATTCCATCCAACCCATTCTGAGTCGCCAAATACATGGTACAGAAATAACTACAACTTTAATAATACATTTGTCGTGCAAAATACGACAACATATATAATTGTGAGTTTAAATACAATTATTGTCTTCTAGATAATATACATACCCAAATAAATCCTCATCATAATTATTTATACATTATTTTACAAAATGGTGAGGACTACTAAACAACTCTCTCTATAACCATCATTCCATACCCCACTTGCATTTCGCTACATTCTCGCCTCTTGAGAAGAAAATGGAACAAAAAGGAAAAGGGTGAGCTCAACTAGCCTAGTAAAGAATATTATGACTAAGATATTATACAACAAATTATCGTTAGTCTTCAACAGGGAAAAATCTAATAGAATACAATTGACAACCAGTTTTAAATCAATCTTCGCAGCGAAAATAATAATTCATTAGAAGAGTTAAGTAGAGAATGCAAACTACTATCTTCTATATATATGAATTTAAAAGTTCATCGTCGATATTTTATCCCTGTAACATCAATCAATATATATCTGGAATCAAATATTCATCTTTGCACTACTGTGCCAAAGATATTCATCATTAATCATGTTCATCTAAACACTGCTCATCTTTGCACTACGGACCAAAGATATTAATCAGTCGGTCATGTTCATCTCAACACCTGTTCATCTTTGTACTACGGGCCAAAGATATTCATCAAGAAATTATTCATCTTTGCACTACAGGCCAAAGATATTCAGTAATATCATCATTTAGGACTAAGGATGATGAAAAATATTTTAAAGGAAACGAATCCAGTGAAACAAAATAACAAATATTAAGGATTCGTATTTTAAACAATCCAAGTTCAAAAATACTTCATAAGTAATCAGAGTGGAGTAAAATTCAAGAATGATCAAAACATGGATACAATCAAAGCTAGTATCCATAGTAGATATTTTGGACGAAAAGAAGAAATTTCATTTTTCGGTGAATAGTGTCGTATTCGTGAATAGTGCCGTATACGTGAATAGTGTCGTATACGTGAATAGTAACTCCGACACCAAAAGATAGAAATTTCACAAAAAACATCTTCACGCTTCGTGAATAGTACTCATGAATAGTAACTCATGAATAGTAACTCGTGAATAGTAACTCATGAATAGTAACCCCGACATGAAAAAGTTCTAAATTTGATAAAAATTTCCAACCAATATTTTGTCATAATGATATTAAAGAAATAATATCATTTTCGAATAAAATAACATCCCTTACCTCGAAAGATCAGTACTTCTAGCTGAAACACCGGATATAGGCTATGACTTGAACTTGCACCGTATAGCAATACTCAAAATATACTCAAAATACTCACAAGAATATGCTCGATAATATAGAGAGAGAAAAGTTCAGTTTCTGATGTGATTTTCAATTCTAACCTAAGCACCCTATTTATAGGAAAATGCTTAGAACACCAAAGTAGAAAATTTATTAAATATTATTATATTTTTTCCAAAACTTCATATGCATGCTTTTACCATCTGAACTCAGCCCCTATCACATGTTAAATGAGGGAAACAAAATAAAAAACACGTTTTTGTAAATAAAATTAATTAAAACTTTCAAAAATCAATTATTTCGGAACTTTAGAACTTCAATAATTCATAATAAATAGCCCTTTTATCAGAAAATTCGAATCTCACGTCTTTTTATAGGAAATTCAATTCTCTACAACTTTGCAGAAGAAAATTTTTCCAAATTCCAAATAGAAATTGACCGAAATCCATAAACGGACGATTTTACAGGCTATACTCAAATTTCGGTCAATAATTGTGTCCACCAACACACAAAATATGTGTTAAACATTTAATGCCACAAAAATACTCTTCCTCCTCATATACTCATATATCCCACATTCATTATAAAAATATCACCGTTAATATATTATTAAAATAATATATTTAAATGAATTATTTTATCAGAAAAAGATAAAATATTAATTTTCAACAATTGTCACATTAAAAATTTCTCCATCTATATCCACATAAAATCAATATTTTCCTCATCATATAAATCAATAATTAATTATTCACAAATAATATTACAGTCAGTCACAAGATCGGGTGACTGTGCAATTCCCAGTGAAAGGGGGCTTTCCAATAAAGATTTCTCCTTATCTTGCGCCATGATTAGGTGACCAAATCTCTCCTTAGATGTAACTTTCTCTAGACATTGCCAATAATGTTTTCTAATAATATTATTCAGATAATATGAATTATTGCTTCGATAATGGAAAATACCGTAATGACAATTTATTAAAACAACAAAGAATATAAAATATCAATGCAAAGAATTATTGAATCAATAAAATAAAATAATCGAATAGTAATTATCGTAATAATTATTGAGTAGTGCCTTCACGTAAGAATCAATAATTGGTGTAATACCGCAGTGTTACTGCTCAACAACGCGCGTATTAGTGTGTTTTAACCACCGGGTATTCCAACAAAAGATAATCTGTCATGACAACAACTACACCGTTATTTATAAACAACTTATATTTGTCGCTTTCTTCATCCAATCGCTTCACATGGGGCCCACAAACGATCAAGCGTGCGTCGTATTTAATATTCCCCGACAAGCATTTAATATTCCACGACCAAACGAATATTCCCTAGACGATAATGAATATTTTATAACCACTTGTTTATTCGAAATATTTGCGTATTTTACCCATAACTATCCACATTAATCAAATCAACCCTTACTATTTCAAAATAATAAATAGAGGAAAATAAATTTCATTTATTAATAATTTGGGGTCTTACAGTAAGAGTGAGCACGATTGCCCACAGGTATAAAATGAAATAACAATATGTAATAACATGCGAGTGAATCAAAGACTTCTGAAATAAAGCTCAACTTTTGAATCAAGAATGAATAACAAGAATCAAAAGATTTCTGAGGGTCATAGGACCTTGAACTATGTCCTAGGTTATCAAGGGTTGTACTTGAAACCTTTAACAGTCATAAGACTATGGACTCTTCTACTCGTACTTAGGGGGATTAGCCCTTAGTACCATACTATGCACAATATCTTAACGCTAACGCATAAGTAATGCCTATACAGGGTTGTTCATCTCAGTTTGACATTAGAGTCCGCACCAAAGGAAGTTTGGTTTGGATAAATCAATAAGGGTTCTGAAATTTAGAACGTTCATCAACTATGGACTAGTTGAATCAAATGAGGGTTCACTAGTCTAACAAGGTTCAACAATAAATGGTAATTAAATTGAATAATAATCTCAAGAGGTATAAAATAGAACAATTATTGTATAACAGAATCATGCTTTGAAAAGATAATTAATCTTTACTATAACAATTGAACTTGATTAATAATAATGAGAATAACTTGAATAATGATAACAAGTAGGGTTAGGAAACTTGCATCGTGCATAGATTACACGTTAAATAAACACGTTCCTTGAATTTAATCCTACATATCATTTCCATTCACAACTCTAGTTAATTATAATATAATTAATCATCATAAGTTCATTCTTTTGTCTAAACTTTGGTTATGGCTATACTTAGTCAATTTATCACACTTATTGACACATAATAAACCCTTCACGAATGCCAAATTAGTTATGCATTCAATAATTCAATCCACATGCAATTATGTTATTGACATGTTAAGAATCAGTTTTAACATCTAATTATACTTCTACCATATTTTTATGTTCATTAGATTAGGTTAACATTACATTCACGAACTTGCACACTTTAAAAAATTTCGCTTCGAACATTTCAGAGTGGTAATGCTGCATTTCTTTATTAGATTGATTATCATACTGCAATTTGATAAATTTCTGCTCATGGCTTCGGTCAATGGCGCGCATGGCTGGCGTTGCGTTAGCGACTCTTAATTTTTGACTTACAATTGCACATGCATACATGACGTACCGAGCATAGAAATGGCAATTCGCGAAAAATCGCAGAACATGCCAATTTCTACCAATTTGTTATTTCTTACATGTAATTCGACATACCCATATACTAGAATTTGTATATAATCATTACTCAACATTTATAGAGTGATTTTAACCAATTAAAACACTTAATTTACATAATTAAAAATGTAACTTTCACGGTTCTTGATGTTCTTGAAGGTTTTGAACATAAATCATAAAAATTAACATTACGGATTCGTTATAACACCGAATCCGTTCATTTAAAGACACCGAATACTGTGTAATGACAATTTATTAAAACAACAGTAATATAAAATATCAATGCAGCAATTATTGAATTAATAAAATAAAATACTGAATAGTAATTACTGTAACAATTATTGAGTAGTGCCTTCTTACGTAAGAATCAATAATTGGTGTAATACCGTGTGTTACTGTTCAACAACGCGTATTAGTGTGTTTTAACCACGGGTATTCCAACAAGATAATCTGTAATAACTACGCCGTTATTTATAAACAACTTATATTTGTCGCTTTCTTCATCCAATCGCTTTCATTATGGGGCCCAAAACGATCAAGGCTATCGCATTTAAATATTCTCTGACAAAGCATTTAATATTCCACGACCAAACGAATATTCCCCAAGCGATAATGAATATTTTATAACCACTTGTTTATTCAAATATTTACAGATATTTTACCCATAACTATCCACATTAATCAAATCAACCCTTACTATTTCAAAATAATAAATAGAGGAAAATAAATTTCATTTATTAATAATTTGGGGTCTTACAGTAAGAGTGAGCACGATTGCCCACAGGTATAAAATGAAATAACAATATGTAATAACATGCGAGTGAATCAAAGACTTCTGAAATAAAGCTCAACTTTTGAATCAAGAATGAATAACAAGAATCAAAAGATTTCTGAGGGTCATAGGACCTTGAACTATGTCCTAGGTTATCAAGGGTTGTACTTGAAACCTTTAACAGTCATAAGACTATGGACTCTTCTACTCGTACTTAGGGGGATTAGCCCTTAGTACCATACTGCGTAATAATATCTTAACGCTAACGCATAAGTAATGCCTATACTGTATCGTTTCATCTCTCGGCCGACATTAGAGTCCGCACTAAAGGAAGTTTGGTTTGGATAAATCAATAAGGGTTCTGAAATTTAGAACGTTCATCAACTATGGACTAGTTGAATCAAATGAGGGTTCACTAGTCTAACAAGGTTCAACAATAAATGGTAATTAAATTGAATAATAATCTTAAGAGGTATAAAATAGAACAATTATTGTATAACAGAATCATACTTTGAAAAGATAATTAATCTTTACTATAACAATTGAACTTGATTAATAATAATGAGAATAACTTGAATAATGATAACAAGTAGGGTTAGGAAACTTGCATCGTGCATAGATTACACGTTAAATAAACACGTTCCTTGAATTTAATCCTACATATCATTTCCATTCACAACTCTAGTTAATTATAATATAATTAATCATCATAAGTTCATTCTTTTGTCTAAACTTTGGTTATGGCTATACTTAGTCAATTTATCACACTTATTGACACATAATAAACACTTCACGAATGCCAAATTAGTTATGCATTCAATAATTCAATCCACATGCAATTATGTTATTGACATGTTAAGAATCAGTTTTAACATCTAATTATACTTCTAACATATTTTTATGTTCATTAGATTAGGTTAACATTACATTCACGGACTTGCACACTTTAAAAATTTTATTTCTGAACATTCTAGAGAGTGGTAGCCATGCATGGCTACCATCATTATCTTGATTATCTAAGATCGCAATAGCAGCTTGCTCTATGACTTCGTCAATGGCGTCATGGCGGCTGGTATGGCTGTATAATACATGGCGACTGATTTTATGCCTCACAACTGCATGTGGCACAGTACAGAGATAGAAAACGGCGATTCGCGAAAAATCGCAGAACATGCCAATTTCTAACAATTTGTTATTTCTTATATGTAATTCGACATACCCATATACTAGAATTTGTATATAATCATTACTCAACATTTATAGTGATTTTAACCAATTAAAAGACTTAATTTACATAATTAAAATGTAACTTTCACTAGTTCTTGATGTTCTCAAGGTTTTGAACATAAATCATAAAATTAACATTACGAATTCGTTATAACAATCGAATCCGCTTCATTTAAAGACAATCAATACCGTGTAATGACAATTTATTAAAACAACGAAGAATATAAAATATCAATGCAAAGAATTATTGAATTAATAAAATAAAATAATTTAATAGTAATTATCAGAACAATTATTGAGTAGTGCCTTCTTACGTAAGAATCAATAATTGTGTAATACCGTGTGTTATTCGCTCAACAACGCGTATTAGTGTGTTTTAACCACCGGGTATTCCAACAAGATAAATTGGTAATAACTACGCCGTTATTTATAAACAACTTATATTTGTCGCTTTCTTCATCCAATCGCTTTCAAGCATGGGCCCCACAAACGATCAAGGCGTCATCGTATTTAATATTCTCCAACAAAGATTTAATATTCCACGACCAAACGAATATTCCCCGACGATAATGAATATTTTATAACCACTTGTTTATTCGAAATATTTGCGTATTTTACCCATAACTATCCACATTAATCAAATCAACCCTTACTATTTCAAAATAATAAATAGAGGAAAATAAATTTCATTTATTAATAATTTGGGGTCTTACAAAGAAGAGTGAGCACGATTGCCTACGTATAAAAAATGAAATAACAATATGTAATAACATGCGAGTGAATCAAAGACTTCAAATAAAGCTCAACTTTTGAATCAAGAATGAATAACAAGAATCAAAAGATTTCGAGGGTCATAGGACCTTGAACTATGTCCCCAGGTTATCAAGGGTTGTACTTGAAACCTTTAACAGTCATAAGACTATGGACTCTTCTACTCGTACTTAGGGGGATTAGCCCTTAGTACCATACTGTGCACAATATCTTAACGCTAACGCATAAGTAATGCCTATACAGGGTTGTTCATCTCAGTTTGACATTCGAGTCCGCACCAAAGGAAGTTTGGTTTGGATAAATCAATAAGGGTTCTGAAATTTAGAACGTTCATCAACTATGGACTAGTTGAATCAAATGAGGGTTCACTAGTCTAACAAGGTTCAACAATAAATGGTAATTAAATTGAATAATAATCTCAAGAGGTATAAAATAGAACAAATATTGTATAACAGTATCATACTTTGAAAAGATAATTAATCTTTACTATAACAATTGAACTTGATTAATAATAATGAGAATAACTTGAATAATGATAACAAGTAGGGTTTGGAAACTTGCCTCGTGCATAGATTACACGTTAAATAAACACGTGTTAGATTTGTAATATTCATGTGCGCAATCAAATTGCACAAATTAAGCGGAAGCGTGGAAAATCAGAGTTTAAAATTTTACAAACCATATACCCGGATCACCCTTTATGCATAATTATTAATTAAACGAAAAAGATGAATAAGAATCATACCCTTGAAGATCGAGCTTCCTCAGGTACAAGTTCACCTCCAATCCTTTTCGCGTTCAACTTGAATCCACCGGGTTTGGTTCCTTCCTTTGATCAACGTTAGCCACCCAAATGTTTGGCCTCTAGAGGTGATCCACCAAGGAAGAAGAAAATTCAAGAAGATGGGTGTTTATGGCTCAAACCCTAGTTTTTCCTATCTCTATAGAAAAAGGGTACTCTCCAACAAATTGGAATTATTACGTTGTAAAAGTCAACAACCCATACCACCCATAATAAGACTCCTCTTATTTATAGATGTGGGCAACCCATCTTAACAATTAAGGAATTGGGTTTTATTTAATTAATTAAATTCTTTTAATTAATTAAGCTCCCTAATCTTATTAGGGATAATTAATTAAACTCCTTTAACTAATTTTCCTTCCTAATCCAATTAGGAATAAATGAGAGTACTTATATTAAATTAATTCCTAAACTCTTTTAGAAATTAAAATAATAATAATTGTAATAATATTAATAAGACTCCTCTTATTAATTTATATTTAATATTTCTAAAATATTAAATAATAAATATTAAGCTATTTAATTTATTCTATCACCATAGATTAAATTAAATATACTTAACATATTATTACGATTATGCCATTAACTTCTTAAATAATTATTCTTCCTTTTATGGTGTGACCCTTTAGGTTCTCCATATTAAACCTATTGTGAATAAATCAATTAGAACAATTCTAATCTTATTTAAATAAATAAATTAAACAATTAATTTATTTAAATAATATTTATTCTACAATAGGATAAGCCTCCCCAGTGATCAACGACTTTCCGGATAATATAGATTTCAACATTAATCATTAAAGAACCTTTGAGTAAATAGTTACTGATAATTCAATCCTTCCACCATACAATGTCCCAATTAAATATAAGATATGGAATTATCACAAGTCTTATTTTATTTAATTATATGTATTTCGATCCTTAAATGCACAACTCCAAATAATGCAAATTAGAAACTCCTTTCTAATTTCATTCGCCTTTGCCAAGGACTTACTGGGTTGTCATTTATCGAATCACATAGGACATTTCTCTTCTGTTATTAGAAGTGGTAGATTCTTTATTGATCATACATTATCTCCATGTATAACTTATTATACCCAAGCATACCCTTTGATATACCCTAAGGGTCTTAAGGAATAAGTCAAAGTATAACTCATCATACACAAGATACTATGATGATCTCAAGTCCAAGGATTACTTGTACTACTATCACTACAGGAATTCCTATTGACAAGCAAATAAAACTCCATTAGGTATTCCTTAGCGAGCCACGCTCAAAGAACTTATTCTCTAATAAGCACCTACATACTTGCTTTAGTGTCTCCACACAAATGATCATGAGATCAATCATCCTCATCCAATGAGCAAGCAACGTATGTACCAATCTATCCGGATTCACTAATCCCCAATTTAGTAATCCAACGATTGGGAACTATTTTAGTTTTAAGCTTTCTAAGAATTTAGATCTCATTAGAATGATCATCATCATTATTCTAAAAGCATTGCTTAAAACTATGGGTTTATCACATATAATAAAACAAAGATCATGTAGATACTTAAAAGCCTTTAATAAATTAATACTTTTATTAATAAATGAATAAGATTGTTACAAAGTATATGCTTTATCATCAAACATGATTGGCTTGTATGCATACTACTTTCAATCTCCCACTTGCACTAAAGCCAATCGTCATGGTATCTTATACTCTTCTTCTCTAAGTGACGATTATCCTGCCATTGGATAAGCTTTAGTTAATGGATATGTAATGTTGTTCATGAGAGTCCACTATCTCTATAGTGATTTCCCATCTTTCAATGATTCTAATAATCAAATGAAAGTGCCACAATACATGTTTAGATCCAAGATGAGACTTAGAACTATTCCTAGTTCAGAATGAACTTTTAATCTAAACAATCAACTTGCGACTTCATTTATAGCTATATACTTTGTCTTTATCACTAAACCAGCAACTCTTTGCTGTTTGGAACCTTTCCAATTCACTGCACCACTGTTCAAGATAACGCTTTACCTTAAAGTGGATTTTTCTGTCGTCTTGGTCAGTCTGAAAAAAAACTTGAGTCTGTTAAGCCTTCTAGTTTTAATTTAGACCCATCATGAATATGATCACATCATTAGTGCCGGTTAAGCACTTTAAGATATTTTTCACTGACTCATAGTGAACTTCTCCAGAATATGACCGATCAACATCAGGTCTCGTATATTTCATTGCATACATGATTGTCACTCATGCGATCTCTCTTCTTTGGAGTCTGTGGGGACTATTAAGAGAGATACACTCCATAGCTCATCGACATGAGACATCTCTTGGAGTTTACCATGCTAAACGACTTTAGCATCAAATGAATATACGTTCCTTGGATTAAGTCGAGCATCCTCTTAAATCTATTTATATAGATTTTATCCCCAATTAAGATACTCTTCACAAACCATTCATGGAGGAATGTTTAGACAACTTTATCTTTACTGATTGTAGCATTGGTATGTCATTCCTTATCCGTAGTATATCAACATATAATATTAGGAATGTCACGGCGCTCCCACTGTCCCTTTTGTACACACTAGAACTCTTACCTCATCGTATGTAACTCTGGATCATCATCTTCTATGATGCGTACCTCATCATCATCATCCATGATGAATCCATACCTCCCGTGTATCTTCTGGTACTATTCCGTATTTACGATTCAACCAGTGGTATAATAGGTCTATCTACGTTCCTCTTATTTGACTTATAGTATTTTGTGGTTCTTGAACTCTTCAAGATCTATTATCCTCCCACTAGCCCCTTTTAATGATAAACACCTTTATCTTAGAAGCGCGTGTTTCGTAACAAACACCTTTTGCTAAGTAGAATTATAGAACATATACCCTAAACTTACTTTAGGATGTCCCACAAATCATACATGTCAAATTTTGTGCCAAGCTTATCCTTTGAAACCTTTTCACATAAGTTGGACAACCCCTTATCTTAACATACTTAAGATTAGAATCCTCCTATCCATAACTTTTATGGAGTCTTGGGGCCGAATTTTGAGGTTACCATTTTCAGTGAGATATGCGACCATTTCTAGGACATGATCCTGAAGGATCTTTGGAATGCTCGGTAAAATCATTATGGACCGCACCATGTCCAATAAGGTACGATTTTTCCTTTCGGATACATCAATCAATTATTACGTATCACGAGGTGTCCATTATGAGAAAACCATTTGAGATGATCTAGAAATTTATTGCACATGTATTTATTCCTTGATCTAATCAAAGAATCTTAATACTTTGTCAATTTGTTTCACTTCAAATTCTTTGAACCTTTCAAATAATTCATACTTGTATTTCAAAGAAATACACACATTCAACTCTTTGAATGATCATCTCCTTTTCTTATACTAATTTGTTCAATATGCAAAATTATTTTTATGTAAGTCAAGTATACAAAATTTATTAAGTAATATTCCAGTTATATACAAAACATTATTATTATAAATAGAACAACAATTGTTCTTAATTATAATACCAAAGATTTCATTGTCCAACAATAAAATGGAAATAATATTTCTAACAAGAACTGAAATACAATAACAACTTATTGACTTAATAGATTTTCCCATAGGCATTGCTAAACTATAAGTTTTTATGGCTAATGTAGCAACCTTTGTTACATTTCCCGCACTTAGGATTACTTATATTTGTTTAGCTTTCTACTTCTGCTTGGTCCTTTTCATAAATCTATATTTATGATAACCAAAGTCGGTATCCAATACCCAAGTAGAACCTTGACTTAAAGAAAAATTTATTTCAATCATGAACAAAAAGCGATTATGAACCAAACTTCACTAAGCTTCTTTTCGTTAGCCTCTGCAAGATGCTTCTCGCAGCTTTCTTTCCGGTTGTCCGTGCTTATTGCAGTGGAAGCAAACTCTTTTGCTATCCGTATCAGTTTTGTTCTTATTATCCTTTGTTTTTTCCCTTTCTATTTATACCTTCTTCGAATTGTTCTTCTTTTCAAAAGATCCTTTGGCCCCTACCAGTAAGACTTGGTCTTTCTTGGTTGGAAAGTGACTCTCAACATTTTTCAATATGTTAAACAAATCAGCGAGGCTGATATCTAGCTTGTTCATATGAAAAATTCACAACAATTGTGAAAGGAGTCCGGGAATGAGGGCAAGATCAAATCTTGGCTCAACTCTCCATCCATGACAAAACCTGTTGTCTTAATTGATCAATCAAATTGATTATGTTAAGGACTTTTATCTGTACTGTAGTGCCATTGGCCATTCTAGATCGGAAGAGCTCCTTAGATATCTGATATCTATCAGTCCTACTTTCCTCATCATCAACTACTTGATGTGCGGGAATATAGTAGGAGCATCCATAGTTTCACATCTTGTGTTGAAGCTCGTTACTCATAGATCTTGAGCATGATGCATTGAGCCAATCCAACTGCATCATCTTGCCACTTTCTAAAAGTAGTAATCTCTTCCTCGGAGGCATTATGCGCAACCATTGCAGGGATAGGCGTATTAAGGACATAAGATAGCTTTTCACCATGAGAACTATTCTCAAATTCCTTAACCAATCCGCTTTAATACTGGTCCCAGCTTAAATAACATCTAATATGTTTTGCAAATGATAGTAATTAAGACATTGTAAAATTTTGTAAATGAATTTGTAATTAACAACATTTTAGCATACATTCTTTTATTAATTACCAAAATAAATTAGGTCTTGTTTTAAATTGGTATCTCCCACTATTTTCTTCAAACTATATTACCCTCACTTATATAGTTCGGCAAAATCAAATTAAAGATCTGCTAGTGAGAATAAGGATCCCATTTCAAATGTATATAGCCTTGTGGTGACACAACAAACTATATATAAATAAATAGGTAGACAACTTTTGTCAATTACATCAACTATGCAACTCCTTTTCTTTTTGCTCTTAGATTATTTTGATCAAGTGGTGGCACATCCGAATCAAAATTATCCAAGTTAAGTCCGACCTAGCACTCCATATATTCAAAAAAGAAAAATATCATCCTTGTGGTGACACAACAAAACAATATTGTTCAATTTTCTTTATAAGCATCAAATGTGATAAATTAACATCTTAAATACTTAATACTTGCCTTGTGGTGACACAACAAACTCATATTAAATATTTAATACTCTATTAATTTTATCATGCTAGAAGGCTTACGCTCGATATTCCAAATATCTTTGAACGCTTAGGACTTAATATAAAAATTGAGGGTTTTGTTATTAATTTGTCTCATCTTGTTTAGCATGTATTTATATATATATATAAAATACGTCGTCATATTAATTAACATGCGAAGCATGTTTGCATAATATATAATATATATATAGTATAAGCATGCACATATAGAATACTATATTCTACACTTGATTGATTATGGACTTTTATTCTAGTTTGGTTCACTAGAGCCACCAAGTGAACCAAAAGGTCAAACCCTAGGGTGCAAGAAATAATATTTAAATATAACTATTACATTTAAACCCTGCTCCATTACAAACGGGTCTTCAAGCGCTCCTTGCTTTCTTGATCTCCAATTTTTCAAAATTAATTCTAACTATTCCTATTACAAAACTATTTTAAAATAAATAGAAACCTTGATCGCCATCGAGGGAAGTACATAGGAGGGAGATAGAATTTACATTTAGAAAAATTAGAGAAGACGAGGTACGCAGACCCCATTTAATAAAACCCATACATTCATGCATCCAACTAAAATAAAATCCAATCACATTGGTCAATAGTCCATAATCAATCCCATTTATTATCATACACATCACCATATGCATCAATAAATAATATTCATCATATGAATAATAAACATTTAATATATATATATTGATATCATTTAATGGGCAAATTTAGTTAGTATAAAATCTATTTTTGAATCAAAATAAACTCCTTTATTTTAATCCAAATTTAAATCAAAATAAAACTATTTTATTTTAATTTATCCAATTTTGAATAAAATAAACTATTTTATTTTAATCAAAATTTTAATCAAAATAAACTCCTTTATTTTAATTAATTATGGAATCCAATTCCATGTAATAAAAAAAAATTTTAATTAAAATAAACTCTTTTATTTTAATTAATTATGGAATCCAATTCCATAAAAAAAATATATATTAAAGGAAACACTTGATTATCTTTCCTATTCACAAATAAACTCCTTTATTTTGAATAATATGAAATCTTATTTCATATTTAAATAAACTCCTTTATTTAAGGAAATACGGATTTTCTTTCCTATTCACAAATAAACTCTTTTATTTTGAATAATATGAAATCTTATTTCATATCTAAATAAACTCCTTTATTTAAGGAAAGATGGATTTACTTCCTATTCACAAATAAACTCCTTTATTTTAGGAAAAATAAAATCCAATTTCAACTCCAATTAGTTATCATGGAATCTAATTCCAACTCTAATTAGTTAGCATGAAATTCTAATTTTAAAATTAAAATAAAACTATTATTTTAAAATTAAAATAAACTTTTTATTTAAAATTAAAATAAACCTTTTATTTTAATTATAAAATTATTGAGAATAAGAAATTATTACAGTTAATATATATATATATATAAATACATAATAAACGTTAATTATATATATATATATATATATGCTTGAAATCCGTGCATTTAGCTCCTGCCGAATCCTGTTACTTTGAAGTTTGCATGTAATCCGGTGGTTTCAAAAAAAAATATCTTGTTAACCTTTAACCTTTTTGGACCATGAGCTTATGATTTCCGGAAAAAGTTGCTTCAAATCCGGTTTTCTTATCTCTTAAAAAAAAATAAAAATTCGTGCACTTCCTTTTTCAAAAAAAAAAAATAAAAAAAATAAAGAATTCAAAGTAGCAAATCCGTTGCTTTATTTCTTGATTTCCGTAGCTTAACCAAGTTGGCCAGCAGCCGGATTTCCGTGTGCACGGAACCGTTTTTTTTTTTTTTTTTATTTTATTTTATTTTAAATTTTATACAATAAAATTATGCCCAATTAAATTGTTCTAAACACATATCAATATACAAATTAAATCTGAACAATTAATAATTCGCATAAAGGTTTGGCTCTGATGCCACTGTTAGATTTGTAATATTCATGTGCGCAATCAAATTGCACAAATTAAGCAGAAGCATGGAAAATCAGAGTTTAAAATCTTACAAACCATATACCCGGATCACCCTTTATGCATAATTATTAATTAAACGAAAAAGATGAATAAGAATCATACCCTTGAAGATCGAGCTTCCTCAAGTACAAGTTCACCTCCAATCCTTTTCGCGTTCAACTTGAATCCACCGGGTTTGGTTCCTTCCTTTGATCAACGTTAGCCACCCAAATGTTTGGCCTCTAGAGGTGATCCACCAAGGAAGAAGAAAATTCAAGAAGATGGGTGTTTATGGCTCAAACCCTAGTTTTTCCTATCTCTATAGAAAAAGGGTACTCTCCAACAAATTGGAATTATTACGTTGTAAAAGTCAACAACCCATACCACCCATAATAAGACTCCTCTTATTTATAGATGTGGGCAACCCATCTTAACAATTAAGGAATTGGGTTTTATTTAATTAATTAAATTCTTTTAATTAACTAAGCTCCCTAATCTTATTAGGGATAATTAATTAAACTCCTTTAACTAATTTTCCTTCCTAATCCAATTAGGAATAAATGAGAGTACTTATATTAAATTAATTCCTAAACTCTTTTAGAAATTAAAATAATAATAATTGTAATAATATTAATAAGACTCTCTTATTAATTTATATTTAATATTTCTAAAATATTAAATAATAAATATTAGCTATTTAATTTATTCTATCACCATAGATTAAATTAAATATACTTAACATATTATTACGATTATGCCATTAACTTCTTAAATAATTATTCTTCCTTTTATGGTGTGACCCTTTAGGTTCTCCATATTAAACCTAGGTTGTGAATAAATCAATTAGAACAATTCTAATCTTATTTAAATAAATAAATTAAACAATTAATTTATTTAAATAATATTTATTCTACAATAGGGATAAGCCTCCCCTAATGATCAACGACTTTCCGTATAATATAGATTTCAACATTAATCATTAAAGAACCTTTGAGTAAATAGTTACCGTAAATTCAATCCTTCCACCATACAATGTCCCAATTAAATATAAGACATGGAATTACCACAAGTCTTATTTTATTTAATTATATGTATTTCGATCCTTAAATGCACAACTCAAATAATGCAAATTAGAAACTCCTTTCTAATTTCATTCTCGCCTTAACCAAGGACTACTTTGGGTGTCATTTATCGAATCACATAGACATTTCTCTTCTTTTATTAGAAGTGGTAGATTCTTTATTGATCATACATTATCTCCATGTACAACTTATTATACCCAAGCATACCCTTTGATATACCCTAAGGGTCTTAAGGAATAAGTCAAAGTATAACTCATCATACACAAGATACTATGATGATCTCAAGTCCAAGGATTACTTGTACTACTATCACTACAGAATTCCTATCGACAAAGCAAATAAAACTCCATTAGGTATTCCTTAGCGAGCCACGCTCAAAGGAACTTATTCTCTAATAAGCACCTACATACTTGCTTTAGTGTCTCCACACAAATGATCATGAGATCAATCATCCTCATCCAATGAGCAAGCAACGTATGTACCAATCTATCCGGATTCACTAATCCCCAATTTAGTAATCCAACGATTGGGAACTATTTTAGTTTTAAGCTTTCAAAGAATTTAGATCTCATTAGAATGATCATCATCATTATTCTAAAAGCATTGCTTAAAACTATGGGTTTATCACATATAATAAAACAACATCATGTAGATAATTAAAAGCCTTTAATAAATTAATACTTTTTATTAATAAATGAATAAGATTGTTACAAAGTATATGCTTTATCATCAAACATGATTGGCTTGTATGCATACTACTTTCAACACGTTCCTTGAATTTAATCCTATATATCATTTCCATTCACAACTCTAGTTAATTATAATATAATTAATCATCATAAGTTCATTCTTTTGTCTAAACTTTGGTTATGGCTATACTTAGTCAATTTATCACACTTATTGACACATAATAAACACTTCACGAATGCCAAATTAGTTATGCATTCAATAATTCAATCCACATGCAATTATGTTATTGACATGTTAAGAATCAGTTTTAACATCTAATTATACTTCTAACATATTTTTATGTTCATTAGATTAGGTTAACATTACATTCACGTAGACGTGCACACTTAAAAAATTTTGTTTCGACCATTTAGAGAGTGGTATTGCTATTGCTAGATCAGATGATGATCGATATCGGTCATACGCAGTTTTCCTGGGCTATGACTTTGGTCAATGGCGCCATGGTATGGGTTTCACAAGCAACATGCTGATGACTCTCTTATGACTGTAACTACATGACGACGTAGCATAGAAAATGGCGATTCATGAAAATCGCAGAACATGCCAATTTCTACCAATTTGTTATTTCTTACATGTAATTCGACATACCCATATACTAGAATTTGTATATAATCATTACTCAACATTTATAGAGTGATTTTAACCAATTAAAACACTTAATTTACATAATTAAAAATGTAACTTTCACTTCGCTTCTTGATGTTCTTGAAGGTTTTGAACATAAATCATAAAATTAACATTACTTGGATTAAGTTATAACAATCAATCCGTTCATTTAAAGTTTGGTCTCTTCGTATCAACATGCATAATAACATACAAGTATAAATTTTACAAAACAAATTATGTTTGACATATTAAAATCACGTATAAGGGCCATATGGCCATATTCCATACTCTGTAAATTTTGAAGCAACCATATACGATGTATTTTCATGAAACTGATGATATGGTTATACAATATATATAATCAAATACAATATGACACATCTTAACCCATATATGCACATAACCCTTACAATTTCCAATTATAGAGACTTTATAGAAGACTTATGAGTCATATTCATGGAAACTTTAAATGACGTAAAATTGAGAAATGGGTTGGAGAGAATTACCCAAAGCGTAGAGTGAACGAAGATAACATTCTCTCTTACAAAACACCACTTCAATCTCTATCAAAATTATAAATTTTCTCTCTGAATTCTCAAACAGTCTCCCTCTCTGCTTTTGCAGACTCAGAAAATAATAAGAAAGAAAAGAAGAATACGTATAATAAATAAGCAACTGACGCGCATTATGGTCAGTTAACCCAATAATGGGTAACTGCTTCCAACCACTACTAGGGCCTCGTTTGGCAAGTCTTAATTGATTCAAAGTCATTTAATTTAATAAATCTCTTATACTATAGTTTAAATCGTGTCACACCCAATTATACAATAACTCAAATATATTATTTAATTTAATTTGAATAAAATATAATAATTTCTCATTAATTGACATAGTCATATAATTAATTTTCTCATTAATTATAAAATAATATTAGGCTTATTAAATGTTTCATTTAATTTAATAAACTCACATAATTGCATACTTTGAATAATAAAATTCTCTACATTAATTTAATTAATATAACACATTTAATTAAATTAATCTATCACAACTTCATTAATTAATTATTTAATCTAATAATTAAATCATCAAAAATATTTATTTAATTCAATAAATATTAAAATTAAATTATAAAAATCTCGTTCGTCACAATGGACGCTCAAGCTATACAGAACGAAATACCAACCGCGGAAAATAAACCAAATAATCGATCGACAAACGTCAAAGACTTCAAGGCAAATCAAGCTAGAATCGGAGAAGGGAGTAATGGTAATAGGACTGGAAAAAAAAAGAAAAAATAAGAAAGGAGATAATTTCGGGAATACCGAAAATAGGCCAGGAGGTGGAAAGAAACAGGTTGTGCAGTATAAGGATTGTGGAAAGAATCATTCTGGTGAATGTTTGAAGGGAAAGTTTGTGTGATATAAGTGTGGGCAGAAGGGACATATCTCTCACAACTGCCCCAATCCAAAAATGTATAGAGGGTGTTTTATTTGTGAATCAATGGAGCATAAGGTGAAAGACTGTACAAGAAGGAGAAGGGAGGCAAAGAATGCGAATACGGGAAAAAAAGGCAGCAGGACATTGGCGATGACAGGACCAACTTCAACAATCGAACCAACAGAACAAATCGCAAGAGTCTTCAACATGACCGTTCAAGAAACTATAGCAGCCGGGGATGCAACTCCAGGTATTATTCGAACAAATTTTATTTTCTTATATATGATTTTCTTATATATATAGTAAATTATTTATAAAGAAATTTTGAAGGAGGAAATTGAGTTCTATTAGAAATCAATTTTCCGTATAAGCAGATAGACAAGCTTTATGCTGAATAGTTAAAGATCGGTTCGATCAATTTTGATTGAGATCTACTTGCAATGACTGTGTATGTTATGTACCCTGGTATGTATAGGTTTTAAAACGGTGATTCCGGGGACGGAATTTTTATAAGGGAGGGTGAATGTAATAACCCGATATTTTCTATATATTAATTAAATTAGAAATTTTGCGTATAATTTTTTTTTTATTATTATTATTTATAAAGGTGGAAATATGTTCCAGGTAATGTGTATGTATTTATGTGATGAATATAAAATATATTTATTACATGAATGATTACAAATAATTTTATTTTAGAATTATTGATCATTATAAACTATATTCTTATAATAATTAATTTTATAGTAGAAATATTTTTATTAATTATTTTCAATGAAAATATGATTATTATATTATTTAAATAATATATGAAATGATTATAATAATTATTTTATTTTAATATATGAATTTATTTCATTTGTTAAGTTAATTATTTTTAACTTAATTAATAATGTTATATATGATACGTATAAATCGATATAGAATCCAAACCCTAATTATGGATTTGGAATAAGAAAATAGAATAATAATATTATATTATTATTTATCAATGTTATAAATGTGTATGTTATCTGTGTAAGATTAATGTGTGAAAAAGTTTTAATGTAACCTGCAAAACCCTAATATTACTGATAAACCCTAGTTTTGAAGTCAAATGAGACTTTAAAATCTATCTAGTAATTATGTTATGTGATTAATATTATTTTTAGTACTATAAATATGTACTGTATATGCGGACAGATAATGGATGGTCAGTTATGGTGTATCATGACAAAATCCTAGCATTAATTGGTTTAATCCTATTTTAAAATTCAGATGGGAGATTCAAGACTGTGTAGTGACTGTTTTATATAGTATATGATTTGTATTGTAAGTGTTAACGCTAATTATGGAAAACCCTTGTCGATGTCAGGATTTTTGGATGTCCCTTTCCGTTACTTGTTCTTTGGTGTTCTCATTTTAGGTGAGATTTGTTTGAAAAATAAGTGAAAAAGGTCCAACATGTATAATGTCGACGATGGGACTGTTAAGAGTCGCCATTTGGTTTTTTAAATGGTTGTACCAACAGAACCGAGAAAAGGTTTGCACATCGACCCAATGATGTGACACATCGCTAAACTGCCGGTGAAACCGAGATTCATTAGGGTCCGTGGACTTGGTTATGCGGTGGGAAGGTGTTAGGCACTTCGACATCCGTGTTACCACTATGACCGCTTCTTTTCAAGAAACTATTATTTGAATGTGTGTGTGGATGGATCAATGTCAAGTTATTTGGAAGTAGTCGCGAGGCCTCGTCGCACTTATATACACCTGGTTTGAATTTATGTAAAATTCAATTTTAACAAGATATGGTAGTGATGTTTTATAAAAGAGGTTTTTCAAACCCGATGCTCAATAGTAATTGAGACCTTTTACACTCCCATTTTATTAAGTGTTCTATTGATTGATTTTATTTGATAGATGCGAGGCATCCGTATTTAAAATAATGTACAAAATAATGCAGACTTCCTCGTGGGTATAGAAACCATCTGAGGAAATTCAGACAACGCAGAATAATTTACAAGCTGCTTACAGCTGAAAATGTCCATCACGGGAACCGAATCTTGATCCAATGAGTTGAATCTGTGATCACATGATTCCTAGGCGCACAAGATACCACAATTTGTATGAAAGCGATGGCGGTATATATATAAAAGTCAGAATATATATATACAAACATGATCACCAACCACAAAGCACTTCCATGGGGGATCGAAATGTAAATAAAGTCAGAAAAGTATCAACCGCCACGGAGGAAACTCCAAAGTGGACAAAATGTAAAGAAAGTTGTATAGTAATCAACCGCCATAGAGTGAACTCCAGGCAGGACGAAACGTAAAGAAAGCGGTAAAAATGATCAACCACCACAAAGTAAACTCCAGGTGGGATGAATATATATATATATATATATATATATATATATATAGCGATAAACGCATTTGATATAAAATCTCAAGCTCATCGAATGTAGTTCGAAAATAATTCATATATATAAGTATATATATAAAAGCGAATAAACGCATATATATAAAATCTGTGCTCATCGAATGTAGTCCGACACACACGCTTATATATATATAAGTATATATATATTAAAAGCGAGTAAACGCACTTAGGATGTAAAATCCAGTGCTCATCGAATAGAGTCCGACATACACGCTTAATATATATAATATATATATATATATATATATATATATATTAAAGCAATAAACGCACTGCAATCAAGTCTAGGCTCATCGAACAAAGTCGACACACGCTTAATATATATAAGTATATATATATTAAAGCAATAAACGCAAACGCATCAAGTCTAAGCTCATCGAACAAATTTGACACACAATTCAAATATATATATATATATATATATATATATATATATATATATATATATATATATATATATATAAGTTTAAATAAAACCACTTGACCAAAGTCCGGCAAATGCGCAGCAAATAACACGACTCTCAACGTGAAGAAGGGTGTGTGCAGAGATGAAGAGAAAGACTCTAAAGTGTGTGAGAAGGCTTACAATTGACTGCCAAAGAAGACTTCTATATCTTTAGAGTGGGTAAACACTGGCTTTTGTAGGTACAAAAGGGCTATATATGAGCTCATAGGTGTTTAAAATGAGAAAGTACACTACATGGGGTGAGTGCAGAGCAAATTGGGCAGGGCTTCCTTGCCGTTTTCTCTTGCAAAATGGGCAGCCCAAGCCCTCTATTTATAGACGATTTAGCCACAGGTGTACCTGCGGCTGAGCCACAGGTGAACCAGAGGCAACCCGGGTGGGCTCGGGTTTTTCGGGTCAGGTCATCTCGAAGTACGTGCACTCGGGCACTATAATGTCCACTTGAACTTTAAGAAATGCAATCTGGGCATCCGTTTGAGGTATATAGGACCTATTTTGGACCGCCGTTGTCGAGAGTTGTACGATGGCATGAGATTAGAGTTTGTACGAAGTCATTGAAGATGGGACGATGCCCTCCGGTCTTCAAGCTTTAATTTTCATCCGTTACTTCGCACAATAGTTACTCAGGATTGGTTAGTCTTATGGGACATCGTTGCGTAGAGATGTTGAGATGATGTGGAGTGGCATTGCGTTGGCGAGATGACGATGTGTCCTCTTACCGGTGTTATCGCTGGATTGGGCTGATAAAGCAGATGTTGCTCAGGCTTCGCTGAGATTGAACTGCTGCATTTTGTTGAAGGTCCTCATTGTCATCTTTGAGGTGTGCCTATCTTCCTGATCTTATCACCGGGTTAGTACATTGTATCTCGTTGTGAGCGCCGAGATTGAAGCTGGTCGCATTTGAAACAAGCATTTTCGGGGTTATCGCTGAAACTGCATTCCTTGGGGTTATCACCAAGGTTGGTGGCTATTCCCATAGTTGGGACTAAGACAGGATACCTCGGGGTTATCTCTGTGATTAATCGGTCTTCTCCTGTATGTGTTCCGGTATTTGATCTGCAGGCCTCGGGGTTATCTCCGAGGTTGGAATTGTTACTCCCAATGTGTGCTCTGGGGTTGATGCTGAACTTCCGGTAGTATCCGGTATGGATATGGATTGTCTTTCAGGGTTCCCTCTTAAAAGATGAATTTGTCCTCCTGCAGTGTTAGTGACAGTAGTACAGAAAATATCGAGTGTCTACAGATGCCCCTCTTTATCATATTCATGCATGGCGATGGATGGGTAGGATAAAGAATCCTAGACACTTGAAACACAACAAGACAAACATGGTACTATGAGTAGCAACATGATGCAACTGTATGACACATGTGTACGGGGTTGTAGCCCAACATGCTGGGGATGATTGCTGGCTCCCTATTGCCTCAACTGGGGATAGGCAATGCTGACCAGATTTGATGTGTAATCCGAATCTGTTAGGATGTTGATGTTGGTGTTATCACTAAATCCCTGTGTCTTCGATTATGACTTGATCCTGAAGATGTACCTCTTATGTGTAAGAGATCTGTGGGGATAAAGCTTGGTTTGTTTGAGGATGTGTATAACATATTCCATCATCTATCTTCTTTGATGACGTGGACCTTTCCTGGTTGGTATCACCAGAATATGTCAAGATTCTGTTGGATTTATTGCCAACAACAAATGCTGTCAGGGATGCCTAACTTTCATTGATGTGTATTTTACGGACAAACGAATCAACGGTTGAAAAAAATACTGTGGGATATACTGTCAAGGCTGCTTGACCTTCGCTGATGTGTGAATCAACGGATGAGATTTTGTGGATAAATTGTCAAGGTTGTTTGACCTTCGCTGACGTGTGAATCAACAGAACACTGCGTTGTGACCCCCGCCGAGGATCTGCTGGGGAATATGAGCAATCGAGCATGAAAACCTTGAATAACTCTAGAGCTCTGATAGGTTTAATCGCTATCGGCTGAATTAACGTCAAGGCTGATTGACCTTTGCTGATTTATGTGTAAACGGATAAGTACGCATTGTAACCCCCGTCGGGGATTCACGTTGTAACCATCGCTGATGTGTGTAGCAGCGGTTGGTCATCGGATAGCTTTCGATGCTCTGTTGGGTTTGCTTCTAACGGTTATCATGATGTCAAGGCTGCTTGACCTTCGCTGATTTGTGTGTAAATGGATAAGTACGCGTTGTAACCCCCGCCGGGGACTCACGTTGTAACCCCCGTCGGGGATCTACGTTGTAACCCCCGTCGGGAATCTATGTAGATCTTTTAGGGTGATGACCCGGAGTTGGCGGCATCGGACATGTACAACGTATGGCTGGATGTGGTTTGTAACAAATGAGATCATTGGCAGAGTATACCTCATGTTCGGGTGACTACCAATGAGCGATGTATAGACTCAAAGTTTCATCTGAGAAGACCAGAATTGTATGCTGTTTTGCTCAATCTCGTGGCGTCTTTATTCTTGATTTGACCTTTCTAGTCCGCAAGAACTCCTTTGCAACTCGAACTGGACCAAGCCGGAGGGGTGGGACCCATATAGGGTGCAAAGAAAGCACTCGCCGCAATGTGCGATGTTAGCCTACTGACCAATCATGGATGATAAATTCCAGCAAGTTGGCAACACAAGTCATTTTTAGCTTGTCGCGCGAAGGAAAATCCGTGAGCCTCTTTCAGATCTGTAGAGTTCGGGCTATTTTCTGCAAATTCTGTCACCGTACAAGTGTTTTACACTATCCTGGTAACGTATGCATATATTTTTTCAAGTTTTTTTCTGTTGGATTTTGAGTTATCGCATGAAATGCTTCTAAACACATTGTAGTGATTATGTATGCACAAATGACTTGATAAAAAATATTCAACATAGTAAATGTTAGTATTAAACCATGCTAAACATAATGATGTGAAAAAATTTAACTTTTGAGACAGTTAAATTGGCACCTTTTTATGCTATTTTTTGTCCTATTTAAGGTCCAATGAGCAAAAGGTAGAAAGGCAAAGTACTCCTAGTATTTAGGTTGACCTTATGCATGATGATTTTGATTTTTAATGCATATATTATGTATATGACTTTGGGGCAGGTGTGCTACTAAATGACCACCTAGACATGCCTATGTGCATGTGGATAGTCCAATTTTCAAATGGGACTATGGCAAAAAAAATTCAAATATAGGCATTGGGTAGTTATGCATTTTAACTCTATTGTATGTTAAAGTAAATGCATGCATGCATATAGTCATAAATGCATTTTAGAAAGCTCCAAGTAAGGAAATACCACACCCTTTCTGAGGTGATTTGGAGACTTATTGTCCAGATATTTATGGATCCGGATCAGCCGAGCAGTTCCCATTGAACCACTTCTGGCATACGGCGGAAGGCTTCCGAAGTGCCTCGTCCCCGTTCTGTCAGACATCTTTGTCGGTTGGTGGAGGCCGTGATTCGTCCTGTCCGAGTAGATGTGCTAGATGTTGAGGATGAGGAGGCGGATATTCCGATTGAGGATCCCGCTCCTGCTGCACATTTCCCTCGTAGGTAGCTCCCGAGTATTTAAGTGGCAAACCCAGAGCTGCTGGGTGATTTGAGCAGACATCCATCGATTTATTTGCATGCTAACGAGGTATGGCGTTAGACTTTAATCTTCCTTCTTTCTTATTGATGAGAATTAAAGGGTTTTGATGTTGATCTACATTCATGCAGGTTCCAAGTTTACACAGCCTCGAGGGAACTGGTTCAGCATTCACTCCATGTACCAGGCGTTTCATCCTGACTATAGAGCGGTAGTGCATGAGTGGGGATTCAGGGCATTCTTCTCCATCCTTCCCCGTCGTTGTCCCTGGGGTTACCTCAGGGCATTGTCTGAGCGATGGTTTCATCAGACTCAGTCACTCCATCTACTGGATTGTGAGGTGATAATGACGCCTATGGATTGGCGATTTATCACATGTATGGAGTTTGGAGGGGATCTAGTGCCTTGCATGGCGAATATTACCCCTACTGCCGTCAGATCGTTGTTAGGAGTTCCGGCGGAGGCGCTCAAAGGCATGACTGTCCGTTGAGGTCCTTTGAGCGTAGATGCTATGAGCGGGCTTTTGAGTGAGCCCATGCCTAATAATGTCAGAATTAGGGATCGCATTATGCGCTGATTATTCCTGATGATCATTAGTGGCTGCTTCATAGCAAATATCTCTTCTATGGTTTCTTTCACATTGATCAGCGCCACTCGTGATGTGGATCATATTGGAGAGTATGATTGGGCTCCTACACCTTTGCCTATTTCCTCCGGGGCATCCGTATGTGCTCACAGGGTTTGACCGAGGCTTGGCTAGGCTTTTACCCGTTTCTGCTGGTGAGCACTTCTCTTGTCATTTCCTATTTAGAGGTTAAGAGTGTTTACTGATAGCAGATAGTTTGCCATTGTGTTGGCAGTTTTGGGCCTACGAGAGGCTCCCATGCTTGCGTCCTGTGAGTGTATTAGGTTTAGATACCTATCTACGAGGACGACGATGGCACCATTTAATTTTGCCGGAGGTCCTTATAGCTGAGGGCTTCACTCACTGTCGTATGCAGCTGAAGTTGCTGACAGCTGACACCATCACATGGATTCCCTATTCAGGGGAACACTTAACCATCGTCTTTGAGGATGGGTACCCGACTGGAGTCGAGTACTTGATTTCCACCAGGAGAGTTCCTCTCTTCATAGATGGAGGCTGAGAGCTCTATTTAGGAGAGCGTGCTATTAGGAACACCACAGGGGAGATCCGTATGCCGATCTTGCCTCCTGCAAGGCGTCATTGGCCTGTATCGCAGTCACCCATCATTGATATCCCATTGTTGGGGGTTGACGGTTTTGCATTGTCAGAGGGTCCATGTACCCAGAAGACGTTGTAGCGGTGGTTGTCCCCTCGCACCATGGGAGCCTAGTCCCGTGCCACACAATTTATAGGGGATATGGTTTTAGGATCCTTGACGATAACGGATTGGATAGCTTGTGTCCGAGATCCTACTCATATGACCAAGATTGATAGTTTGACTCGACAGTTGGACTAGACACATATATTTATCCGGCATTTGGGCAGAGATCCAGCAGAGGCGGCTTCATTTGTTCCTTCCAGCTCAGGTGCTGGCCCCTCAGATGACCCATTCAGTTTTACCGGCGCAGATCCTCTTCTTTATAGGCCTGACATCCCTGTTGATAGAGATCCAGTGACTCAGGAGGACTTACATTAGGTGGACAGGATTGATGATGTGGACATCGACACCTTAGTCTTCTTCTGATGTGTATTCTCGTTATATCTTTTGATAGGACTCTGTTAGATATTGGGTGGCTGTTCCCCATTCTCGCTATATCTTTTGATAGGCCTCTGTTAGTAGTAGGGCATCTGTGCCCCATTTCCCTTTTTATTTGTAGTCAGCATGAGATGATGTATTAGATGATGATATACTTAGGAATGTATGCACGCTTTTTCCATTCCCTATATCATATTACCATCTATTATCTCGCTATGCATGTATCATGTTATGCATATGTATGTATGTCCGAGATATTCGGATCGACCAATCGGATGGTATTATGACACGGCCATCATCATGTATGTCTTCTTCGACGCTTAGTAGATAGATAGATATACCCCACCGCTTATTGGTGGCATTGGGTATCGCGATCGTAGACGATAACATGTCACCACAAGATGTGGTGGCGATCAGAGATCATTGCTTGAGAGATACCATGACCTTTTTGACTTTTCAGGTTCCCACAGGGTTTGTGGACAGGATGCTAGAGCATTGGCTACCAGATAGGCAGGTATTCCGATTCGGTACCCATGAGTTAACTCCTACTCTGGAGGAGTATGCACGATTGATGATGTTGCCTTTAGACAGACCTTGCGTGCACTTGGCTTTGGGAGACATGAGTAGACGATTCATGACTCTCACTGGATTGCGGCGCAAAGTGGTATAGGATGAGCTGACGTCTGGCCACGTGATATCCCAGCGTTTTCTTTATGACAGATTTGGCTTAGAGGATAGCTACTCACGATATTCCGGGGATTTCACCACACTGGAGGATGACTGGCATTTGGCCAGGGTGGATGTACTGATGCTATGCGTACTATCGTACGTCTATATGCCATTGTACATGGATAAGATAGATATAGGTGTCATCATGGCCGTGAGAGCTCTCAGGGAGGGTCGTACCATTGTACCTATGATTGTAGCAGACCCCACGACGATCGATCCCATCATTGCATTTACCCTCCAGGAGTGTTCACAAGTAGTTCGGTCATGTTGTATGTGTGGTTTATGTCACACTTGAGACCGATTGGTACTTTTAGATGGCATGGATATTGTTTCACCCATGATATAGCTATGTCATACTCCTTTCAGCCATTGGAGTGTATGGATGCTCTGTCCAGGTCCACATTTTTGGCAGATATCAGAGATCCATTAAGCATATTGCCGTGTTCGGGGCTTAGCTCACCATACAACTTCATTACTCACGCTCCGGGCATGGACTTCCTCCCTCTGGCCAACTTGAGGGGCGTGACTACTTATCACCCACTGGCCGTGATGTCACAGTTTGACCAGCTCTAAGATTTTCATCCTTTCAAGGGGGCAATAGGTCAGCGTTCAGCTTCTCGATATCTCTCAGCAGAGGACCGATCTCGTGTGTACGCTTGCTGGGATCAACGTAAGATAAATGCTTTTTCTTTGAGCCATCCGGGTTGTTCTACAGAGTATTCCGCATGGATGGAGACAGAGATTTTATCGGCTGCAGCAGTATCTACAGTACCGGATAGCGAGTCAGAGGATATAGAGCCCATGGAGGACATCGATTCCTATATCGAGGAGGAGCCCACTGCTGGGTTGCCAGCATTTCCTCCGGATTCTTCCAAGATTAAGATCACAGGTGATTCAAAGACTCAAAGACAAGATTTCTTTGAGCAGAGTCTTCATCTGATGGCCTTTGAGAGAGATCAGGCTCAATCTATGATGTTGACTGCCCTTGAGGGGAGAGACGCAGCTCTATTAGAGAGAGACGAGGCATTATCTCGCAGAGATATCGCTGTTGTTGAGCGGGATGAGGCTAGATCAGCCAGAGACGCAATGATAGTTGACCGAGATAGTGCTATATCTACCCGGGATGTAGCCGTTACAGATATTACTATAGTGAGGTCCCTTACCACTGGCATGATTGCAGAGATGAGCGCATATATTGATGATCATATGGTCACCATGCAGATGGATGCAAATCTGTTGGGTCGTGTGGATATTCTCATACAGGAGACCACAACTTCACCTCAATCTTCTGAGAGAGACGCCATGTTGGGCTTGTTAGCTCGCATATATCCTGACTTGTAGATGAGCTCAGATTTTCCGCATGCATTAGCTTAGCTTAGCCATTTTGTCGCATACAGCTTTATATTATATACATCAAACAACATTATATATATGACAGGGAAATATATTTTTTGGATCACTTCCCTTTTAGATATGCCTTGTTGTTTACTTGATATTTTGCCTGCTGCTTCAGGGCTTGTGATCTTGATGTATTCTGAATTCCTCCTTGGTGGATGAACATTGAGTTGTCTCTGGATAGTTCAGAATGGATCATCAATCTCTATATATCCCTACCATCTTTGGTGTCTTGGGACTGGTTTCTATATGAAAATGTGGAGAGGAGTATGGCTTTCCTCTCTGAGATTGACCGCACCACAGATGGTCGCCAGTACTTCTATTTAGGAGAAGCCTAGTTAATTCCACCTCTTATGGATTGGTGTTGCTCTTTAAGGTATGACCGCAGCTTAGATGGTCGCCGAATCTCCTATTTATGAGGAGTTCAGGTAATTCCATCCCTTCGTCCGTCGAATGAAAATGTAGTGGATCAAAGGAATCCCAGCATCAACCGACAATGGTTTGTGTTTTGGTAGGGGTGAGATCGAACCATGAATGGTCGCCACGCACTCTATTAAAGAGGAGATCAGTCTCACGAAGTTCAACTCGTGTAAGAGGTTCAACGCTGTATATGGATGAAATGGTGTAGGAATGTTTTTGTTGTTTTTGTTTTATCGAGGAGAAGAAGGTAGAAATGTTTTTGTTGTCTTTGTTTTGTTGCGACCGGGCCATTTAAAATGGTTGCCTACCGTACTCCTATTGAAGAGGAGATCGGGTCAACGTAGTTCGCCCCTCAGGGTGAGTTGAAAACCGTAATCCCATGTGCAGGTCAGAGTGCGGGGAGGAGAAAGTTTAATCCTAGGTTAAGGATAAACTGCAGGGACGAAAAGTTTGATCCTAGGTATAGGTAGCCAAACTGTAAACGCAAGAGGTTCAATCCGCAGTGGGATGACCTAAGTTTGAGGAACGCAAAGGAGAGAGCCAAGTCACCGGCTTGAAATGTATGTTTCCCTGAGCGGCAAAGTGTAGAAAAGTTGTATGTGGTAAAGGGTTAAAGAACCGGAATGACTGGTGATCTGATGGTCCAACACCAGGGTGTTTGCGATTTACTTCAGACATAGTACCGTTTCACGGCATCCGAGTTGATGAGTTGTGGAAATTCATCGCCATCCATTTCTTACAATCTGAGAGCACCTCCCGTCAATACTTCTTTGACAATAAACGGGCCTTCCTAGTTAGGAGCGAATTTTCCCTTAGACTGATCTTGGTTGTCAAGGATTTTCTTCAAAACCAAGTCATGTTGTTTAAACCGCCAGAGTCGAACTTTTTTTTATCAGAGGATCTGGCGATCCTTTGTTGATATAACTGACCATGGAAGATAGCCACAGTACGCCTTTCGTCTATTAGAGACAATTGGTGATACCTGTCTTGTACCCATTGGTTTTCATCCAGCTGAGCATCTATCAACACTCTGAGGGATTCCATCTCAACTTCTATGGGGAGCACTGCTTCCATCCCACAGGTTAATGCGTACGGGGTTGCCCTAGTGGAAGTGCGCATTGAGGTTTTGTAGGCTAATAGAGTAAGAGGCAATAGGTCAGGCCAATCTTTATGGTTGGCGGACATCTTTTACATAATCTTCTTGATGTTTTTGTTAGCAGCTTCAACAACACCGTTCATCTTCGAACGATAGATGACAAAGTTAAGATGTTTGATGTGGAATTTACTGCATAATTCCTTCATCATTTTGTTATTGAGGTTCTTGGCATTGTCTGACACAATCACCTCTCGGTTGTCCATATCGACAAAAACATTGTTTCGGGCGAAAGCAATGATGACTTCTTTATTAACCCCGGGGAAGGAGGTCGCTTCTACCCACTTGGTGAAGTAGTCGATCATGGTGAAGATGAATCGATGACCACATCGGGGCTTTAGGCTCAATGGGCCCGATAACGCCCATTCCCCACATCGAGAAGGGCCAAGGTGAACTCATATCAGAAGTTCCTTTGAGGGGCGGTATAGCATTTCCATTGAATCGCAATCGATAGCATCTCCTGACGTGGTCATCACAATCAGCTTTGAGAGATAGCCAATAATTTTCCATCCTGAAGACTTTCTTGACAAGGAGGGGGCCACTCATGTGGGGGCCACAGACTCCACCATGGATTTCATTTATAAGCCTTTGGGCTTGATCTTTGTCTAAACATTTGAGGAGACCTAGTCCTGCATCTCTTTTGTAGAGTGCATCTCCACTCAGGTAGAATTTCATAGCAAGTCGATGGATCCGCCTTTTCTCAGTCGGGCTCGCCTCCGCGGGTGTAGATCCATCTCGTAGATATTCCTTGATATGGTAATACCAAGGATGTTGGATGGGAGGTAGCTCATCCGATACTTCTCCAACATAATTCCAATAGGCTGGGGCCTTGTGCAGGGAAATTGTGACGCTTGGCAAATGTTTTTTTATCTGATATGTGAATAAAGGAGGCCAAAGTTGCTAACGCATCCGCGAAGTCATTCCTATTACGTGGAATGTGTAGAAAGGAGATTTTTTTGAACTCCAAAGCCATCCTCAAAACCTGTCGATGGTAAGGCAGCAAATGTAGCTCCTTAGTTTGATAGATTCAGGTGGATTGTCTGATTACCAACTCTGAATCTCCAAAGACAGTTAACCGCTTGATGCCCATGGAACGGGCAAGTTTTAGCCCATGACGAGACAACCTTCATACTCACCGTATTGTTGGTGCTAATAAACCGTAATTTGAAGGCGACGGATATCGCTTCCCCGTGCATCGAGATACTAGAACCGCTTCCACCTCCGTAACCTTCCATATTAATGTACCCCATCAAAATACATCTTCCATGATCGGTGCATATCGTGATCGATGGTGTTGTTGTCATCACATTACTCCTTCATCGGGGAAATATGTTTCAAGGGTTTGAAATCCTCAAGGTGCTGCGCTACCACTTGATCCGCAATTCCTTAACCTTTGATGGACTTTTGAGTCACATATATGATGTCAAATTGTTGTAGGATCAACCGCCATCCGGACACCAAAGAATTTAACATGGGTTTGTTGAACACGTATTTGAGAGGATCCACGCGGATATGAGATGGGTTATGTGACCATGGAGGTAATGTTGTAACCTCATGGAAGCCATGCTAAAGCACAACACGCCTTTTTCGATCGAGTGTACTTGTGTTCACCGTCAACCTTCTCTTGCCGAGGTAATAGATAGCTCGCTCTTGCCTCTATCATCTTTTCTCTCGTCTCCAAAGATGCAGCCCATGGCATTGTCACTTATGGATGTGTACATAAATAGGGGAACATCATCCTCGGTGGTACCAAAACGGAGCTTTGACTAGTCAAGCTTTCTTGATTGTGAGGAAGGCATTTTGACACTCATCATTCCATTTCATGGAGGAGTTCTTCCTTAATAGCTTGAAGATCGGCTCACAAAGGCTTTGAGTCGAGAGATAAACCCGCTAATGAAGTTGATTCTTCCCAAAAATCCCCGTATTTTCTTTTCTATCCGAGGAATGGGCATTTCCGTGATGGCTTGATTTTTGGCAGATCCAAATTTCAATCCTTTCATGGCCGACTAGAAATCCTAGCAACTTGCTCGATTTAACGCCAAAGGCGCATTTAATGATTCAACTTCAAGTTGTACTTTACGCAACCTATCGAACAACTTCTTGAGATGGTCTATATGGTCATCCTCCTTCCGGACTTGACAATGATGTCATCCACATAGATCTCGATCTCTTTGTGCATTAAGTCGTGGAAAAGAGCCATCATAGCTCGCTGATAGGTGGCTCCAATTGATGATGAGGCCGAATGACAACCGCCTATAGCAAAAGGTTCCCCAAGGCTTGATGAAAGCGCTTTCTCACGATCTTCCTCAAAGAACTATGATCCGATGATACCCCGCAGCAATCAAGAAAGAAGTACATGTCAGATTTGCAAAGATTGTTACAATGAGAATGTGGATAAATGGCACGAGAAAGCTATCTTTTAAGCAAGCTTTGTTCAAGTCCCGGTAATCCACACAAACTCGCACCTTCCCTCCAGGTTTAGGCACGGGCACAATGTTGGATATCCACTCAAGATATATAGACTACATGATGATGCCAGCTTGAAATTGTTTTACAATTTCTTCTTTCACCTTTAAACTCCACTCAGGTTTCAATCGCCTGAGCTTTTGCTTAACTGGCTTAAATTCCTCTTTAATGGTAAGGCGATGAAGGACAATGTCAGTGGAAAAACCCACCATGTCTTCATGAGACCATGCAAACATATCCTGGAATTGGATTAATAGCGTAACCATGTCATTCCGTTGGTTTGGGGTAAGGTCTGAACCAATCTGGATTAACTTAGGGTTTTTAAGGTTCCAAGATCGAAAGAAGTGGTTTGATCAAGGTCAGTTTAGGTTTGTCTTTGACCCATTCTTGAATTTCTTGAGGCACCTCAATGTCATCCTCATTTTCCATCAAGGTCAATTCATCTCTACATCAAAGGTACAATCCTTGTGGAGAAGAGGCACCAGACGCAAAGTACAGGGACATCTAAATTCAGAGTCCTGAAACAAAATATGCTTTCACTTAGTATATATGAAATGTGTTGATCATACACAGTGTTATCATATACTGACAAAATAAACTGCTAATAATGTACAAAAAAGTAAGCAGTTATTATATCTACAGGGAAGAGAGAGTTCTGCCCGTTTTACCCTTATCGACCAATGCAAGGAATAATGCTCCAATTGGCAAGGGTAAAGTCCGGGTGGACCGCAGCGATGGAGGGATTGTCCTCGTCATCCCTATCCCGAATGATGACCATTATGTCCAGGCAATCATCGTCTGGGATGTATTTGTTGGTACGTTCATCATGAACGATGATGCGTATGCCTGACATCATTCGGATGACGTCTTGCTTGATTCTTCGTTCCTCTTCTTCCATTGCGGGATTTAGAACAAAGACTTCTTTCTCCTTCACCCAAGATCGGATTGGGAAATAACATAGCCATTATATCGGCCGGCACCTTTACTGAGGTTGTGCGACTCAGAGTTTGAAGGCGAAGATAAACGCCGCATGGTTGAAGTCAAGGAATCACTGATGCTTATGAGGATTCCTGTGACTAGAACCGCGCGTAATAGCCTAGTCCAAATTGCTCCAGCTTTGCTTGGTTAATCGAATTGGGTACTTGATACCGGCAATCTTTACCCAAATTTCTTTGTCCCGCTTTATGACCCAATGACATCATTTCTCGAGTAATGACATTACCTCTCAAGCAGTAAATCTTGGTTCAAGAAATGGCATTCCAATAGCATGGTATTGGGTATTGCTTACTTCCAAGGCATAAAAACTGACCGGTTCAACGTCTATATTGGCATTGATGAACGGCATGCCCCCGTGTTGAGGATACTCTAGTTCAGCATTGACCATGACCAGGCTATTGTTGATAATGTATTTCAATTATTGGTGAAGAGTGGAGGGGACTGCCCCTACCATGTGAATCCATGGGCATCCCAAGAGCAGGTTGTATCCTGAATCTATCTTGAGCACATGGAAAGATACGCAGAATGTGTGAGGACCAATTTCGATTGGCAGCTCAATTACTCCAACCGAATTTCGGCGAGCTCCATCAAAATCTTTGATGATAGTATGACTACTCCGAATTCGGTTGAGATTGATATTCATCTTCACCAAGGTAGCGTATGGACAGATATTTAGAGATGAACTTCCATCTATCAAGACTCCAGCTAACATTTATCCGGAGGACAAGACTGCAATATGTAACGGCTTGCAATGACCGGTCCCTTCGGGCGGTATGTCATCATCAATGAAGGATATCACATTGTTGTTGAAAATGTGATCAACCAGATGTTCAAATGTTTTCGTATCAACTTATGTTGGTAGATAGGCTTATTCTAAAACCTTCAACAAGACCTTCCAGTGATTTTCGGAGGTTAGGACCAAGTCCAAAATTGATATTTGTTGTGGAGCTTCTTTTAAGCTTAAAACCACCGTGGCTTCGTTATGACCCATAGTGCGGAGGAATCTTTCAATTTTCTCCATGGGTATTTTCCCCTTTGATTTGATGGTAGACTTCATCACCCATTGGGGAAGATACAGTGGATTTTCCTTCGACACTGTAGTAGTTGTATGTGAGGTGGATCCTTCACCTTCTCCATAATTCCACAAAACTGTGTGCAAGCTAATAATAGGATATTGTGCTCTGCATGGCAAGTTGATTGGCTCGGGAGCGCCACTTTCAAAGGATTGTTGCTTCCTCGAGTTGAATTGTCGGGCATTGTGAGTGATTTGTTAACCCCATCATTTTTAGCGGATATGATCGCTACCACACTCTTCCACTTAGTAGGCCCTGAATTTCACTTGCACGTAACACGTTGTCGTTGTCTGCCAAAGCAAGACACCACCGCCAATTAGATTTTGATAAGGTGGCGAGTGCCCATCATTCTTCTCGTCTCATGACCGCGAGATCGGGAGTGATATCGACACACCAATCGTAGTTGTACCATCCTAAAATCTGGGGTTGATTGGAGGTAGAAGGAACCGATCCTTCCTTCATTGATTAACATACGAAGGATTTCCTCCATAGGTCGGCCCAAATAGGAGAATTCCTTTGTTGGCAAAATCTCGCCGGCCTTTGGCATTTGCTCTCTTTGTCACTTTGTCTTCCAAAGATTTCATTTTCTCGAAAGTGATGAGGGAATATTCATGACAAGAGGTAGGAGACTGGCATGCTCCTGGCTGATTAATTGATGTGTCACTTGATGCTGATAAGTCACCAGATCTGCCAATTGTTCAATTTGCTTGCATAGAGCTTTCATCTTCGCTCCATCAGAATTGGAACTCTGCATAATCCCATTTGTCATCACCGCCTTTGAGGGTTCGGGAGGATTCACAACCAAAATTGGAACTCGTCCATTGCTCCAATTGATCATGTCAACCTCTTCTTCTTCTTTCAGGCCGAGGAAGAGGGTTGTCTTTGAACGTGAGGTTGATCTCGTTTGGTAACCACGATCTCCCCCGCTGTCTATCGTGTCCTCGATCTTGTGTTTCAAGGCCCAATAATCATGAGTATCATGTCCAGTGCCCCCGACATGATAAGCACATTTCCGAGCAGCATTGAAACCCCATCCATTAGGACTGGCTGGTGGAAGAAGATGTGTAATTTTCTTCTGTGTTGTCAGAATAGTGAGAATGTTCTCAAGGGTATCCCCTAAGGGTGTAAACACTCGAGGGCGTTTGACTTCTCCACCTTTTGGTATTGGAGGGTTCGCAGACTGTGCTTGAAAGGGGGTGCAATTTCTCCTTTGAATATGCATGTTCTAATTACCTTTTTGCCCCTGTAGTATCAAGGAAACATCTTCCTCTTTCTTTTTATGGATTCCGGGGTTGTTTCCATAATTTCGGATCGATGTGATCAAGAAAAACTTTGAGTGCAACTAGGTCTTGAATCATTCCTGACTTCAATCCCATCTCACCATCTCCCATGTTCGACCATTTCAAAATGGTTTGCCGATGCCATTAAAACTCTCTCATAGAATCCGAGCTTCTTGTATGTTATGAAAAAGTCATGACCATCTCTCGATTCTCATCATGGAAGGACTAACTTGGGCGCCCAGTGTCTCCACCTTTGAGCATACTCTCCGAAAGACTCGTTAGACTGCTTTCTTTCGATCTTGGTAATTTGATACCGATCAGAGCCATCTCGAGTTTGAAAGCTATATTGAGTGAGGAAAGCATGTGCTAGCTCTTCCAAATGCATGGATTTTGAGTTGTCTAATCTTGTACCACGAATCGACCTTCTCCAAGCTAGACTTTTTTGGAACAATTGCATTCTCGAGCTTTTCGTCCTCTGCATAAAGATCCAAGTTCTCCAATAAACACCTTTAAATGTGTATAAGGATCTCCTAACCCGGCCATATTTTTTGAAGTCGAGTCTTAAATTTTTCTCGATAATGAACACCGTGAAAATACACAGATCAAAGATATGAAACACTTCCGTGTGTGTTCCAATTTCTTTGATAGCACGTGAAGGGTCTCTTCCATTTGAGGACTTTCTTTTTGATGTCACCAAAGTTCCGGATCTCCAAAGGGATGGGCAGATCATGAGTTTTGTTGGTCGATCCAACCGCAGCTTCGTATATTGTAATGACCGGGTTCCTCCTTGTGTGGAGGATTCAAGATGTACGGGTATTTTTGGACCCCGATTAGACCGGTGTAATTCTTTGAGTAGAAACAACCAAATCAGAATTTATTTGCTTAATCCGTCAATTCTTTGTGAGAAATCGATTAAGTCGGCACCGGCCGATGACGACATGATCGATCAGAGGTTTGTCAGCCTTTTTTTGACTTTTGAACGGTAGTAGGTCCGATTGGTTCCTCGCGAAAGACTTGTATAGTTTAGTCTCTTAGAGTGTGTTAATAACATGCTATGTGATGTGTCCATTTTAGGAATTTTATCCTCGCAAAACGGATGTCACCGCTTTGTAGCATGTTTAAAATATGTATGTGTACACATTTCTTCATATTTCTCATTACATGGAGATAGATATGGAATGAAATTATAAGTAATTGTGTTTACAAGTAATTGAAATGCGAGAGCATGAAGAGACTTTCCACCGTTTTGGGTTTATCAGAGGCTGACCTATCTTAGGTTACTCTCGTGGATTTTTGGCATGAAAGTTCCCAAATCATCGCAATCTACTTGACGGGAAGTTAATTCGGTCTTTCAACTGGAGCGAATTTGGGTGGTGCCTTTCTAGAGCCTCGGAGAATTAGTCTTCTCACGAGTCCAGTAATCAAACACCGACGGGATAGCCTCCTGGTGGAGGGACCACACAACATCCATTCACATACATCGCGTCTCACCGTATGAAAATGATGACATGTGCGAAGCACTAATATCACAAACAAATATGATACGAAGCACTAATATCACAAGCAGTTTATGGTGCAAAGCACTAATATCACAAGTAGTTATGGTGCGAAGCACTAAGTGCAATAAAGAAATGCATTCATACACATTTATCAAAAAATGTAAATGCAACATCCACACACAAGCAGATAATAGTTTTGAAAAGATTGTAATAGCGGCTTAAGTCCTCTTATCGAGTCCCCAAAGAGTCGCCACCGTCGACGCCGGGATTTTTGGATGTCCCTTTCCGCTACTTGTTCTTTGGTGTTCTCATTTTAGGTGAGATTTGTTTGAAAAAACAAGTGAAAAGGTCCCATATGTATAATGTCCATGATGGACTGTTAAGAGTCGCCATTGATTTTTTAAATGGTTGTACCAACACAACCGAGAAAAGGTTTGCACATCGACCCAAAGATGTGACATCGCTAAACGGGTCCTGAAACCGAGATTCATTAGGGTCCGGGGACTTGGTTATGCGAGGGAAGGTGTTAGGCACTTCCCGACATCCGTGTTACCACTACGACCGCCTTTTTCAAGAAACTATTATCCTAATGTGTGTGTGGTAATCAATGTGTCATTATTTGGAAGTAGTGCGAGGCCTCGTCTCGCACTTATATATATTGTGGTTTGAATTTATGTAAAATTCAATTTTTAGCAAGATATGGCAAAGATGATTTTATAAAAGAGGTTTTTCAAACCCCGATGCTCAATAGTAATTGAGACCTTTTACACTCCCATTTTATTAAGTGTTCTATTGATTGATTTTATTTTTTATGTATGCGAGGCATCCGTATGAAAATAATGTACAAAATAATGCCGATTTCCTCGTGGGTATTGAAACCATCTCGAGGAAATTCGACAACGCATAATAATTTATGTCGCTTATAAATTTAAAATGTCCATCACGGAACCGAATCTAGATCCAAATAAAGATCACATGATTCCTAAAGCATATAAGATACCGCAATTTGTAATTTAGAAGAGCAGGTATATATATATAAAAGTCAGAAATATATATATATATATATCAAATCACCAACCACCACGAAGCACCTCCATGGGGATCGAAATGTAAATAAAGTTGTAAAAGCTATCAACCGCCACGAGGAAACTCCAAAGGACAAAATGTAAATAAAGTCAGATAAAGCAATCAACCGCCACGAAGTGAACTCCAGCGTGACGAAACGTAAAGAAAGTCAGAAAAGCGATCAACCACCACAAAGTAAACTCTGTGGGACGAATATATATATATATATATATATATATATATATATATATATATATAGTATAAACGCATCTGATGTAAAATCTGTGCTCATCGAATGTAGTTCGACAATAGTTCATATATATAAGTATATATATATAAAAGCAAATAAACGCACCGGATATAAAATCTGTGCTCATCGAATGTAGTCCGACACACGCTTAATATATATATATATATATATATATATATATATATATATATATATATATATATATATATATTAAATGAGTAAAACGACTCTTATGTAAAATCCAGGCTCATCGAACAAAGTCCAACACACGCTTAATATATATAATTATATATATTAAAGCAAAGAAACGCAGGCATAAGTTCAGGCTCATCGAACAAAGTCCGACATACAGCTATATATATATAAGTATATATATATTAAAGCAAGAAATGCACTGCATCAAGTTCAGGCTCATCGAACAAAGTTCGACACACGCTTATATATATATATATATATATATATATATATATATATATATATATATAAAAAGCAAGTAGATGCACTGCATCAAGTTCAGGCTCAATCGAGGCATAACTCGATATAAAGTTAGTCAATATTATATATATATATATATATATATATATATATATATATATATATATATATATATATATCAAACAAAACCACGGACCAAAGTCCGCAAATGCGCAGCAAACACGACTCTCAACGTGAAGAAATGTGTGTGCAGAGATGAAGAGAAAGACTCTAAAGTGTGTGAGAAGGCTTACAGTTGACTGCCAAAGAAGACTTCTATATCTTTAGAGTGGACAAACACTGGCTTTTGTAGGTACAAAAGGGCTATATATGAGCTCACATATGTTTAAAATGAGAAATTACACTGCATGGGGTGAGTGCAGAGCAAATTGGGCAGGGCTTCTTCGCCGTATTCTCTTGTAAAATGGGCAGCCCAAGCCCTCTATGTATAGACGATTTAATAGTTAGGTGTACCGTAGAGCAACCCGTGGGCCCGAGTTTTTTGGGTTGGGTCGTCTCGAAGTACGTGCACTCAGGCACTATAATGTCCACTCGAATTTTAAGAAATGCAATTCGGGCATCTGTTTGAGGTATATAGGACCTATTTCGGATCGCCGTTGTCGAGAGTTGTACGATGGCATGGGATTAGAGTTTGTACGAAGTCATTGAAGATGGGACGATGCCCTCCGGTCTTCAAGCTTCAACTTTCATTCGTTACCGCGCACAATAGTCACTCGGAATTGGTTAGTCTTGTGGGACATCGTTGCATTGAGATGTTGAGACGACGTGGCATGTCATTACGTTGGCGAGATGACGATGTTGCCCCTTACCGGTGTTATCGTCGGATTGGGCTGATAAAGCAGACGTTGCTCAGGCTTCGCTGAGATTGGACTGCTGCAATTTGTTGAAGGTCCTCATTGTCATCTTTGAGGTGTGCCTGTCTTCCCGATGTTATTGCTGGTTGGTATGCAGGTATCTCGCCAGGAGCACCGAGATTGAAGCTGGTCGTATTTGAAACAAACATTTCTGGGGTTATCGCCGAAACTGCATTCCTTAGGGTTATCACCAAGGTTGGTGGCTATTCCCATAGTTGGGACAGAGACTGGATACCTCGGGGTTATCTCCGAGATTAATCGGTCTTCTCCGGTGTGTTCCATTGGATCAAGCGCCGTGGTTATCTCGGAGGTTGGAATTGTTACTCTCAGTGTGTGTCTCGGGGTTGATGTCAACTTCCTAGAGTATATCCCAGATGGATTTGGATTGTCTTTCAGGGTTCCCTCTTAAAAGACGAATCTGTCCTCCTACAATGTTAGTGACAGTAGTATAGAAAATTTCGAGTGTCTACAACCCTAGTTAGTGATTTAAAACCATAATTTCTTAAATTACAAACCATAAACAGTAATTAGCTAATCGCTAAGTGGAAACCCTAATTTAAAACTCAATTTGAGTTCGAGACTGCTATGTAACTGTGTTATTACGATTAAGGTTAAGTATTATAGAATTTTATATTGATTAGGTAAACCCTAATTAATATTTAGAAATATTAATTTCCAGAAACCTTATTATTTAAATTATAAATCCTAATTGTTAATTGTAAACCCTAATTGCTAATTTGGCACGCTTAATGATAATTAGTAAAACATAAACCTAATTATCAAGTCTATGTAATTAGGAAACCTAATTAATTAAGAAACCTTAATTTTGTATTTTTAGAAACTAAAATTTTATTTTTGCAAACCCTAATTGGAAATTTTACAATTTTTGTGCTAAACCTTAAGGTTAAACCCTAAGGGTCAAACCTTAAAAGTCAAACCATAAGGGTTTGCCATGTTATAACTTTGCCATTAAAATTATAAGGCTAATGACTATTATACCCCTTTTTGGATAATTGAAGTTTACTTGTAAATCTAGCTAAAGCTTTAGTTGGTGACCTACTAATGTTGACAAAGTGACTTATTTATCAACACCTCAGCCAATTCTTGCCAGCAATCTCAGCCATGTGGATTGTATCACATGATATATAGATCTAAGGAGAGAGAAATGTCATTTGTTAGCCTCTTTTGTACATAAACTCCAAACCAAGTCTCTATCTCCCAAAACCCACAAAATCTTAATGCATATCAGTCCCAAAATAAAGCCCTACTAAAACCTGTAGAAAATCAGAAGCCAGATTCAAGCAATAATCAAAGTGAGGTATAAAACCTAAACCAAAAACTTGATCTTTGATCCTTTGTTAAATGTTATGTTTGAGTGTTTAAATATGTAGTATATAGTGTTAAACAATGATCTGGGTTGGTAGAAAGTGGATCTATATTATCTAAATACTCAAATAATAAGATTTCTAAAATCTGGAAAACTGAGAAATATGGTCTGACAATCAAATGTCAGGTCCCATAAATCTCAGCATGTTTATGTTTTTGTTTATTTAAAGGTTTGTATTTGTTGTATGATATAAAGGCTTTACTCTGAAACTTGATTTAGGGTCAGAGGATGTGTAGATTTGTTTTTATTGTTGGTCAAAGGTCGTTGACCGACCATGACCGAACAAATCTGGCGACCCTAACTTGCCTGAATCGATCGACACAAGATGTTTAAAGGCTCAAATCGATAGTTGTTTGTTGATTTGTTACGGTTGTTGTATTCAGGTTATAGTATGTTGTATAGACTTCAAGATTAAGCTTTTATATCGCCTAGATATCAAACTAATTGAAGTCAATGGCTGGTCAAACCAGGCCAGAAGATCACGAACTAAGTTTTCTGGGTAACCCAGAAAACTCAAGAACACGATCTCTAACAACGTTTGACCATCATATATGTTGTGATTGTGTTGTTGTTTTCTTGGTTTTATGTATTGTATCTCTACTCTTACATGTTGTTTACATACTGAAACCTTAAAATCACAAAAAATAGGTTCATGTTGCGCAAGTTATGAAGATCATAAGTTGTCAACTCGATCGTTCTTCATTTCGAAAACCCGAAAATAAAGAACAACTTCTGACAAGGTTTTCGGAAGCCTAGATCTCTCTGATTTCTTATGTTATAGCCATAGAACTTGATTAGGATTTTATTATTACATGAATACTACAACACTAACACTTTAAACAAATCAGAAGCTTATCGAACATGAATATATGGGTGGTCAAACCACTTACCCTGCAAACTGCTATGAATTTCTAGGTTTGGGCTCAAGAACATGAAGAACACCTATAGCGACGGTTCTATCGTTATAGGCAGTCTTTAGCGACAGTTTATTTCTAAAATTCATTCTTTTTATTAAATAAATAGAAAAAATTAGATTTTAATTATTAAAAATACAAAATAAATTATAAAAAATTATTTTAAAGTTCAAATATTAGTTTTTAATAATTTTGAATATATTTCATAAATATTTAATATTTTTAGAATATTAATGGTATTTAATTTATTTAATTATAATATTAAATAAATTATTTAAAAATGATTTTAATACATGAAAAATCATTTAAAATTATATTATGATATAATAAAATATTTTAAGTTATTTTTAATGACTTTTAATATTTTGTGATGAATTTTAATTAATTAATTAATATTAATGATATTAAAGTTATTTAATAAATGTATTAAATAAATTATAAAAAATAGAATTTATGATTTAAAATTATATTAAAATGATTTAAAGGATTATAAAAATATTTTAAGTTATACAATATAACTTATGATATTTTATCATGAAAAATATTAATATTTTAATATTAATGATATTAAAGTTATGTAATAATTATATTAAATAAATTAGTTTAAAAATGATTTTAATATTAGAAAAATCATTTTAAATGAAATAAAGGGTTTAAAGAAATTTTTATATTTAAAGGATAATTACATAAATAAATTAATATTAATGATATTAATTTAATATTAATGATATTAAATTTATTTAATAATTGTATTAAATAAATAGTTTTAAAATGGTTTTATTAATTTAAAAATCATTTAAAAAGGATATAAATGAAGTAAAAATATTTTAAGTTATAATTAATGACTTTTAATATTTTGATAGATAAATCATTAATATTTAAATATTAATTGTAATTATTTAAAATGATTTTAATTGTTTTAAAAATCATTTAAGGATAATATGAATTTTTTAAAAGTATTTTTAAGTTATTATAAATAACTTTAAGATTTTGGCAATGGTTTCATTAATGGTTTAATATTAATTAAATATTAATGATAATAGAATTATTCAATATTTAAATCATTTAATAATGATTCTGGTTTTTGAAAATTCATGATAAGTTATAATAAATGTTTAAAAATTATTATAAGTTATTTAAAAATAATATGACCGATACTTACGATATTGAACTACGTGATAGAGTCTTAGACTTCGATAATTACTCGATAAAGCCGCTTTAAGCAATCGCGTGTTTTTCGAAAATTGATATGAACTTAGAAATTTTGATTGTATTAATGATTATTAGTGATTCAATGACGGTTGAATACATGTGATAAGGTGATTATGTTATTTGCTGACTGCAATAAGCAGTGTTATGCATTATAGTATGTTATTCTAATCAGTAAAATGATATCTTATTACTGATAGGTTGTTATACAAAAGATAAAACTAAGTTGCGTATTGTAAGCACCAGACCAGGAAAGTATCATACCTTTGCATTTTCTTTATGCAATGGACATGAGTAAGAAAGTTTCAGAATTATATTATTATTGTACTAGATTATTAACCCTATTGTTATATATATTATGTATTCGATCATTGTTTATGAACATGGTATTATTATATAATTCAGATATATTTATTATGTTCGTTAATTTCTAAATATGGTTATACAAGTGTCTTCACTTGGATACTCATTGTATTTAATCACATGTTGATACATACTTATTAATTTCCATTATGTATACCTTAATTAACAGCCGTCTAAGCTAATTTACCCAGCTAGACATAGATTTTAGGAATATCGTTGAACATGATAAAACCTTTTTGTATCCAATCAAATATTTTTGGTTCGGATTCCCGACTAAGTATGAACATCCCGAACAAGGGAAAACTTTTATGCGCCCAAGGCGGATAGAGTGAACGATAATATCGTTCTTGCATGCAGTATTGACTAATACAAGGCCCATGGGATGTACACCCTCGCGCCCGTAAGTTATGACGATTTGCGGATGAAGTTCTGCTAAACCCATTCGAAAATTAAAAATAATGTTCATAGTATGTCAACTTAACCCTATTTATAGTCAATAAGTAGTTTCAAAAATCTGATATAGAATTGTTATGTTATTATTATCGATTCAGTTTACTTCACTGCTATTGATTTGTTATAGAAGTGATGTACAAAGAAAACATTTAATTCTTTCAGCTAATTATATTTATAATTGTTATTACTTGCTGGGCACTCAAATGCTCATCCTTGCTTAATTTAAATGTTTTCATCTTAGTATGATCAATCTGAAGGTTCAGACAAGAACAAGTGAAAAAGAAAGCAAACATAATATGTTTAATGGTATCTTTTGTAATAGTTAGACTGTATTAATATAATGATATGTATTATCTATCATTTAAGAATTATAGTAAAGGTTGCGTACTTGGGATTAGACTCTGATATATGTAAATTAAGTTTGATTTTTATATTATTGCTATTATTATTAGTATTATTCCGTTCATAGAAATGATATCATAAAGCACCGAGTTCGGGTTTCAAGTACCTGAATTTGGGGGCGTTACATAAATAAAATAAGACTTGACAGTAATTCCATGTCTTATATTTAACTGGGACATTGTATGGTGGAAGGATTGAATTGTACGGTAACTATTTACTCAAAGGTTCTTTTATGATTAATGTTGAAATCTATATTATCTGGAAAGTTGTTAATCACTAGGGAGGCTTATCCCTATTGTAGAATAAATATTATTTATTTAAATAAATAATTAATTTACTTAAATAAGATTAGAATTGTTATAATTGATTTATTCGCAACCGGTTTAATATGGAGAACTTAAAGGGTCACACCATAAAAGGAAGAATAATTATTTAAGAAGTTAATGGAATAATCGTAATAATATAAAAAGTATATTTAATTTAATCTATGGTGATAGAATAAATTAAATAGCTTAATATTTATTATTTAATATTTTGAAAATATTAAATATAAATTAATAAGAGGAGTCTTATTATTATTACTATTATTATTATTTAATTCCTAAAGGAGTTTTGGAATTAATTAATAAAAGTACTCTCATTTATTCCTAATAAGATTAGGAGGCAAATTAATTAAAAGATTTTAATTAATTATTCCTAATAAGATTGAGAGCATAATTAATTAAAGGAATTTAATTAATTAAAATAAAACTCAATTCCTTAATTGTTAAGGAGAGTTGCCCACATCTATAAGTAAGAGGAGTCTTATTATAGGTGAGGGTGGTTAACACTTTCACAAAACACGTGAATACGTAATTCTAATAGTTGGGAGAGTACACCCCTTTCTATGAGAGATAAAAAAAAATAGAGTTTTCCCAAAATACTCATCTTCTTGAATCTTTCTTTTTCCTTGGTGGATCACCTCTAGAGGCCAAACACTTGGGTGGCTAACGTTGATCAAAGGAAGGAACCCAACCCGGTGGATTCAAGTTGAACACGAAAAGGATTTGGAGGTAAACTTGTACCTGAGGAAACTCGAATCTTTAAGGGTGTGATTCTCATTCTTTATCTTTTTGTTTAATTAATAATTGTGCATAAAGGATGATCCGGGTATATGATTTGTAAAAACTTAAAACTCTGTTTTTCTACGTTTCCGCTTTATTTGTGCAATTTGATTGCGTTCATGAATATTACAAATCTAACACCAACAACCTCTGCTTGATCTACTACTACCGGAACCAAATCCGAATTTAGACAGGCTGAATACTTTTTTGATCGGCCCGGATGGCCATCTCTGAACGTTGCAGTATGTCAATGGGACCAAAACCCGTAGACCCGAGCCAAATCTGCATCAGTAGCAACAGAGATGGGGAAGCGATAATCCTCAGTCCCCTAAAATGCATGAACATCCTGATGCTGATCAAACTGATCCATCACCGCCAGAGGATGATACGTGGTCACATCCCTCAAACTGACCCAATGAAGAAAATCCAGATCAACCACATAAGTGATGAAGCTCGGGAAGGAATAATAGCCAGAGTACATGATAATCTCAAATGGCTCCACTATAGCATCCAGAAATGCTATCTAAGATGTCCCATCTGTGCATGAAGCTAGACATAGTGAATAAATTAATGTCATGTCATAACCAAAGCACGACCCATGACAACGAAGTCGGCCAATCGGTCTAAAATGGGCCATGAACCAGATATACAAGAGAACTTGGCTAACTCTAAACTCCTGATTAGCAGACTGATGAGTGGGTTTATACCCAAGATTTGAGTGAATTAGAGCTTAATCTTTTGGTTTGTTTTTAAGTGTTGTGTGTGAATTTTGTACATTTTATGTTATTTTGTACGCTATCATATGACATTGGCATTAAAAAGCAAGGAAAAACAATTCGGACATCTTTTGTACTAAAATATGCAAGCAAATGCAAGAAGGGAAGATCTACTTCTTAGATTTTTGGAACATCTTGAATCATCCCAATCGGAGTTCGGATACGAGAGTTATGGCCTTTTTAGCAACAAAGATTAAACCTCAAAGTTGTCCTTCTTGTAATTTACGTAACATTTACTTCAAGCCCGATTTCGATCTTGATCTATCCCGAATCTGTCAATTCTCAAAAAATAAAAGTTGTAGATCTCGTCGATATCTTCGATTTGATAGGTGGTTGGCCTCGTAACGCCTAGCGGATCAAAAGTTATGCATATTTTACCAAAGGAAGTCGCAGTAGAAAATAGAGCGGCGCGGGGGGCGCCCAGAGTAGTGCGGGGCATGTTAGAACATCAGATTTTCTATTACTGTAGCGCGAGGTGGACCTAAATTTGCCTAGGAGCAGTGTTGTGCACGACGATCGGTGGGGAGAGGGTTAATTTGGGTGTTATGTTGTCCAAGTTGAGCTAGAATAGGATTGTTAGTTTCCTAACTTGTTAGGGTTTCCATTAGGACTATAAATACTTGATTATAACTTGGATTGAAGAGGCTAGTTCTAAGAAACCCCATTAAATCCCTCTTGGGATAGATTTCTGTTAATTCTTCTTTACATTCTTTCTTGGATTAGGAACTATAGATTGACTAGAACTGAAGATTGAAGCTATTGATCATCATTGGAAAATCAGATTAGAAGCAAGAGGATGCAAATTTGTATATCTCAATTCTAAATTATTTACTTATCTATTTGTATCTTTTAATGCTTAATCAATTGTGGATGATGGATTCTAGTTCAGTTATGAATTAAACTCTGTTTTGAGATTACTATGGATCTTATTGTGTAGTTTACTTTAATATACTTCCTTGTTGGTCTTATTGGCTATATTTGAATTGTTTATTATGGTTTGCCCTTAATTGCATAATTGCCTAGCTAACAATTACTGTGATAATCCATATGAACTCGAGAGACGGATTATGGGTTTAGATCAGATCATAATAGCATGAATTTATGTGTTCTACATGGAGTTGCAATTCATGATTCGTGCTTAAAATAGAGATTTACCAAAGGATTTCATGAAATCTAATAAGAACTTGCACTTAAACTCTTTTTAATTATAATTCACATAGAGATATTGTGGATTAGTTAATTAGGGTGTTCAATTTGATTCTATCATCTGTGGATTTGATTTGATATGAATATGTTGCATTGAGAGATGGCCATATTTTACTTTCGTGTTCTTGATTAACAATGCAGTATAATTAATTTGGGTAAACAGGAAGTGTGTTGATTTAAATAAACCAATAGGTGAAATTGTAGTCTTAAGTCTTCAATATCTTGTTTCATTCTAGGGATAGTTAGTAATAGTCTAATTAATTATTTTTAATATTAAATTATTTGTTTAAATAAGATTAAATTGGTTATAGGTTAGTACTTCGTAATTCTTGTTAACTAATTCTCTATGGGAGCGATACTCTACTTACTATTATATTACTTGTTGACCACGTATACTTGCGTGTTGTGGAGCTTAATTTTGAATTTACCCAACACAGACTGGCATAAAGATGCGGATATCAAAGTCTCAGCCAATATCAAGGGAAGAATGGTGAAGTCATCTCTGAGAGCTCTGATATCCATTGACATCTCGACATCCATATGATCAGCATAGAAAGGCATATACAAATATGACAAAACGCACATGATCAGGGCATCTACCCGTGTTGTCTGCTATCGCTCCTCAAAAATAGCAAAATCTCCTCGATGAATAGTGAACCTATATGCAGAAGCAAAGTGGGCTATCATAAAGTCAATCGAGATGATATGGCTGCCACCTACCTCAGCCTAAACAATTGCCCTCCTCAATCCAGTGGTGGTCATAAAATGATGGCGCATATGTCCGACTACCACCCTAGCACATGGCCCCTCCATTGATAGACTAGAAATGCAACCATATTCCTCCAATGTAGGAGTAAGCTCATCTGAGCCAAACCTAAAAACATTGTGCTCAAGTATCCAGTGAGCAAGCATACCATCAACAAATGTATCGGGTACCTGGAAGGACAACAAAGATATAAAATGACCCAGCATACGACCAACTAATATGTTATCAGAATCTGATAAACTGTCTTGCCAAGCTATCAAGCTAGAGGCTATCTGACTCGGTGGAGAATGATCCAAGTGAATAACGGAGGACGAAGACATATGTAAAAATTGTGTCAAAAAGAACATACAGGGGTCAATCTCTATCCAAGCATTTCAATATATAAAGCATGCATCGTAATGAGCGATAATATAATATATGAAATGAATAAATGAAATAACATCATGCATATATCTAAAATATAATACATTAGTTTTATATATACATCATTGTCATACCTACGATACATGTGAAAATTGAAAAACCAAAAAGTACAGGATAATATGGCACATACGCCCAATGTCTAATAGAAAGCCTATAGATTTAATACAATGTCAACCACAAAGGTGATGGTGTCATCAAACTGATCAACCTGATCCAGGTCATCTTGAGTAGGCATATCCTGCATATCTAGGCAATAGGGCATATCATGTTCATCCGAGCGATAAGGCATCTCCTGCATATCTGGACGATAATCAAAGGGTCCCTATCCATCTGTGAAGCCACCAATGCCTGATTGTCTAGCCTCACGACCCTGGGAATCAAAAGTGCTAGCCAATGATGGATCCCCGCCCAAATGGCAACAATACATCGACATCCTCTCCAGCTGATATGTCAAGTCTGCTATCTGGGATGAATGAGAAAGCTCCCGAAAGCATGCTATCCAATCTGTCATCATGAGAGAGGCTGGAACCACATCCCCCAGAAACTGGGTAGCCTGGGTATAACCTCTAATAGTGCGAGGGCCCCACCATGCAGTGAAGTCAGTCTAGGTGATGGGGCCATCTAATAGGTGAAATCCCTCATACCCTGCTATGGGAATCTCTAAAATAGGCAGAGCCAAAGACCAAAACCGCTAGGGCGGAGGAAGGAAAGGAAGGTGAATCTCCCTAGTAGTGCATCTAAAAGCACGTTCTCCAAGGTAGAGCTCCCAACCTCCATCAAATAAGAAGGGAATTTGGCGAATAGACATATAATACTCTTACCTTATCGGGAGGCCATCTTCAAAACCCTCAGCCAAGTGCTCAGCAGTATAAGGAACCCACACTACATCATATGCCGATAGTATCTCCAGCTAAAGACGGGCATGGGTGAAATCTACTAAACCCGGGACCTCAGAAAAGTGGACTGATGCCATCTACGACCCCGAGGGTAGGTATCCAAGCCTAGAACAGTGAGAGGTCGGAGGCAAGGAAGCCTCTCATAAGCCCAGAACTATTAATCCAAAGAACCCATCATTAGTTATGGGAAAGCAAATTTAGATTCAAATAATCATAAATCAGTTAAGATGACTCACCAGAAGAAATGGGTAGAAGTCGAGCCAAGCATCGGTCACTCCCTCAGAGCTCTGTCTCATCCCATGAAGGAAGATCACAATTGTAAAAGACCCCAAGTCGTAATCTCCAATGCGATCTACATCCCGAACAACCCTAACCAAACTAAAAGGGATAGTGGAGGAGTTATTCGCAATGAAATAACCCCTCATGATGGTCAGGAACAGATGCCACAAGATGCAATCTCTCTCCACCAAGTCCTCAAGAAAAGGCTCCTGCAAAGTACCTCGAGTCGCATCCAAACTCAAAGAGCCTGACCGAATACTATAGGCCTTGAAGGTCCGCTCCTGAGGAGGAAAATCAAGAATGGCGCGGACAGCAGTGGCGGTGATATCAGCCTCCAAAGGCACTCGATTCCCGATAAGCTAAAAACCAATGATGTACCGCCAATCAATGGGTGTCATCATAACCTCATAATCTAAGAGATGAAGGGACTGGCTCTGACGAAATCATCTTTTGGACAAAGCTCGAAGATTGCCCCAAGGACAGCGATGAGGAGCAATGGTGAAGAAGTCATGAAAACCCCATAAATCTATTCGTGCCCGGTAGTCGGCATGAAGTGACCAGTACAATGAGAACACACTGAACCAGTTACCCCTAGGCTAGGTAAACTCTGAAACTTGCACAACATTAAGGTTAAAAATAGATTATTGGCAAGAATGGAGGATCAAAGAAAATCAATATGAAAACTCTAGTACCTCATTCGCATGCAAATGAATGAATGGATGACGGCTCAAGTCGGTACCCAACAAGTCTGGAATAGATACCTGGATATCCGGAAGGAATTTAAGCACAACAGTGGACCGAGGTGGAACCTCAGGATCAGGGTTATCACCCTCTTAATTTAAATGGGACCAGTCCTCATTGAGACGACGATGTACCAACTTTGTCAAGCGATGAAACTATCGATTAATTCGCATAATGGGAGTATTCAAAGCAGGCCTACAAAGCCGAACCCCGGATGAAGCCCTATAGGAAGAAAAGCTACTAGGTCTGTCTGGATCCATGTATAGATAACGAGTCCATGGAATTTAGAATAAGACAAGGTATGACTCTATCACATTTTAATATGCATTTGTGATAACCTAGAGACAATAGACTCCTAGGAATTTAATTTGGGTCATAGCATCATGCATGTCCTATATATGCCTTAATAGATGTATACATCATTTTAACATAAATATCCTAGAATAGCTAAGCATATAACTAGGATCCTGTCATTAAACTAACGAATTTTTTTTCCAGAGTTTCCTCTATAAAATGGATTATCCACGTGCATGCAGGCACGCATTTAATCACCCTATGAGGGTACACAGTTATAACTCATCAATTAGATAGCAATTTAAATAGTTTTTCTAATGTATTGTTAGAATAAATGTCGAGACTAATATTAAATTGAAATACACTACATCCATACGGTCTCTATGTTGATACATAAGAATGCATTGCATTATAACATGTCTATCAAGCTATCTATGCATACATGTTCAAGATATTGGGTTTAATGAAGAAATACGGTAAACCACAAGTGAAAACGCAAACAAAATAGATGTATATGTTACATATAGTGCATGGAACGAATGTACAGTGGCAGAATATCCAAAGTCAAGCCCGATTTGAGTAGATCTGAGAAGAAGGGTCAGATTCTATAGAGAGAATCGAAGAAAACTTAAATTGAATGAATGAAAATGAGTCCGCTTTTGGAGCATAAAACCCTACCAGCCCGACCTCGGACATACCGCTTCTATCCGCAGTATACTTATATTACTCAGGTAGTGCCCTGCATCTCCCCGTTTGGTGAAATGCAGTCCAAGACGCATTCTTTTAGGGTCTGAAAAAGGTGTTCACTTAGAAAGGTACCCTGTTGGGTCATTTTTAACCCTCAAAAACCTTGAAAAACCTCCAAAATAGGTCGAAAACTAGGTAAAATAAAAAATATCCCGCCGTGAAACGACGAAAGACCAGAGAGTTTGACCTAAAGTAACTTTAATCAGTAACAAATCGTGTTATCCACTAGCTTGACCCCAGTGAAGGCGTTGGCTTAACCCCGATGCGATGTAATCTATTGGCATTGACCCCAACACAGAACTGCTTGACCCTGATTATGTTATCCACTAGCTTCACACCAGTGAAGGCGTTGGCTTAACCCCGATATGGTGTAATCCATTGGCATTGACCCCAATGCAGATCAGCTTGACCCCGATGATGTTATCCACTGGCTTAACCCCAGTGAAGGCATCGGCTTAACCCCAATGTGATGTAATTCATTAGCATTGACCCCAATACAGATTGGCTTGTCCCCGATGATGCTCTCCACTGGCTTGACCCTAGCAAAGGCGTCGACATAACCCCGATGCGTTGTAATTCGTTTGCATTGACCCCAATGCAGATCGGCTTAACCCCAATGATGCAATCTACTGGCTTGACCCTAGTGAAGATCATCTTAACCCGATGTTATAGAATCTTTTGGCATTGACCCTAATGCAGATCGGCTTGACCCCGATAAGCTATCCACTGGATTGACCCCAGTGAAGGAGTCAACTTAACCCCGATGTGATGTAATATGTTGGCATTGACCCCAACAAAGATTGACTTGATCCCGATGATGCTATTCACTGGCTTGACCCTAGTGAAGGCGCCTGTTTAACCCCGATGTGGTGTAATCTGTTGGCATTGACCCCAACACAGATCGGCTTGATCCCAATGATGTTATCCACTGGCTTGACCCCAGTGAAGGTGTCTGCTTAACCCTGATGTTGTGTAATTTGTTGGCATTGACCTCAATGCAGATCGGCTTGACTCTGATGATGCTATCCACTGGCATGACCCCAATGAAGGTGTCAACTTAACCCTAATGATGCAATTTACTGGCTTGACCCCAGTGAAAATTGACTTAACCCCGATGTTGTAATCCGTTGGCAAAAACCCAACGCAGACCCCGGCCGCAACCGGTGGTAGTAACATGATTACTGACTTATGTAATAAGACTTGATAAGATTTTAACTTGCAAAGATTTGCTTGACCCCGATGATGTAATCCATTGGCGACAACCCAATGAAGGATCGACTTTACCTCGATGTGTAATCAGTTGGCAACAACCTAATGAAAGATCGTCTTTACCCTGATAATGTAATCCGTTGGCGATATCCCAATGAAGGCGTCGGCTTGACCCCGATGATGTAATCCATTGGCAACAACCCTGTGAAGGCATTGACAACAACCCAACAAAGATATTGGCAGTACCCGACGACGTTCTCATAATTCTTATCCTTCCCAGCAGATGGGAGTAACCCTTTTTAAATCTGAATCATACATTTCATTGCATACTTTACACATGACATTGCATCATTAGATATAACTTGTCATGTATTTTCCTGTCTACTAATCTTTATCATATTCATTTCATTGCATTGCATAAACATGACAAAGAGGGGCATTTATAGAGACTCGAAATTTTGTTTTCCCTGGACTAACCCTGCAGGAGGGCATCAACATTATTTCACTTCAGAGACAACCATGAGGTAGGGAAAAAGCATCATCTCACCCCCCTGGTGACAACCCCAAGGAGAGATCAAGGTGTAATAATGTCCAGACACGGAGCGAACCGAACGAGGATCGCAAAGTTGAGGTTGTGCTCTGCAGCAGGGCAAAAGCGTCGCTTCACTTCAGAGACAACCCCAAGGTAGGGAAAAAGCATCATTTCACCTCGGTGACAACCCTGAGGAGAGATTAAGAAATGTCCAGACACAGAGCAAACCGAACAAGGATCATAAAGCTGAGGTTGTGCCCTGCAGGGCAAAAGCGTCATTTCACTTCGGAGACAACCCCGAGGTAGGGCAAAACCATCATTTCACCACAGAGACAACCCCGAGGAGAGATCAAGGTGCAATAATTCCCCGGTACAAAGTGATCCAAATGAGGATTACAAAGCTGAGGATGTGACCATAAGACGTCACCGTAGTAACCAATGAACTTTGAGCTATCGAAGACGAACCGATTGACGATCATTCGGGAACTAGAAGATGACATTCAACCTAGTTCATCATCATTCTAGACTGCGAATCAGTTAGACTCGGCCTATTTTTCAGCCTGCCGCAAAGACTTTCTGAGATTTTTGGGTACGGGGCTCAACTTTTATCGGATCGGGATTAAAAGGCACGAACTTTGAGATAATAGGACCCATGGAGCCCAGCCTCAGGTGTACCTGCTCCACCTACGGCTGCCTTCGGTTTCCATAAGAAGCAGTAAAAGCTCACATTTGATAGAAGATACAATATAATAGAAAGCTAGAGAGAGAAGGAAGAGAAATAGAGCTTCAGATTTAGCATTTCTACAACATATTTAAATTTTTTGATCTCATCTATCACACATATTGTAAGTCTTGAGTGATATATGTTGGGAGAATGCATATTATGATTTGATGTTTTAATGTATATGTTCATGATTATTTGTAAGGTCCTTAAATGAATATATGTACAAGGACTTAGTGATAGATCAAAATTGTTAGGTTGATCTAATCTTTCAACATGTACCATTCTGATAAAGAATGTATAGATAGAAAGGTCAAAACTGTTAGGTTGATCTTAAGATGTAATAGATTAGTCTTGAAGAAATCGTAGTGCATCAATCTGATCAACATTGCAGGAGTCAAGGCAGAAAACGTAGAGCCTGAAGAACGTAGTGTGTCTGCTTTGAAGGGGACTCTTCGGAAATCGTAGAGTGGTCCCAACGTTTCCCGAGCCAACTCCACGATCGCAGTATGCAGAAGGAAACATGAAGTTTACAAGTCAACGATCGTAGTGTGCTCTCGGGAACGTAGAGTCAACAACACGAGCAAGAGAAATCGTAGTGTGCGAAGGTTTAAGGGAAATCGTAGTGCTCTCAGCTTCGTAATATGCAAAGATGTCAAGACACTACGATCTAAATCGTAGAACACCATGATCCAAATCGTAGAGCATCGTCTGTCTCATGTCAGAAAACGACCAGTCTTATGATCTGTGTTTTCAACAAGTGAGGAATGGATCCTAGAGGCTGCAGTGCTCATCAGTCCCAGAATATATGAAATATCCTTAGTATGCAGCAAAGAAGCGTATTGAAGAAGCTAAGGACAGTACCATGGGTAAGAGGGACAAAACACCTTTTCGTGGTAGTAGAGAAGCGACTGCAGTGTCGGCCAATGTAATGTAGAATTTAGAAGATGAGCAGAAATGTCTCCATCACAGTACAGAAAGTTTAGACGCATTTAATGTCACAACGGATGGATCCAACAGATAGTTTTCAATATCACATATATACAAATCAGACAGATGAGAGAGAATTAAGCAAGCATTAAACAAACAACGTGAACATCTCTCTCAAGCTCAACTTTACGATCTGAGATATTGCAAAGCTTGCTCAGCTACTCAGTTCTTTAGAACAAGTGCTTACACAACGACTGAGTAGCAACCATCAAGAACACAACATTATCAACCAACTGAAGAAGAGTACCAAGTCTTCTGGACTTGAAGAGTTCGTAGTGAATTGTAAGAAAGCCAATTCTGCTGAACTTGAAGAGTTCAAGAGTGAACTAAGAAGTTCCTAGACTGCTGGTCTAGAAGGAATCTGTGTGATTCAGAAGTTGTAACAGACATCCATAGTGGATATCCTACTCATTGAGTTGAAGAGTGGACTAGGAGCTTTAAGTTCTCTGAACCACTTAAAACGACTGTGTCATTTGTATTCACATCATAACTGCTATAACTGTTATAACTGCCATAACTGCCTCACCCTCATTACTCCAAAGAAGCTTGGTAAAGAAGATTAAAACTAATATTAATTCCGCTAAGTTTTAATCACTATCAAAGAACTAGTTTAAAAAGAAAAGATTTTTAAATATCTATTCAACCCCCCTTCTAGATAACTGTTGTGCCAACTACAAACTAACAATTGGTATCAGAGCAGGTTCTATTTTACAGCTTATAAGCTTTAGTAGATCCAATGGCACTCGTACCAAGCGAATCCAGGACCGGGGGAGGCAGCAAGCCACCAATGTGCAACAAGGATAAATTTGCTAACTGGAAAGTCAGGATGCAAGCATACATGGACTCAATAGATGAAGATCTATTTGAGACCGTTCAAAATGGGCCCTACATTCCAACCAAGCTTGAACCAACCACTGACGATCCAAACCGTATACAGATCAAAGTTAAAGAAGAGTGGACAGACAACGAGAAGAGAGCTGTCTAACTTGATAAGAAGGCTAAGAACATCCTATTCCAATCCTTAGAGGACGATCTGTTTGAAAATGTTGTAAACAAAGAAAACAAATAAGGAAGTTTGGGAAGCACTCACCGATCATGCACGAAGGAACTGAAGAAGTCAGAGAGAACAAATGTCTCTCTCGACACAAAGATATTAAATGTTCGCTCATGTGCAAGGAGAAAACGTGACTGCAACCTAAGAAAGATTCAACGTTCTGCTCAACTCTCTCCGAGCGTATGGGAAGATCTATCCTAACACGGATCTAACCATAAAGTTCATTAGATCCCTACCAAGAAGGTGGGATGCAAAGACCACAACAATAAGAAAATCAAAGAATCTTAATGAGATGACAGTTCAACAACTGTATGGAAATCTCCTGACCTACGAACTGGAGCTGACCCAACGCACCGAAACCTTATCAGAAGGAAGAAGAAAGGATAAGGGTGTTGCTCTTAAGGCAAATAAAGGTGTATCAAAAGTCATCACTGAGATTGACTCTGATGATGATGAAGACGATGACGATGACTTTGCTATGCTGGTAAAGAGACTAAGAAGGTTCATGAGACAAGGCAGAACCGGCAAGCCAAAGAAAGTCAGCAACTACGTCAGCCAAGAATAAATGAATGATTTATGCTACAACTGCAAGAAACCTGGTCATTTCATTGCCAACTGTAACAAGCCTATCAAAGAAGAACTAAAGAAGAAATCTTATGCAAAGAAAGTATACAAAGGAACCAAGAGGCCTCAGAAAAGAGACAAAGGCCTGTTTGCTGGAGGATCGTGGAGTGATTCAGATAATGACTCAAATGCAGACTCCGGAGATGAGGAAGAACCACATATGGCCAATCTATGCTTAATGGCCAAACATGCAAAGGACAAACAAAGCCTAAACATACATGATGTAAGTCTCGATGAGGTATTTGATTTTAATTCTCCTGATGTAGATATAAGTGACTTAAGAACTGCTTTGCATGGCATAACCACTGATCTACATCAATACATGAAGTGGTTCAGAGTCTAGTCTAAAGATCATTCACTTCTTCAAGAGGAAAAGAAGAGAGTTCAAGAAGAGCTTGAAACAAAACTTCTAAGTACCAATCTTCTGTCCAAGCTTGAGGCTGAGAATGAATCTTTAAAACAGACAAACACACTCAATGAACAAAGAGAGTCTAAGCTAACCTCTAAAATTGAGGATCTAGAGAAGACTATCTCTACATGGAACAAATCCTCATCATCCATGGACTGCCTTCTCTCTAGTCAGAGAAGCACATTCGACAGGACAGGTCTAGACTTTGGGGAATTCATCTCAGAACCTTGTGTGGAAAAGAAAATAGAAACTAGCACTAGTAATGCCTCAGGTTTTGGTAGAGGCATTACCTTTGTGAAATCCTCACAGTTGGAAGAGCCAGTTCAACCTTGTTCTACTGTTTCTAGTTATATTCAGAGAAGTAAAGGATCTCACGCTGGTCTAGGTTTCATAAAGGAGAAGAGTAACCCAACCTCTATTCACCAACCTCGAAGAATCAGAGAGTCAAGTAAAACTAACTTTGTGAATCAATTGGGAAGGTACAATAGAGGTAAGGCAGACTCATCTCTATTTATGAAACCTAAGGATACGTGGAAGAAAGAGAATCAGTTTAACAGAAGGTTAACTAAGGAACCACACAAGTCCAAGTAGAAGATAAATCACCACACACACACAGGTATGCATCATAATAGATGTTTCATATGCAATAAATATGGTCATAGGGCTACAAAGTGTTATCATAACTCCATGCATGTGAGACCCAAGATTAGACAAATTTTGGTCCCCAAAGGCACTAACAAAGAAGGACCCATGCAAATATGGGTACCAAAATGAAGGTTCGAATGTTTTGACAGGAAAAGAGCTCCACGACCTCAACATGGTATCTAGACAGTGGATGCTCAAGGCAAATGACAGGGAACAAAGCTCTACTATCTAACTATGTAGAAAAGGAGGGTCCCTCTGTCATCTTTGGAGATAACGGCTCGGGCAAGACAAGAGGATTTGGCTCTGCTGGCAATGGTGCAGTATCTTTCAGCAAAATAGCTTATGTGGAAGGACTCCAACACAACCTTCTAAGTATTAGCCAACTCTGCGACAAGGGTCACCAAGTAACATTTCTCAACAACCAATGTCTAGTCAGAGATTTGAAGACATTTGCCATAAAGCTGACCGGAACAAGAGAAGGAAATGTCTACACAGTAGATCTTGGTCAACTAAGCTCTGATGAGACAATATGTTTTCTGGCAAAAGCGTCCGAGGAAATGAGCTGGCTATGGCATAGAAGGTTGTCTCACTTAAACTTTTAAAGCATGTCCAATCTGGCATCAAAAGACCTCGTAACTAGTCTACCCAAGTTCAACTTTGTGAAGGAAAGGCCATGCAATGTCTGCCAGCTTGGAAAGCAAACCAGAAGCTCATTCAAGAGCAAGACTGCCAACTCCATTGACAAACCCCTTCATCTGCTCCACATAAATCTCTTTGGGCCAATCCCAACAACTAGTCTTGGAGGAAAAAGATACTCTCTAGTCATAGTCGATGACTATACCAGATTCACATGGGTATTTTTCTTTACCTCAAAGGATGAGATATGCTCCGAATTAATCAAGATGTTCAGACTGGTGATGAACGAGAAAGGAGAGAAAATCAAGGCCATAAGGAGTGATCATGGAAGAGAATTCGATTTCTCAGAATTAGACAAGTTCTGCTCAGACAATGGCATCAGTCATAACTTCTCAGCTCCACGAACTCCTCAACAAAATGGTGTTACTGAAAGAAAGAAAAGAACCCTGATAGAGGCTGGAAGGACTTTACTAGCGAGCACTGTCCTGCTGAATATACAAGGCGTAAGTTGTCAACACTGCATGCTACACACAGAACAAATCATTAATTCACTCTACGATCAAGAAGACGCCCTACGAACTATGGAAAGGAAGAAAGCCGAGTGTCAACTATTTCCATGTCTTTGGTTGTGCATGCTATATTCTCAACAATGGAAAGCAGTATCTGACAAAATTCCAGCCCAAGTCAAACGAAGGGATTTTTCTTGGATATGCCACAGACAGTAAAGCTTACAGGGTGTTTAACAAGAATACACTGAATGTCGAAGTCTCAATACACATCATCTTTGATGAAACTGACTTAGACAAAGCAGTGCCTCAAGACACTACGACCGATAGTGCAGACACTACGAATGAAATCGTCGAGCTCAACACTACGATCGTAGTGTCAGATAGTGAAATCGTAGAGCATGATAAATAAATTGTAGAGAGGTCCATCCAAGACAGCGAGCCTCCACTCCAAGAAGAAGACATAGACCTTGAAGATTTAAGACAAGAAGGCATCAGGACAGATGTCCCAACTGTTAACAGATGGGCAAGAGATCACACTCAGAATCTAATCATTAAAGATCCGAGTGCCAGAGTCAAAACAAGAGCTGCTATTCAGAATGAATTTTTTTTATCTAAGCTTCCTGTCACAAATAGAGCCAAAGAAGATAGAGGATGCTATGGAAGACTCCAGTTGGATAGAAGCAATGCAGGAAGAGCTTAACCAATTTGAATAAAGTAAAGTATGGAGATTGGTACCAAGACCAAAGAGCCATCCCGTGATAGGAACTAAGTGGGTCTTCGGAAATAAAATAGATGAAGATGGGGTCATAACCAGAAACAAGGCAAGATTAGTGGCAAAGGGTTATTCTCAAGAAGAAGATGGATGTCAAGAGTACATTTCTAAATGGAGAACTCCAAGAAGAAGTCTATGTAAAGCAACCTTCAGGTTTCATCAATCCATCTCTTTCCAATTATGTTTATAGATTAGATAAAGCCTTATATGGTCTTAAACAAGCACCTAGAGCATGGTATGAAACACTGACTAACTTCTTAATCGAAAATGGGTTCACTAGAGGTAGAGTAGATACCACACTATTTCTTAGAAAGCATAAAGACAAAGTCTTACTAGTTCAAATCTATGTTGATGACATTATCTTTGGTTCTACTAAAGAAAAGTTATGCAAGAGATTCTCTAAGCTAATGCACAACAAGTTTGAAATGAGCATGATGGATGAGCTGAACTTCTTCCTTGGACTGCAAGTAAAGCAGACTGAAGAAGGAATTTTCATAAACCAAGCCAAGTACATCAAAGACCTACTAAAGAAGTATGGCATGGAATCAGCCTCTCCCATGAAAACACCAATTTCTCCTGCAACCAAGCTTGACAAGGATGAGAAAGGTAAAATTATTGATATCACTCAATACAGAGGTATGATAGGGTCTCTTTTATACCTAATCGCCAAGAGAGACAGAGATATAATGTTTGCAACATGCATATGTACTAGATTTCGTGCTAACCCTAAAGAGTCACACTTTGTCTGTCAGAAAGAGGATCTTCAGTATCTCAAGGGTACACCCTACTTGGGGTCGTGGTATCCCAAGGAATCCTCATTTGAACTAATAGGATACACAGATCTTTGATTTTGCGGGATGCAAAATTGATAGAAAAAGTACCAGTGGCACCAGTCAACTTCTTGGAAACAGACTTGTGTCTTGGTTCAGCAAAAAGAAAAACTCAGTGTCTACTTCAACTGCGGAAGGTTTAATATATTCTTTCTTTGGCACCGATGTGCTCAGATCCTATGGATGAGAAATCAGCTAGCTGACTATGGGTTCGATTTCAAATCTATTCCTATACACTGTGATAACACAAGTGCCATAACAATAACTCATAATCCTGTCATGCATTCTAGGACCAAGCATATAGAAATAAGGCATGACTTTATTAGAGATCATGTGCAAAATGGAACTATATCTTTACAATATATCCCTACTGAAAATCAACTTGCTTATGTTTTCTACAAAACCACTAGATGAATCCAGATTTAATAAGTTAATAAGTGAGCTAGGAATGCTAAATCTACAACCATGAAATATATGCTCTAGATTGTGCTAACCATGATGTATACAAAGGTTTGAACTCAAAATTGTAGACATGATTAAGGGAAGTTCACGATCGTAGAGCTGAACAGATAACTACCTCAACGATCGTAGCAAGAACTCAACCATCTTAGTGCAGACTCAACGATGACAAAAGCTCAATCTATGATGACAAGCTTCATAACAAGGCAATCTCTCTAAGAGGTGGCTCAGGAACAAACCTAACCCTTGAATCTCTCCAAGAGGTTGGCCCTTCTCGAGCTGCCTTAAAAGAATGCTTTATCAAAAACTTATCACAAGGATTCGAACAGACTCAACGATCGTAGGACAGACTCGACGATCGTAGGACAGACTCAACGAATGCTGATCAGACTCAACGACTAGCAGATAGACTCGATGATTGCAGGACAGACTCAATGAACAGATGACTACCTCTACGATCGTAGTCATCCCAAAGTTACCTCATCTCTGAAGACACAAAAAATAAATCAGTACATTCCTACTCAGTCAAAATCATAGAGACAAGCAAAAGGCGACACCTGTCCCACTAAGTCAAAAAGAGAGAGGGAAGTTACAAGTACAAATTGAAATCGTGTTTTTGAAACCTGAAGTTCAAAAGATTATCTCTCCCATTCTCTCTCTCTCTTAAAGCAAAACCCTAAATTAGTAGAAAGCTCAGTCGTATCTCACTTCTCAACTACAGAATCAATGGTTGCTTCAAATGTAATTTCAGGCTACAGATTCTACTTCGACGAGTTCAAGAATGCTCCACCAAAATTTCACAAGACGCTGGCCTTACTTAAGAAGGCGAGTCTCGAAGAGGCATGGAGCACCGATACACTCATCTATCCCAAGCTAGTGAAGGAGTTCTATAAGAATGGTGTGTTCGAACACAACACCATCACTACTCGAGTAAAGGGAGTAGAAATGAGACTAAGGGAAGAGGACTTCAATCTGGCCCTAGGTTTCAAGAATGAAGGGCACCCATTTCTAGACAGCATAAGCTTCCAAGAGGGATTGAAGAAAATGCACCACAAGAAGAATCCCTCTATGAAAGGCTACAAAAAGAAGGAGTTCCCTCAAAGGTTCGAATTTTTGGCTGACATTATTGGGAAATGCATTTTTTGCAAGAGCTCAGGTCATGACTCGGTAATGAGACTCAGCTTAAGCTCATGACGGCCATGGTTTATGGTACACAACTCAACTATAATCAGATTGCTCGAGTGGATCGGCAAGTGGATCGTCAACTCAAGAAATCAAAGAGCACTCAAGATGTTTGTATGGGAGATTCATAAGCATCATTCTCGCAATCAGACCGGTGGGTGACAAAATTGGGGATGATGAAGGAGAAGCCATCAACCCCAATCAAGAATGACCAAAGAAGCTTGTTTGAGAACGGGAAGAGAAACCCCACCGAGTATGTTTGAATGATGACAGAGTCCAAAGGGAGAACTGGGGAAACTAAAAGAGGCGAGGCTTTCCAGAGACATGTACATTGTCGTGGAAGTTGAAGAAGAAGGAGAAGCGATACAGGGAGAACTCTCTCTCTTTGCCGAAAAAAAGCAAGGGCAAGAGAAAGCTAAGGGCAAGATAAATCGAAGAGCCTCAAGGATCTACAACTGACATTCCTGTAGAGTCCTCTGATATAGAGACTCTAAGGAGGCTAAGAAAGAAGCAACAGCAAGAAGAAGCTGAAGAGGATCAAGCCACCATATCACAGATCCTAAAGAAGAACAAAACTGGTGATAAGTTCAAAAGACCAACAGTTTCTTCAATCGTAGAGTCTCTACTATTCTCTGAAACTAGGCCAAGTATGGCAGAAATGGAAGAAGTTACTTCAAGAAGAGTGGCTGTTCAACATGACAAAGCTAAGACTCAAGAGAGTCTAGAAGTTGTGGCTAAACCTAGCAAAGCAAAAAGAAAGCTGGTCAAGAAGTATATTCTTGAGAATGAAAAGGTGTTGAAAAAGGAAGCCAAGAGTGTGGCTGAAAAAGAGGAACAACCCCAAGCAAATAAAGAGGACAGTGCTCCAACTGAGGGGGAGATCCCTGAAATTCTCATAATTGAGTACACACCGTCTGAGGGGGAGAAGTCTACAGCTCAAAAAGATGTTCCAGCTGAGGGGGAGTTTCTGATCTCTCAAGAAGATGTTCCAGCTGAGGGGAACTTTCTGAATCTACAAGAGGATGACCATGCTGAGGGGGAGCCTCATGATATCCCAATGGCAGAAGAAGATGTTCCTGCCCAAGATAAAGTTGAATCAATGCCAAACTTTCCAGAGACCATTGAGATAATGGAATCTTCAGAAGAGACCAAATAAGAGGAAGAAAATGATGATGATGAGCTTGAAATCACTGGTGTAAGGAAAGATGGATTTAGGAGCTATCTGTACACTCAACTATTTTCCTACCTACCCATGATGGCATACCATCAAGCTCAAATCCTGGACTCATGGGATCACATGTTTTGGAGCTTCAAAGAATATCCAACAATCTCAGTTCTGGCTAATGGATTTCCAGGGAAAGTCATCTTTGCCAAGAAGCTGCTTACCAACCATTCCTCAATCAAGGATAAACTTGAGGTATTGACTATTCCTGATCTCTTCAAAGTTAATCACTTGCCATCATCTTCATTCAGTCAATTCTATGAATTTCCTCGATGGATGGAAGTGATTCTTCACCCACTCAATCAGTTTCCAGTTACAGAATCTCAAAATTCTGTAACTGAAGAACCAAAAGAAGTCAACCTTATCCTGCTTCCACAAATCACCAACTCTATGATTCAAGAATCCAACCACATCGTAGAATCCAACATTGAAATCGTAGAGTCACCTATCCCAGACATCCAAACCCAAGCCCCTCCAGCTGATATACCATCCTCCTCATCACATGACTACTTCAGTCTTGATCTCGCTTTTTATAATTTGCAAGATCAATCTCAACCGAGAACCCCTCCAATGAACAATCCTCAAGCAAATGATACTTTCCCAAGCCTGCCTACCAAGGATGACTTGAAAGAAACTTATGAGAAAATGGTCAAGTCTATAGAAGCAAGTTTGGAATCTCACTCTGATCTCATCAATATCCGGCTAAATCAAATGATCACAACTGCAAATAATTTCCCTAGCACTATGAATACTGAGCTTACAAAGAGGCTAAGGGAAATTATCAAAGAGATTCTGAAAAGTATGTCAGACAGAGATGAGATCCACTTCCAGATAGCTGCCAAACAAAGAGAGGCTGTACTCAAAATACAGAAACACCAAGACCTTCAACATAAAATTATACTGGATAACTGTTAGGTTTGTAATATTCATAACGCAATCAAATTGCATAAAAAGTGCGGAAGCGTGGTAAAATCAGAGTTTAAAAATTTTACAAACCATATACCCAGATCACCCTTTATGCACAATTATTAATTAAACGAAAAAGATAACGAATGAGAATCATACCCTTGAAGATCGAGCTTCCTCGGTGCACAAGTTCACCTCGAACTTTTCGCGTTCAACTTGAATCCACAGGTTTAGTTCCTTCCTTTGATCAACGTTAGCCACCCATGTGTGTTTGGCCTCTAGAGGTGATCCACCAGGAAGAATAAAATTCAAGAAGAAGGGTATTTGGCTAAACCCTAGTTTTTCTATCTCTATAGAAAGGGTGTACTCTCCCAACTATTGGAAATATTACGTATGTTGAAAAATCAACAACCCCTTTCACCCATAATAAGACTCCTCTTATTTATTGATGTGGGCAACCCACCTTAACAATTAAGGAATTGGGTTTTATTTAATTAATTAAATTCTTTTAATTAATTAAACTCCTTAAACTTATTAGGGATAATTAATTAAATTCCTTTAACTAATTTTCCTTCCTAATCCTATTAGGAATAAATGAGAGTACTTATATTAAATTAATTCCTAAACTCTTTTAGAAATTAAAATAATAATAATTGTAATAATATTAATAAGACTCCTCTTATTAATTTATATTTAATATTTCTAAAATATTAAATAATAAATATTAAGCTATTTAATTTATTCTATCACCATAGATTAAATTAAATATACATAACATATTATTACGATTATGCCATTAACTTCTTAAATAATTATTCTTCCTTTTATGGTGTGACCATTTAGGTTCTCCATATTAAACCTATTGTGTGAATAAATCAATTAGAACTATTCTAATCTTATTTAAATAAATAAATTAAACAATTAATTTATTTAAATAAATAATATTTATTCTACAATAGGGATAAGCCTCCCTAGCGATCAACGACTTTCCGAGATAATATAGATTTCAACATTAATCATTAAAGAACCTTTGAGTAAATAGTTATCGCATACAATTCAATCCTTCCACCATAAAATGTCCCAATTAAATATAAGACATGGAATTACCACCAAGTCTTATTTTATTTAATTATATGTATTTCGATCCTTAAATGCACAACTCCAAATAATGCAAATTAGAAACTCCTTTCTAATTTCATTCGCGCCTTGCCCAAGGACTACTGGGTTGTCATTTATCGAATCACATAGACATTTCTCTTCTTTTATTAGAAGTGGTAGATTCTTTATTGATCATACATTATCTCCATGTACAACTTATTATACCCAAGCATACCCTTTGATATACCCTAAGGGTCTTAAGGAATAAGTCAAAGTATAACTCATCATACACAAGATACTATGATGATCTCAAGTCCAAGGATCACTTGACTACTATCACTACAGAAATTCCTATCGACAGCAAATAAAAAACTCCATTAGGTATTCCTTAGCGAGCCACGCTCAAAGGAACTTATTCTCTAATAAGCACCTACATACTTGCTTTAGTGTCTCCACACAAATGATCATGAGATCAATCATCCTCATCCAATGAAAGCAAGCAACGTATGTACCAATCTATCCGGATTCACTAATCCCCAATTTAGTAATCCAACGATTGGGAACTATTTTAGTTTTAAGCTTTCTAAGAATTTAGATCTCATTAGAATGATCATCATCATTATTCTAAAAGCATTGCTTAAAACTATGGGTTTATCACATATTATAAAAAGCGACATCATGTAGATAATTAAAAGCCTTTAATAAATTAATACTTTTTATTAATAAATGAATAAGATTGTTACAAAGTATATGCTTTATCATCAAACATGATTGGCTTGTGTGTGCATACTACTTTCAATCTCCCACTTGCACTAAAGCCAATCGCCATGGTATCTCATACTCTTCTTCTCTAAGTGACGATTATCCTGTTTGTTGGATAAGCTTTAGTTAATGGATATGTAATGTTGTTCATGAGAGTCCACTATCTCTATAGTGATTTCCCATCTTTCAATGATTCTAATAATCAAATGAAAGTGCCACAACACATGTTTAGATCCAAGATGAGACTTAGGAACTATTCCTAGTTCTGTAATGAACTTTTAATCCAAACAATCAACTTGCAGCTTCATTTATAGCTATATACTTTGTCTTTATCACTAAACCAAAGAACTCTTTTTCTTTGTTTGGAACCTTTCCAATTCACTACACCACTATTCAAGGTAACACTTTACCTTAAAGTGGATTTTCGGTCGTCTTGGTCTGTCTGAAAAAAAACTTGAGTCTGTAAAGCCCTCTAGTTTTAATTCAGACCCACCATGTATGCTCACATCCTTAGTGCTTGCTTAAGAACTTTAAGATGTTTTTCACCGCCTTTACAAAGATCTTCTCCATAATATGACTGATCAACATCAGGTCTCGTACATTTCATTGCATACATGATTGTCACTCATGCAATCTCTCTTTTTTGGAGTCTATGGGGACTATTAAGAAAGATACACTCCATAGCTCATCAACATGAGACATCTCTTGGAGTTTGCCATGCTAAACGACTTTAGCATCAAATGAATATACGTTTCTTGGGTTACGTTGAGCATCCTTTTAAATCTATCTGTATAGATTTGCATCCCCAATTAAGATACTCTTCCAAATCATTCATGGAGGAATGTTTAGACAACTTTATCATTACTGATTGTAGCATTGGTATGTAATTCCTCATCCGTAGTATATCAACATATAATACTAGAAATTTCACGACGCTCCCATCGACCCTTTGTACACACTTTAGAAGTCTTACCTCATCGAATGTAACTCGGATCATCATCTTCTATGATGTGTACCTCATCATCATCATCCATGATGAATCCATACCTCCTAGGTATCTTGAATACTATTCCGGTTTATGATTCGGTTGTGGTATAATAGGTCTATCTACAGTGTTCCTCTTATTTGACTTATAGTATTTTGTGGTTCTTGAACTCTTCAAGATCTATTATCCTCCCACTAGCCCTTTAATGATAAACACCTTTATCTTAGAAGGTAGGTGTTTTCATAACAAACACCTTTTGCTAAGTAAGATTATAGAACATTTACCCTAAACTTACTTTAGGATGTCCCACAAATTGTACTTGTCAAATCTTGTCCCAAGCTTATCCTTTGAAACCGTTTCACATAAGTTGGACAACCCCTTATCTTAACATACTTAAGATTAGGAATCCTCCCTGTCCATAACTTTTATGGAGTCTTGGTGCCGGATTTTGAGGTTACCATTTTCGTAGATATGCAGCCATTTCTAGGACATGACCCTAAAAGGATACTGGAATGTCGGTAAAATCATTATGGACCGCACCATGTTCAAATAGGTACAATTTTTCCTTTCAGATACATCAATCAATTATTATGTATCGAGAGGCGTCCATTATGAGAAAAACCATTTGAGATGATCTAGAAACTTATTGCACAAGTATTTATTCCTTGATCTAATCAAAGAGTCTTAATACTTTGCAAATTTGTTTCACTTCTGAATTCTTTGAACCTTTCAAATAATTCAAACTTGTATTTCAGCAAATACACACATTCAACTCTTTGAATGATCATCTCCTTTTCTTATACTAATTTGTTCAATTTGCAAAATATATTTTTCACGTAAATCAAGTATACAAAATTTATTAAGTAATATTCCAGTTCTATACAAAACATTATTATTATAAATAGAACAACAATTGTTCTTAATTATAATACCAAAGATTTCATTGTCCAACAATAAAATGGAAATAATATTTTTTAACAAGAACTGGAATACAATAACAACTTATTGACTTAATAGATTTGCCCGTAGGCATTGCTAAACTATAAGTTTCTATGGCTAATGTAGCAACCTTTGTTACATTTTTCGCACATAGGATTACTTATATTTGTTTAGCTTTCTACTTCTGTTTGGTCCCTTCATAAATCTATATTTATGATAACCAAAGTCGGTATCCAATACCCAAGTAGAACCTTGACTTAAAGAAAATTTTATTTTAAATCATGAACAAATTTGTATTTATAACCGAAACTTCACTAAGCTTCTTTGGTTAACCTCTCTGCAAGATGCTTCTCGCAGCTTTCTTTCCGTTGTCAGTGCTTATTGTAGTGGAAGCAAACTCCTTTGCTATCCATATCGCTTTTGTTCTTATTATCCTTTGTTTTTGCCTTTCTATATACCTTCTTTGAATCGTTCTTCTTTTTTCGAGTAAGATCCTTTGGCCCCTACCAAGAAGACATGATTTTTCTTAGTTGGAAAGTGACTCTCAACATTTTTCAACATGTTAAGCAAATCAAATGTGAAGTCGATATCTAGCTTGTTCATATGAAAAATTCACAACAATTGTGAAAGGAGTCCGGGAGTGAGTGCAAGATCAAATTTTGGCTCAACTCTCCATCCATGACAAAACCAGTTGTCCTTATTGATCAATCAAATTGATTATGTTAAGAACTTTTTGTCTGTACTATAGTTCCATTGGCCATTCTAGATCGGAAGAGCTCCTTAGATATTTGATATCTATCAGTCCTACTTTCCTCACCATCAACTACTTGATGTGCAGGAATATAGTAGGAGCATCCATAGTTTCATCCGACGTCGAAGCTCGTTACTCATGGATGCGAGCATGATGCATCGAGCCAACTATGCATCATCTTGCCACTTTCTAAAAATAGCAATCTCTTCCTCGGAGGCATTGTTCGCAACCATTGCGAGGATAGGCGACATTAAGGACATAAGATAGTTTTTCACTATGAGAACTATTCTCAAATTCCTTAACCAATCCGTTTAATTGGCCCGATTAACTTAGCATCTAATATGCTTCAGTAGTGATAGTAATTTTAGACATTGTAAAATTCTCAAATGAATTTGTAATTAACAACATTTTGACATACATTCTTTTATTAATTACCAAAATAAATTAGGTCTTATTTTAAATTGGTATCTCCCACTATTTTCTTCAAACTATATTACCTCACTTATATAGTTCGGCAAAATCTAATTAAAGATTTGCCAGGTGAGAATAAGGATCCCATTTCAAATGTATATAGCCTTGTGGTGACACAACAAACTATATATAAATAAATAGGTAGACAACTTTTGTCAATTACATCAACTATGCAACTCCTTGTATTTTGCCTCTTAGATTATTTTGATCAAGTGGTGGCACATCCGAATCAAAATTATCCAAGTTAAGTCCAACCTAGCACTCCATATATTCAAAAAAGAAAAATATCATCCTTGTGGTGACACAACAAAACAATATTGTTCAATTTTCTTTATAAGCATCAAATGTGATAAATTAACATCTTAAATACTTAATACTTGCCTTGCGGTGACACAACAAACTCATATTAAATATTTAATACTCTATTAATTTTATCATGCTAGAAGGCGACGTTCGATATTCCAAATATCTTTGAACGCTTAGGACTTAATATATATAAAATTGAGGGATTTGTTATTAATTTGTCTCATCTTGTTTAGCGCGCATGCACATATATATATATATAAAATACGCGTCATATTAATGAACATGCGAAGCATGTTTGCATAATATATAATATATATATAGTATAAGCATGCACATATAGAATACTATATTCTACCCGGATTGATTATGGACTTTTATTCTAGTTTGGTTCACTAGAGCCACCAAGTGAACCAAAAGGTCAAACCCTAGGGGTGCAAGAAATAATATTTAAATATAACTATTACATTTAAACCCTGCTCCATTACAAATGGGTCTTCACGCGCTCCTTTGCTCCTTGATCTCCAATTTTTCAAAATTAATTCTAAATATTCCTATTACAAGACTATTTAAAATAAATAGAAACCTTGATCGTAGAATCGAGGGAAGTACATAGGAGAGAGATAGAATTTACATTAAGAAAAATTAGAGAAGACGAGGCACTTGAGACCCCATTTAATAAAACCCATACATTCATGCATCCAACTAAAATAAAATCCAATCGCATTGGTCAATAGTCCATAATCAATCCCATTTATTATCATACATATCACCATATGCATCAATAAATAACATTCATCTCATGAATAATAAACATTTAATATATATATTGATATCATTTAATGGGCAAATTTAGTTAGTATAAAATCTAATTTTGAATCAAAATAAACTCCTTTATTTTAATCCAAATTTAAATCAAAATAAAACTATTTTATTTTAATTTATCCAATTTTGAATAAAATAAACTATTTTATTTTAATCAAAATAAACTCCTTTATTTTAATTAATTATGGAATCCAATTCCATGTAATAAAAATCTTTAATTAAAATAAACTCTTTTATTTTAATTAATTATGGAATCCAATTCCATGTAAAAAAAAAATCTTTTATTAAAGGAAACACGGATATTCTTTCCTATTCACAAATAAACTCCTTTATTTTGAATAATATGAAATCTTATTTCATATTTAAATAAACTCCTTTATTTAAGGAAACATGGATTCTCTTTCCTATTCACAAATAAACTCTTTTATTTTGAATAATATGAAATCTTATTTCATATCTAAACAAACTCCTTTATTTAAGGAAAAATGAAATCCAATTTCAACTCCAATTTAGTTATCATGGAATCCAATTCCAACTCTAATTAGTTAGCATGAAATTTAATTTTAAAATTAAAATAAACTCTATTATTTTAAAATTAAAATAAACCTTTATTTTAATTATAAAATTATTGAGAATAATATATTATATATATATATATAACTATTATATATATATATATATATATATAATAAATAACCGTATTTTATTATATATATATATATAATATACTATATATATACATAATCAAGTTGCTTTTCAAATTAAAAAACGTGCATGTCCAAAATCAAAAAAAAAAATAAAAATTCGTTAATATGCATATATATATATATATATAAAAAAAAAAAAAAAATGAATCGGCTTTCTTTTTTTTCGATTTCAAAATGTGGTTTGTGAATTGTTGCCTCCTTGACCTTTTTTTTTTTTTTTTTTTTAAAAATGCATGACCTGCTTTGAAATCCGTGCCAGCTCATCTTAATAAAGCAACAGGATTTTCTCCTGCTTTCCAAAAATCCTTTCGGCAATATAAAAGCTTCTGCCGAATTATTATTATTTTTTTTTATTGAGTTTGATAAATTTTATACAATAAAATTATGCCCAATTAAATTGTTCTAAACACATATCAATATTATATCAAATTAAAACAATTAATAATTTGCATAAAGGTTTGGCTCTGATGCCACTGTTAGGTTTGTAATATTCATAACGCAATCAAATTGCATAAAAAGTGCGGAAGCGTGGTAAAATCAGAGTTTAAAAATTTTACAAACCATATACCCGGATCACTCTTTATGCACAATTATTAATTAAACGAAAAAGATAACGAATGAGAATCATACCCTTGAAGATCGAGCTTCCTCAGGTACAAGTTCACCTCCAATCCTTTTCGCGTTCAACTTGAATCCACCGGGTTTAGTTCCTTCCTTTGATCAACGTTAGCCACCCATGTGTTTGGCCTCTAGAGGTGATCCACCAAGGAAGAATAAAATTCAAGAAGAAGGGTATTTGGCTAAACACTAGTTTTTCTATCTCTATAGAAAGGGTGTACTCTCCCAACTATTGGAAATATTACGTATGTTGAAAAATCAACAACCCCTTTCACCCATAATAAGACTCCTCTTATTTATTGATGTGGGCAACCCACCTTAACAATTAAGGAATTGGGTTTTATTTAATTAATTAAATTCTTTTAATTAATTAAACTCCTTAAACTTATTAGGGATAATTAATTAAATTCCTTTAACTAATTTTCCCTCCTAATCCTATTAGGAATAAATGAGAGTACTTATATTAAATTAATTCCTAAACTCTTTTAGAAATTAAAATAATAATAATTGTAATAATATTAATAAGACTCCTCTTATTAATTTATATTTAATATTTCTAAAATATTAAATAATAAATATTAAGCTATTTAATTTATTCTATCACCATAGATTAAATTAAATATACATAACATATTATTACGATTATGCCATTAACTTCTTAAATAATTATTCTTCCTTTTATGGTGTGACCATTTAGGTTCTCCATATTAAACCTGGTTGTGAATAAATCAATTAGAACTATTCTAATCTTATTTAAATAAATAAATTAAACAATTAATTTATTTAAATAAATAATATTTATTCTACAATAGGGATAAGCCTCCCTAGCGATCAACGACTTTCCGGATAATATAGATTTCAACATTAATCATTAAAGAACCTTTGAGTAAATAGTTACCGTATAATTCAATCCTTCCACCATAAAATGTCCCAATTAAATATAAGACATGGAATTACTTTGTCAAGTCTTATTTTATTTAATTATATGTATTTCGATCCTTAAATGCACAACTCAAATAATGCAAATTAGAAACTCCTTTCTAATTTCATTCTCCTTAACCCCAAGGACTCTTTGGGTTGTCATTTATCGAATCACATAGGACATTTCTCTTCTTTTATTAGAAGTGGTAGATTCTTTATTGATCATACATTATCTCCATGTACAACTTATTATACCCAAGCATACCCTTTGATATACCCTAAGGGTCTTAAGGAATAAGTCAAAGTATAACTCATCATACACAAGATACTATGATGATCTCAAGTCCAAGGATCACTTGTACTACTATCACTACAGGAATTCCTATTGACAGGCAAATAAAACTCCATTAGGTATTCCTTAGCGAGCCACGTTCAGTGAACTTATTCTCTAATAAGCACCTACATACTTGCTTTAGTGTCTCTACACAAATGATCATGAGATCAATCATCCTCATCCAATGAGCAAGCAACGTATGTACCAATCTATCCGGATTCACTAATCCCCAATTTAGTAATCCAACGATTGGGAACTATTTTAGTTTTAAGCTTTCTAAGAATTTAGATCTCATTAGAATGATCATCATCATTATTCTAAAAGCATTGCTTAAAACTATGGGTTTATCACATATTATAAAACAGCATCATGTAGATAATTAAAAGCCTTTAATAAATTAATACTTTTTATTAATAAATGAATAAGATTGTTACAAAGTATATGCTTTATCATCAAACATGATTGGCTTGTGTGCATACTACTTTCAATAACATCCTCAACTTGAAAGCTTCTGTCTACGACTTCCAGCAATCTTATGCAAATCAGGACAAACATATCGATATGATTCTGTTAGTTCTCCAAAACAAAGAAGCAAGATCTGAAAAATAGATGAAGGAAAATAGAGAGGACATCGCTCAAACCCAAAGCCAACTGAACGAGCTTGTCCAAGGAGTTAATCGACTGTCTGCAGATATTAGAACCCTTGATGCTGACGTAAAGGGGGAGAATAAAGGGAAAGGAGATCAAGAAGGTCAGGGAGGCCAAGGCAGAGGCAGAGGAGGTCATGGAACTCAAAAAAGAGGAAGAAGACAATTTCATGCTCAAGCATCACGAAGTCCCCCTACAAGACAATTCCACAGTCAAACTCAACGATCTGATCAACAGGGAATTATAATGGCTATACCATTAAGCCGTCAGGAGTCAACTCCCAGCTCACAAGATGTGTCTAAGTGAGCTGGAAGAGTTAGCCAGAAATGAGGAATCTCAAAGAAAAAGAAGGGCTGAGGAGTACGTCAACCCACCTCCACTAAAGAGGTCAAGGAAACAGAGATAAGTTTAAACTTACATTTCCTATTGATGTAATGCTGAATTGTAATATCTTCTGATCATCAATAAATTCATGCTTATTCTCTAGAAATTTTAGCTGCTCACTGAAATACTAAGTCATGTTTAAATTTCCGGCAAATGCATCTAGTCACTAATAATCATAACAACAAATCTCCTTGGTTATGTCAACATCAAATAGGGGGAGATTGTTGGGAGAATGCATATTATGATTTAATGTTTTAATGTATATGTTCATGATTATTTATAAGGTCCTTAAATGAATATATGTACAAGGACTTAGTGATAGATTAAAATTGTTAGGTTGATCTAATCTTTCAACATGTACCATTCTGATAAAGAATGTATAGATAGAAAGATCAAAACTGTTAGGTTGATCTTAAGATGTAATAGATTAGTCTTGAAGAAATCGTAGTGCATCAATCTGATCAACATTGCAGGAGTCAAGGTAGAAAACATAGAGCCTGAAGATCGTAGCGTGCCTGCCTTGAAGGGGACTCTTTGAAAATTGTAGAGTGGTCCCAACGTTTGCCTAGCCAACTCCATAATCGCAGTATGCTGAAGGAAACATGAAGTTTACAAGTCAATGATCGTAGTGTGCTCTCGGGAACGTAGAGTCAACAACACGAGCAAGAGAAGATCGTAGTGTGCGAAGGTTTAAGGGAAATCATAGTGCTCTCAGCTTCGTATTATGCAAAGATGTCAAGACACTACGATCTAAATCGTAGAACACCACGATCCAAATCATAGAGCATCATCTGTCTCATGTCAGAAAACGTCGAGCCTCATGATCTGTGTTTTCAACAAGTGAGGAATGGATCCTAGAGGCTGCAGTGCTCATCAGTCTCAGAATATATCAAATATCCTTAGTATGCAACAAAGAAGCGTATTAAAGAAGCTAAGGATAGTACCATGGGTAAGAGGGACAAAACACCTTTTTAGGTGGTAGGTGAGAAAGCAGCCTGTAGTGTTAGTGGGCCAGAATGCAGAATTCAGAAGATGTGCAAAAATGTCTTCATCACGAGATGTAAAGTTCGACGCGCATTTATGCCACAATGGATGGATCCAACGGATAGTTTTCAACATCACATATATACAGATCAGACAAATGAGAAAGAATTAAGCAAGCATTAAACAAACAACGTGAACATCTCTCTCAAGCTCAACTCTATGATCTGAGATATTGCAAAGCTTGCTCAGCTACTCAGTTCTTTAGAACAAGTGCTTACACAGCGACTAAGTAGCAACCATCAAGAACACAACATTATCAACCAACTGAAGAAGAGTACCAAGTCTGCTGGACTTGAAGAGTTAGTAGTGAACTGTAAGAAAGCCAAGTCTGTTGGACTTGAAGAGTTCAAGAGTGAACTAAGAAGTTCCTAGACTGCTGGTCTAGAAGGAATCTGTGTGATTCAGAAGTTATAACAGACATCCTTAGTGGATATCCTACTCGTTGAGTAGAAGAGTGGACTAGGAGCTTTAAGTGCTCTAAACCACTTAAAACGACTGTGTCATTTACATTCACATCATAATCGCTATAATCATTATAAGCTGCATAATCGCCTCACCTCATTACTCCGATTGCTTGGTAAAGAAGATTAAAACTAATATTAATTCCGCTAAGTTTTAATCACTATCAAAGAACTAGTTTAAAAAGAAAAGATTTTCAAATATCTATTCAACCCCACCTTCTAGATAACTATTGTTCCAACTAGGAACTAACAATATAAGTTGAATCCAAGCAAAAAGAAGCTGGTTCACGCGTCCCCAAAGGTGAAAAACACTCATTTTAGCCACTTTCTTTGTAACTGTTGTTATAAATACTAGTTTTATGTAGATATAATAGTTTCTATCGGTTAAATTCGTTGTTTTACATATATATTGTGTATTTGGAGGTAGCAACTGAGTTTTTACCTATTAATTTATGCCCATTCAGTTGTAAATCAAGTTATTTGACTAGATCTAGCCAAATCTAGCATTTTGAGCGGTTATGAAGCATGATGTTATAACCCATATGCTAGATTAGTTCATATCTATGGTAGATCTAGATGTTTTACTACTTTTGGTCAGTCCTAGTCACTCCATAGAGCCCTATATCTGTATCTAGAGGTGAGTAGGTCCTAATGACTCGATATGAGGATTTCAATCGATGAAATCACCTAATATCAAGTCTATGATGCTGTATAAACATATTTAAGCATATCAATGTGAGCATAGGAATCCTGGGGTTGAGATCTAATGAATGGATCTTAACTAGATTCCCATAATGGACTTTTTGATTTAAATACTTTAAATCGATGTACATGCAATATTGGATCTTAAAACGAGTTTGAGGGTTCATCCCAATAATTTGGATTTAAGATCCCATGATATTGAAAATTATTTTGTGAGTGTTTGGATTCATCGAGATGGCTTTCATGCCCGATGATGATCCGACCTCTTTTTGGCGCTTTATTACATACGTGATCATCCCAAAAATATTTTACAATATAATCACAAAGAGCTTTCATGCAGAATAAAGCGTTTTGGGTAGATCACCTAATAAACATAAAGATAATAAAAGGAAGTATCGAAGTCCTTAATTCCTAGTCGGGTAAAAGATTTGAAAACCCTTTTTCAAAAGATCATTTAAATTTCCATATCTTGTTGAAAAATGAACCTTTTGTTATAACAAATCTTTCGTACCTAGGTGCAAAAGCAGTACATCACTACTTCCAAATAACTCAAAATAAAGCCTAGAAAAGACTTTAAAATAAACACACACACACACACACACACACACTTTATGCATAGTAAATTAATAAGATGCGGTAACCTTATTTTCACGAAAGTCGGGGGGTGCCTAACATCATCCCCTCGCTTAAGCAAGCCCCCAGATTCTAAGAATCTCGATTTCAGACGAATGATACGGAGTCACATATTAGGCTATATTGCGAAAATTTTCAAATCTGGATGAGTTGGTACATCCATTTAAACTATATCAACTGGGGACTTTATCTCATTCGACCCAATCATAAAAATCAAATTTTGGTAAAATAAGTCGACTAAATGTCGATCTTTTCCTAAAACCTCACCCTTTAATCAAATCAATAGACAAATCAAAATAAAAAGGATAAGAACAAAGTAAAGACATAAGATATGGAAAACAACAGTCAGAATGATTTTTTTTCTTTCCTGACGTCTACAGTTTACACATTCTTTTGGCAATCAATTATTGCCCAATGGTTAAACAACCAATCCATACCAAGAATAATGTCAAACTCCCCAAGTTTAATTGGAATTAAGTCTACTGTCATCAAATGACCCTTAATATCTTTGCAAAAACTTCTGTGTACAAACCTTACAAGAATCACTTCCATATTCGCAATTTCTATGTTGAAAGGGTAATCTAATTCTTCTTGAGGTAAATCTAACTTCTGAGCAAAATTATTGGATATAAATGAAAAAGTAGCACCCAAATCAAATAATACATAAACATCTAGATCATTGATTGGAATAATACTTGATACCACATCCTTAGATTGCACAGCATCATGCACCGTTATGTTGAAAGTACGAGCGATTGGTCGACTCGGCTGTGCTGGTCTCGTGATGGCCAACTTGCCTCCATTATTATTTCCCCTTCCACCTCTCTGTTCTCCCATCCCTTTCTTTGGGTAATCAAGAGTATGTAATCCTTTGACCCACAAGTAAAACACGCTCCCTTCTTTGGATTGGGAAAATTCAGTGCAATGTGGCCCTCCAAACCACAATTGAAACATACCCTCTTACCTCTCAGGAAAATACAAGGGTGATTCTTCCCGCAAGTAGCACAAGCCTCCACTTTATTCCTCTGACTCTCTTGTTGATTCCCAACAGTAATATTGTTGTTTCACTTCCTTTTCTAATTACCGCCACTATGGCTACCACCTAACTTGTTCTCACTTTCACTCTTCTTCTTTTTTTGCTCTTGATTGTACTTCGTTAGGGCATCATTTCCTCCTTTTGCTATAATCGCCTTTTCCAACAGCACTGCAAACAAGTTTAGTTGGAACATAGAGACTTGGCTATACAGTCAGGCCTTCAGTCTTTTCTCGAACCTTCTTGCCTTCCTCTCATCAGTATTAACTTGATAAGGTGCAAACATTGCCAACTCTTTAAATTTGGCAGCATACTCGGGCACCGCCATTGTTCCTTGCTTCAGCTCTAAGAAATGAACCTCCAAGTGGTTCTGCAAACTCGGGGGGAAATATGTCTCAAAGAACATCTCCTTAAACCTATCCCACAAAATTATCCCCTGACCACCTTGGCACTTATTTGCCTGCCACCAATAGCTAGCTTCTTCCTTCAGCATGAACATTGAAAAAGCAGTCTTCTGGTCTTCATTGACCTTAGCAACATTGAATACTTTCTCTATTTCCATGATCCAGGTTTGGGCTTCTACCGAATTCATAGACCCTAGAAACTCCGGAGGTCCTATAACTTTAAAATCTTTAAATGTCGGGACATGAGCTTACGGCTCATTCGCAAGTGCTCCGCTAGCAAATTCACCAACTGGTAAACTGGATTAGTGTTGGCTTCATCGTTGTTATTTGTAGTTCCCTTAGGGGTTTCTTGACGTTGTTATCTTCTTCTAGGCGACATCATTACTTATTAAAATATGCCCTACTAGATCATTATAAATTTACTTAAACATTTAAGACTTAACTTAAACACTTTTAGAGAACACCTAACATTTCAAATAAACTCTTGTATTTTATTCATTTTCTATTTCAAAACATAGCGATGATAGCATAAGTGTTATTTAATCATTTATCTTATACTAGAAAAGTTTCAGGATTACATCATCATCATATCCCATTATTTATTTTAAAATATGGGATTTACCTATTATTTACTCTCATTGTTATTTATCATATTATATTATTATTCTTATCACGACCTATAAGGACATTCCACGCCACACAGCTTCACTACGCTCCTGCTTCAGGATATATATCATCGTCCTACGATTCATCATGTACCACGGGCAATCCTCGAACTAAACTGAATAATAGAAAACTCGATCCTAAGCTCTATCAACTATTGTATGGAAAGCATATTCAATCTCATCTATTATGGCCATCTTTGACCTAACCTCGCCTTCAACAAGGTCTACGCATTTAGAAGCCTTCATCCACGTACCTTCGGCTCTCTCCCGCTTCGTTGTCTCCTCTCTTAAATCATCCTGCATATTTTCAATCTCAGCCACCAACAGTTCTCTTAAATACTTCGACTATGCCAGCTTTTGCTCAAGCTCCGCAGTCCGTGTAGTAAGATCTTGAATCATGTCATCATTTTGCTATAGAGCGATCTGACGCCCTTTGCCAGCTCTTCTATCTCCTTAACCCTATCCTGTAACTCTATGTTACAGTTATATACTTCATCAAACATCTCAACGCTGATAGAGTTAATTGGAAAATCTTCGAAATCCTCTTCTTCTTCCTCATCTTCCTCCTCAGATTTTAGATCAAACTCTGGCGCATGTTTCGGAATTACAACGGTAACCAATGGGGATGGCTCCCTTGGAACTAACTGCTCCCAGACTATATGGATGTCTCGGGGGTCCTCCTCCCTAGCCTAGCTAGGACCTCCTACATCCGTCATCCTGACAACAAAGTTTTTAAGTTTTAATTACTACTTGTTTCGCATACTACTCGCGAGCACATATGTTTATTAACAAGTAAACACATTATCATTTTGTTATTAATCTTCATTGAATTCCTTAATTCATTCCTTAGAACTCGATAAGAGTTTTACCACCACTATATTTTCGATCTTCCTATAGGATATAGCCTAAGGTTCCCCACCTAAGGTTTATAACCTACAGCTCAGATACCAACTTGTGACACCCTCAAATCTGGGTACTTCAATCCCATAGATCTGGTGATCCATCATAATTATAACTAACTACCCACAATAAAGGATAATATTAAAATTAAGAAAATAATACTCCCATTAAAGGGTTACATAATCAATACAAAATCCCAAGTCTTCTAACCTTTATTTATTACATTATCAACGGAAAAAAACATTAGTATAATTGAGTCTTATTACATAAGCTTTATGAAATAAAACTAGTCTAATCATCAACTACTTGTGCATCTTTCATTTGCCCTTGCTAGTAGATAACTCCTCAGGTTTTTCAACCTTAGCTACAATGTTTTATGCAAGAGTGAGCAAAACAACTTGCTCACAAGGATAACAATAACCAATAACAACAAATAAATAATCAATTGATAAGCTTTAACTTAACAATATAACCTTCACAAAAATCAGTTAATGATAATCAAGAACTGTAAGCTCAATGGAAGATTTCAACTTTTGAATCAATAATAGAAATCGAGATAAAAAGTACAACTGAGAGTCGCATGACCACGAACTATGTCCTAGGTTAATAAGTGTTTTTACCGTAACCTTTAACAGTCTTATAGACTATATAGACCATTCATCTCGTACTCTGCGGGAACAACACTTCGTACAATGTATTGTTCACAAACATTTTAACGCTATCACATAACATAATCCCCTAGTTTAGGGTTGTTTTTCTCAGCTTTGACACTAGAATCCGTACCAAAGGAAGTTTGGTATGGAATAGCTTCAAGAAAATTCTGAGTCTTTAGAACACTCATCAACTATGGACTAGTTGAATCAATAAGGGTTCACTAGCCATTTAATAGTTTGATAACAACAACAATCTAATCTCGTAAAGTGGTATTTCAACAATAATAGAATAATAAGATTTACAATCGAGAATAAACATCGAAGTAATGTGTGACGACCCCAAAATAGGTCCATTCCATCCAACCCATTCTGAGTCGCCAAATACATGGTATAGAAACAACTACAACTTTATTATCACAACAATAAAACTGTGAGTTTAAATACAAATATTATCTTCTAGACAATATTTATACTCAAATAAATCCTCATCACATTTATTGATACATTATTTTACAACAATGGTGAGGACTACTAAACAACTCTCTTCATTCCATACCCCGAGCTAGTACTTTCGCTACATTCTAAGCCTCCACGAGAAGAAAAATGGAACAACAAGGAAAAGTGTGAGCTCAACTAGCCCGAAAAGAATGTTATGACTAAGATAATATACAACAAATTATCGTTAGTCTCCAACGAGGAAAAATCGATAGAATACAATAGACAACAAGTTTCGGATCAATATTATAGCGGAAATAATAATAATTCATAGAAGAGTTACGTAGAGAATGAAATCTACTATAATCTATGAATTTAACGGTCCATCATCAATATTTTATCCTGTAACATCAATCAATATTCATCTCAAATCAAATATTCATCTTTGCACTTTCTGAGCCCAAAGATATTCATCAATCGGTCATGTTCATCTCAACACTGTTCATCTTTGCACTAAAGGCCAAAGATATTCATCGATCGGTCGTGTTCATTTAAACACTGTTCATCTTTGCACTACTGGCAAAAGATATTCATCGATCGGTCATGTTCATTTAAACACCGCTCATCTTTGTACTACTGGGCCAAAGATATTCTTCAGAAATCATTCATCTTTGCACTCTGAGGCCAAAGATATTCTTGAAAATCATTCATCTTTGCACTACTGGTGCCAAAGATATTCAATAATATCATCATTTAAGACCGAGGATGATGAAAATATTTTTAAAGAAACGAATCCAAAGGAAACAAAATGACAAGGATTAAGGATTAAGGATTAGTACTTTTTTTTTATCCATGTTCAAAAATACCTCAAAATAATCATAGTGGTGTAAAATTCAAGAATGATCAAAACATGGATACAATCAAAGCTAGTATCCGAATAGATATTTTAGACGAAAAAGAAAATTTTCATTTTTCGGTGAATAGTCTTAGTATTAAATGAATAGTCTTAGTATTCGTGAATAGTCTTGATATCGTGAATAGTCTTGTATACGTGAATAGTAACTCCAACACCCAAAGATAGAAATTCCACAAAAAAAACATCTTCACGCTTTCATGAATAGTACTCGTGAATAGTAACTTTCGTGAATAGTAACTCATGAATAGTAACTTCGTGAATAGTAACTCATGAATAGCAACCCCGATATGAAAAAGTTCCAAATTTGATAAAACTTGGATCAACATTTCAAACATAATGATATTGAAGAAATAATATCATTACGAAAAAATAATATCCCTTACCTCGAAGAATCGATTACTTGGAAGGAAAGGTCGGAAGTGATCTTTGAATGAAACTTCTTTGAATAATGAACTCTCAAAGTATCTAAATACTCACAAAATACGCTCAATAATATAGAGAGAGAAAGAAAAACTTTGTTTACGGTGTGATTTTCAATTCTAACTTAGCCCTCTATTTATAGGAAAATGTTAGCCGTAAAGCGGACTTGACACTGCTACACGATGGCTTTACACTACTACTATTGCCACCCACCACATTTGAAATAAAATTCAGCACATTTCTTCACCAACCACAAGTGGGGCCCACTCAATTCTAGAATTTTCCACCAAAATCAATTATAAACCTAATTTAGAATCGAGACACCTCTTAAAATTCATAACAAATCATTCGTGAATTTTAACGATTCAAAATTTGTGGACATATACTCAACTTATGTATGTATAACATACCCAAAAATACCACAATCCAACGGTTTGATTAAAAATTATAACCCCATGATATATCTCAAAACCCGATTTGATTTTTAATACCTCCAATCCGATAAAATCTTGATAAAACACCTCAACATTAATTCCTTCATTAATAACCACATAAATAAATCCATCATTTATATTCATATAAAATAAATATTTCCTTATCATATGAATCAATAATTAATTATTCCCAAATAATATTACGAAATCACAATTATAATGACAACGGTAGTTCCTGGAAAGAGGGGCTTTCAATAAGGATCTCTCTTCTTGGCGCAAATTAGGTGACCAAACCTCTCCTTAGATGCGAACTTTCTAGACATTGCCAATAATGTTATCTAATAATATTATTCAAATAATATGAATTATTGATCGATAATGGGAAATCTTTGTGCGGTGACAATTATTGAAACAATGAATAATATAAAATACCAACGCAACAAATTATTGAATCAATAAAATAAACTATTGAGCGATAACTCTTTGTAATAATTATTGAGTAGTTCCTTCTTACGTAAGGATCAATAATTCAATAATCTTTGTGCAACACTGGTGTCTATCTTCTTTATGCGACCACGCGTATTCATCGTATTTTAACCACCGGGTATTCAACGATCTTAACGGTAACAACTACGCCGTTATTTTAACCAACTTATATTTGTCGTTTTCTTCATCCAATCGCTTTCCATTATGGGGCCCACACATGGTCTGCTTGTCGCGAATATTCTGACAAGCGATCTAATATTCCACGACCAAATGAATATTCCCAAACAACAATGAATATTTTATAACCACTTGCTTATTTTGAAATATTTAGCATTTTACCCATAACTAACCACATTAATCAAATCCACCCTTACTATTTCAAAATAATAAATAAAGGAAATTCCTTTTATTTAAAAAAATTTGAGGTCTTCTACACCTCCCTCCTTATAAAATTTCGTCCTCGAAATTGACGTACGTACTTGGTGTTTCGAAAAGGTAAAGATACCTCGCTTTCATTTTTGTTTCCAACTCCCAGGTCATTTCCTCTATAGCATGATTTCTCCACAAAACTTTAACTTGTGGTATGACCTTTGCGGGCGTAGGACATGCTCCTTCCTATCCAAAATCTTGACAGTACCTCCTCATACGTTAAGTCTTGGCTATCTCGTCCGGTTCTAACTCAATAACGTGTTTGAATCGTCCACATATTTACGTAACATCGATACGTGAAAAAGCGTTATGAACACGCGTCGTACTTGGTGGTAAAAGCGAGTCTATAGGCCACGATTCCTATTCGATCGAGAATTTCAAATGGATTAATAAATCGAAGGTTTGAGCTTTCCTCACCTCACCGATTCTCGCTTTTAAAATAACAACTTCTTGCACCTCCTTCTTCAAATTCATCGACTCCGATTGTGTGGCTTGAATGACTTTAACTTTATCGATTAAAGTCGATTATACTCATATATCATCACGTACTCAGTATATCATCACGTGGGTACCTAGAGTTTTCATCTCCATCTCTATTATTTGTATATTATCTGAAATTAGTCTTTGACAACATCGTACTTTCATTGCTTGTATATCTTATCTTCTACTCAACACGTCGGCTACCACGTTAAACTTTTCCGGGATGACATGGTCGAAACATGTCTTTGAAATGAGTCTCCTCTTGAGTTCTTGAAGCTCTTCCCACATTCCTTGCTCCATTCGAATTTTGTATCTCTACGAGTTAGCTACGTTAATGGAATAGCGATTCGAGAATATCCTTCAACGTATCTCCGATAATAACCAACTAAGCCTGAAAACTACGCATTTCGATTCTGACTTAGGTTGTTCTCAATCGTGACTCATATCCCAACCTTGGATATGCGTCACAATGACACCTATCGATTTACTATCGCATGCGAATATGGCGTCCCTTACGGAGAGTCGGCTTAGGTGAATTCCACAAAGGAAGTCACAAGATAAAGGCTCATGTACCAAATTCTATAGTTGAATTTTAACTCCACGAAGTTCAATAGAGCCATTCGATATGAGATTTTAGAAATGAGTTTTGTCTGGGGGGTTCAAAGTCGATACAAAATTTAATATCGATCTTTGGGAGTAAGCGAATAAATTCTTGAGAAATACGTCGGGAAAAATCAATAACAACAAGAATATTATTCAAATTTGGCGTGTCTTTATTCAAATCCATAACATGGACTAAGAAAACTTGACATCCGTAATAAACGAATGACTTCATGGCTTGATATGAAAATGTTTGACTACAATGGTTTGATTTGCTTGAGTTGAATAACGGGTTGCTTAGGAATATGAAAACTAACAACCTTACAAAAGCAATCAATTTTGGCATGATGAGTAGTTAACCAATCAATCCCCAAAAGCAAGTATCTTTAAAGAGATAAGGTCAACGAGGTAAGGTAATGGTGCCAACTTGAATCAAACAAGATTTTTTAAACAACGGATGTAATGAAAGTTTCTCTAAACGGAGTCTCCATAAATAGGTCAAAGTCTAATTTGTCCGTAGTCGAGTTCAAACATTGGCGCAAGCAAGAGAGATAAAAGAATGGGTAGAACCGGGTATCTAGTAAGGTATAAACATCGCAAGAATTTATAATTAACTAACGTGCTAACCCGTTCGGGTTCCTCGTATTTTGACTTTGTCACGACAAACGCTCTTCCGAGAATCGTTGACTTTGACTTTTCTCGGGACATCCTTTTGAGTCACCGCCCCATTTGCACTAGGTTTCGATATCGTCTAATCTCGAGCGATATGTCCTTCTTTTCCACAATTATAGCATACCTTAAACTGTTGTGGGCGGTTTTGGTGATATGTCCCTCTTTCCGCATTTGTAACATCTGACCGATGGTCTTTCTCCTCCCTTGGATCCGGTTGCCCTTTGGCGCCGCGTCTTCACATGGTCGTTGTTGAATCTCCTCTTTTAAAATCTCCTCCCAACTCGCTTCTTCTATTTTCATGGCCACGATTACCACCAGAGTGGTTACCGCCTTTGTCCGTATTCTTCTTTCTCCACCGGTTATCGTTATTACGATGATACTATCTTTGGTATGATCCACGGTTATGGTCCCTCGGTTGAGCGTACTTGTTATCTCGCTCTAACAATGAGCCTGTTTACAACATCTGAATAGAGAAAATTTATGAGAAATGAGATCTTGGCGTATCTGGGTTTCAAACCTCTCGAAACATCCGCCGTCATCGTTCCTCATTCTCCACCAAATGAGGTGCAAACACGGATAACTCCGCAAACTTCGCCTCGTCTTTGGGACACCGCCATGTTATTCTCGCTTCCAATCTAATAAACTCCACTTCCTTCATATACGCGAATACTTTCGGGGAAGTACTTGTCATTGAACTGCTTCTCAACGTCTCCCATGACACGCCTTTGAGTGCGGTGGATGGAGTGCGCTTCACGATTCCCACCGATGTCTGCCTGCCATGAACATAAAAGTAGCGAATGGAACTTTCTGTTCCTTCGTGCATCCCAAGACATCGAATATCTTGGTAATTTGCTTGACCCATGTTTCCGCCATGATCGGATCTGGCTTTCCCAATCTGGTGGTCCCAACTCTTTGAACTGCTTGGTGCATGACCACCGTGAATTGCTATCATCTCCTCCTGTATTTTGAACACGAGTCTCCCTCGTCGATTTTTTTCATGAACTAAAAAACTTCTAAACATCCCCTCGTTCATCATCTCGCTTTCGGTGGTGTTATTCACGGGAGGTACATTGCCCGACTGTTGCACGCGTTCTCCTCGTTGTTAAATCAGAGCATCTCCACGGTCTCATTTACACCACTATTAATATTCTCGATTGACATTCTCGATTCTTTGTCATAAAACAAGGGTTAATTAAGGAAATCAATCACATAATATCCCTATATCTTGACCAACTAACAAATAAGCTTAGGTAGGACACACTAGCAAAGGATTTACTCGTCTCTCCCTCTAGTTTTATTCCCCAGATCTCCGCCAGAGATCATATCCTAAGCTCGATACCAAACCGTGGCGACCCCCAAAATAGGTCCATTCCATCCAACCCATTACGAGTTACGCCAAATACATGGTACGAAAACAACTACAACTTTATTATCACAACAATAAAGCGTGAGTTTAAATACAAATATTATCTTCTAGACAATATTTATACTCAAATAAATCCTCATCACATTTATTGATACATTATTTTACAATAATGGTGAGGACTACTAAACAACTCTCTTCATTCCATACCCCCCCAGAGCTAGTACTTTCGCTACATTCTCGCCTCCCGAGAAGAAAAATGGAACAACAAGGAAAAGGGTGAGCTCAACTAGCCCGAAGAAGAATGTTATGACTAAGATAATATACAACAAATTATCGTTAGTCTCCAACAGGGGAAAATCGATAGAATACAATAGACAACAAGTTTCGGATCAATATTCATGGTGAAATAATAATTCATAGAAGAGTTACGTAGAGAATGAAATCTACTATAATCTATGAATTTAACGATCCATCATCAATATTTTATCCCTATAACATCAATTAATATTCATCTCAAATCAAATATTCATCTTTGCACTACTGAGCCAAAGATATTCATCAATCGGTCGTGTTCATCTCAACACTGTTCATCTTTGCACTAAAGGCCAAAGATATTCATCGATCGGTCATGTTCATTTAAACACATGTTCATCTTTACACTACTGGGCCAAAGATATTCATCGATCGGTCATGTTCATTTAAACACCGCTCATCTTTGTACTACTGAAAGCCAAAGATATTCTTCAAAATCATTCATCTTTACTACTGGCCAAAGATATTCTTCAAAATCATTCATCTTTGCACTCTGGGCCAAAGATATTCAATAATATCATCATTTAAGACGAGGGATGATGAAAATATTTTTAAAGAAACGAATCCATTGAAACAAAATGACAAGGATTAAGGATTAAGGATTAGTACTTTGTTTTATCCATGTTCAAAAATACCTCAAAATAATCATAGTGGTGTAAAATTCAAGAATGATCAAAACATGGATACAATCAAAGCTAGTATCCGAGAATAGATATTTTAGATTTAAAAGAAAAATTTTCATTTTTCTATGAATAGTCTGCCGTATTCGTGAATAGTCTCAGATATCGTGAATAGTCTTGATATCGTGAATAGTAACTCAAACACCCAAAGATAGAAATTCCACAAAAAACATCTTCACGCTTCATGAATAGTACTCGTGAATAGTAACTCGTGAATAGTAACTCATGAATAGTAACTCGTGAATAGTAACTCATGAATAGTAACCCCAGACATGAAAAAGTTCCAAATTTGATAAAAACTTGGATCAACATTTCAAAGATAATGATATTGAAGAAATAATATCATTACGAAAAAAAATAATATCCCTTACCTCAAAGAATCGAGTTTCCGGAAAGGTCTCAAGTGATCTTTGAATGAAACTTGTCTTTGAATAAAGAACTCTCAAAGTATCTAAATACTCACAAAATCGCTCAATAATATAGAGAGAAAGAGAAAAACTTTGTTTACGGTGTGATTTTCAATTCTAACTTAGCCCTCTATTTATAGGAAAATGTTAGCCCGTACCAAGCGGACTTGACTTGACTACACCGATGGCTTTACCTCGCTACTATTGCCACCCACCACATTTGAAATAAAATTCAGCATATTTCTTCACCAACCACAAGTGGGGCCCACTCAATTCTAGAATTTTCCACCAAAATCAATTATAAACCTAATTTCCGAATCGACACCTCTTAAAATTCATAACAAATCATTAGTGAATTTTTAACGGTTCAAAATTTGTGGACATATACTCAACTTATGTATGTATAACATACCCAAAAATTACCACAATCCAACGGTCGGATTAAAATTATAACCCCACAATATATCTCAAAACCCCGATTTGATTTTTAATACCTCCAATCCGATAAAATACCGATAAAACACCTCAACATTAATTCCTTCATTAATAACCACATAAATAAATCCATCATTTATATTCATATAAAATAAATATTTCCTTATCATATGAATCAATAATTAATTATTCACAAATAATATTACGAATCACAATTATGATGACCAGTAGTTCCTGGAAAGAGGGGCTTTCCAATAAGGATCTCTCCTTCTTGGCGCGCAATTAGGTGACCAAACCTCTCCTTAGATGAACTTTCTAGACATTGCCAATAATGTTATCTAATAATATTATTCAAATAATATGAATTATTGATCGATAATGGGAAATCATCGTGCGATGACAATTATTGAAACAAAGAATAATATAAAATACCAACGCAAAGAATTATTGAATCAATAAAATAAACTATTGAGCAAGAACTCATGTAATAATTATTGAGTAGTTCCTTCTTACGTAAGGATCAATAATTCAACAATCTGTGCAATACCGTAATGCTATCTTTGTGCAACCACGCAGACATCGTATTTTAACCACCGGGTATTCCAACAGTCTTAATTGGTAACAACTACGCCGTTATTTTTAACCAACTTATATTTGTCATTTTCTTCATCCAATCGCTTTTGTTTATGGGGCCCACACATGGTCATGCTTGTCGTCTGAATATTCCCAAGCGATCTAATATTCCACGACCAAACGAATATTCCCCGACAACAATGAATATTTTATAACCACTTGCTTATTTTGAAATATTTGCGCATTTTACCCATAACTAACCACATTAATCAAATCCACCCTTACTATTTCGAAATAATAAATAAAGGAAATTCCTTTTTATTTAAAAAAAATTTCGGGGTCTTACATAATGCTTTAGAAAGAATTAGAAGCTTATTCAAGAATAAAGGCGTTGCATAATTTAAGAAACCTTACTTGAACAATAATAAAGCAAAGGTTAGAAAACTTGCCTCGTGCATTCGCTACACAATTACAATACGCGTTCCCCAAATGTCCTACATATATCATTAGGATCATCACAGCAATTAGTTACATTAAAGCTAACCTTATTGGTTTTAAATTCCCATTGAAGTTAAGCTTCAAATCTTTATCTTTAGTTCTGATTATACCAAACACTCACAACCCATGAATTCCTATTATATAATAGTACACAACATGGTGTTTAAACAACAACTCAAATTCCCTCATTAACACATTTAAAACTTATCACAATTTATTAGTTTATAACTCATAATCATCATTTATGTGATCACAATCTGATATGATAACTTATTACATGATTTATACTTTGATACAACTATTTAAAGAGGTTATATAAACATCCCCCACACTAAAAAAACAAGAAATCATATCTAGGTCTGACTGCCTAGTGCAAAAACTTGTTGGGTAAAATCTATATACGCTCACACGCAAGTGTACGTGGTCAACAATAATATAATGATGAGTTAAGTATCGTTCCCACAAAGACTTCATAAGAAATTAATTTTAACAATTACCAGCTTTATATTAATCCAAACTTTATTAAACTTACCAATTCATTGAATATAATTATTAATAACTAAAAACATAAAGTACTAAGCAATCAACAAACTCAAAAGATGTAATTTCAAGCAATTGATGGAGAATTAGGCTTACGACTTCACTTTAGGTATCACTCCGATTATTACACCCATTCCAGTTTAATGCACTATCCCGATTTATTAATCAAGAACACTAAAGTAGAACTAGTCACCTTTTGATGCACTAATACCATATTAACTTAAATCAACATATTAGATATAATTAAGCTAAACACCTTAATTAACTAATTCACTATATCTCTATGTGAATTACAATCAAAGAAGGTTTAAAATCAAGTTCTCTATCCAATTACATGCGATGTTAAGCATATCTTTACCCTAACATACATCAAGATTCCATTCATTCACAGAATTCAAGAACACATGCTATAATGACTAAGTCTAGCTTCGTATTTCATCTCTCGAGTTCATACAATTTCACACAAAATTGTTTATCAAGCAATTCATAGATCCAAGCACAAATCACTATAGATACACTGAAAGATAGATTATTAAACTGAAATTAAAGGCTACACAATCATTGTTCAACCAAAAGATCCATCATAAGCCTAATAAAGTATTTAATTCATCATAAACGAATTAAAAACCGAAATTATCAAAGACATCGTCCCAATTACAAGTAATGAATTAAGGAAAAATAGTGAATCCAGAACCACCCTTCTCTTTAGACTTCAATATGCAATTATCGTGAAAATAATCTTCAAGTCTTCCCTCCAATACTCTTCGCTCAAAATTGTCTTCAATGATGTTAAATTAATTATCTATGGTCTCAATCTTCTTGTTGTTGTTAATTATATGGTTAAGACACATATTTTGACTTTAATTCCATGCACAATTGAGTTCCAAGTCATTCCAACCACTAGCCTTCACGTTTACTGCAGCAGTTCAAACGAAACAGGAGACTGACTTTCTCGTACCCCTGCCCTAGTGGGGGTTTTGCTTTATAAATGTCCGCCTTGACGGACTAGTCTTCTACTAAATTCTCAAGACTTCACCTAATCTGGGTTTTTGTATATAAAATCTGCGCTTGTTGGGTACCTTCTATCTTTGGTCCACATTTAGCTCCTATTCATGCCAAATTTTCGCCATGAATCCACCTCTTAAGTCCAATTGCCATGCCACCAGACCTAAACACAAAATAACACAAAACAAGTAAAAACGAAACATAAAAATAAAGAATTAACACAGTTTAAGCTCGAATTAGAGGCCGATTCGTAGGTATAAAACCCACTCATCAAACTCCCCCAAACTTAAACACGTGTTAGTCCTCGAGCATAAAACAAACAAACATGTTATACAATGCAATGCAATGCAATATAATGTAATGCAACTAATCTAAATTCCTACGAATCCAGCAGTCGTGATATAAACCAGTCTATTCAACCTGCCTTAGAGAAATCAAGTGTAAGACCCCGAAATTTTTTTTAAATAAAAAGGAATTTCCTTTATTTATTATTTTGAAATAGTAAGGGTGGATTTGATTAATGTGGATAGTTAAGGGTTAAATACGCAAATATTTCAAAATAAGCAAGTGGTTATAAAATATTCATTTTGTGGGAATATTCGTTTGGTCGTGGAATATTCGTATCGTCGGGAATATTCGTTTGGTCGTGGAATATTCGCATCGCTTGGGGGGAATATTCGCATTTACGCCACAATGCCATGTGTGGGCCCCATAACTGGAAAGCGATTGGATGAGGAAAACGACAAAGTTTGGGTGGTTATAAATAACTAGCGTAGTTATTCTGAAGTAAGACCTGTTGGAATACCCGGTGGTTAAAATACAATGAATACTGCGTGGTTGCACAAGAGAGTACTACGGTATTGCACAAGATTGTTGAATTATTGATTAAATGCGTAAGATGGCACTACTTTCAATAATTTTCACAAGAGTGAATTCTTGCTCAATATTTTATTTTATTGATTTAATAATTGTTTCGTTGATATTTTATATTATTGTTGTTCAATAATTGTCACCGCATGATATTTCCCATTATCGGATCAATAATTCATATTATTTGAATAATATTATTAGATAACATTATTGGCAATGTCTAGAAAGTTCTGCATCTAAGGAGAGGTTGGTCACCTAATTGCGTGCGATGAGAGAGATCCTTATTGAAAGCCCCCTCTTTCTGAAACTACCGTCATTGTCATAATTGTGATTCTCAGTATTATTTGTGAATAATTAATTATTGATTCATATGATAAAGAAATATTTATTTTATGTGGATATAAATGATGGATTTATTTATGTGGTTATAAATGAAGAAAATATTGTTGAGGTGTTTTATCAAGATTTTATCGGATTGGAGGTATTAAAAATTAAATCGGGGTTTTGAGATATATTATGGGGTTATAATTTTTAATCCGACCGTTGGATTGTGGTAATTTTTGGTATGTTATACATACATAAGTTGAGTATATGTCCACAAATTTTGAACCGTTAAAATGAACGAATGATTTGTTATGAATTTTAAGAGGTGTCTGATTCTAAATCGTGGTTATAATTGATTTTGGTGGAAAATTCTAGAATTGAGTGGGCCCCACTTGTGGTTGGTGAAGAAATGTGCTGAATTTTATTTCAAATGTGGTGGGTGGCAATAGTAGCGTGTAAAGCCATCGTGGTGCGTGTCAAGTCCCTTGGTACGGGCTAACATTTTCCTATAAATAGAGGGCTAAGTTAGAATTGAAAATCACACCGTAAACAAAGTTTTCTCTCTTTCTCTCTATATATTATTGGCGTATTTTGTGAGTATTTAGATACTTTGAGAGTTCTTTGCTCAAGATAAGTTTCATTCAAATCACTTGAGCCTTTCCTTCCAAGTCTTGATTCTTTGAGGTAAGGGATGTTATTTTCTTCTCAAATGATATTATTTCTTCAATATCATTATCTTTGAAATATTAGTTGGAACTTTTTATCAAATTTGGAACTTTTTCATGTCGGGGTTACTATTCATGAGTTACTATTCACGAGTTACTATTCATGAGTTACTATTCACGAGTTACTATTCACGAGTACTATTCATGAAGCGTGAAGATGTTTTTTTTGTGGAATTTCTATCTTTTGGTGTCGGAGTTACTATTCACGTATACGGCACTATTCACGAATACGGCACTATTCACCGAAAAATGAAAATTTTTCTTTTCGTCTAAAATATCTATTCTGGATACTAGCTTTGATTGTATCCATGTTTTGATCATTCTTGAATTTTACACCACTATGATTATTTTTGAGGTATTTTTGGACGTGGATAAAACCAAGTATGAATCCTTAATCCTTAATCCTTGTCATTTTGTTTCACTGGATTCGTTCTTTAAAAATATTTTTCATCATCCTCAGTCTTAAATGATGATATTATTGAATATCTTTGGCTCAGAGTGCAAAGATGAATGATTTCTGAAGAATATCTTTGGCCCAGTAGTGCAAAGATGAATAGGTGTTTAAATGAACACGACCGATCGATGAATATCTTTGGCTTTGTAGTGCAAAGATGAACAGTGTTTAAATGAACACGACCGATCGATGAATATCTTTGGCCTTTAGTGCAAAGATGAACAGTGTTGAGATGAACATGACGAATTGATGAATATCTTTGGCAGATAGTGCAAAGAGATGAATATTTGATTTGAGATGAATATTGATTGATGTTACAGGATAAAATATTGATGATGGACCGTTGAATTCATAGATTATAGTAGATTTCATTCTCTACGTAACTCTTCTATGAATTATTATTTCATTCGAATATTGATCTCAAACTTGTTGCCTATTGATTCTATCGATTTTTCCTGTTGAAGACTAACGATAATTTGTTGTATATTATCTTAGTCATAACATTCTTTATTGGGCTAGTTGAGCTCACCCTTTCCTTGTTGTTCCATTTTTCTTCTCGGGGCGGCGAGAATGTAATTGAGTACTAGTTGAGGTATGGTATGGAATGAAGGTTCTAGAGAGAGTTGTTTAGTAGTCCTCACCATTATTGTAAAATAATGTTTAAATAAATGTGATGAGGATTTATTTGAGTATAAATATTGTCTAGAAGATAATATTTGTATTTAAACTCACGCTTTTATTGTTGTGATAATAAAGTTGTAGTTATTTCGCATCATGTATTTGGCGCTGACTCGAATGGGTTGGATGGAATGGACCTATTTTGGGGTCGCACAGGTTGGTATCGAGCTTAGGGATATGATCTCTGGCGAGATCGGAATAAAACTAGAGGGAGAGACGAGTAAATCCTTCGCTAGTGTGTCTTACCTAAGCTTATTTGTTAGTTGGTCAAGATATATAGGATATTATGTGATATATTGATTTCCTTAATTAACCCTTATTTTATGATGATTTGAGAATGTCGATCGAGAATATTAATAGTGGAGTAAATGAGACCGTGGAGATGCCTGTACTCACCAACGAGGAGAACGTGCAACAGGCTGGCAATGTTCCTCCTGTGAACAACACCACCGAAAGCGTATGAGGAACGAGGGATGTTTAGAAGTTTTTGCGGCTTCATGCAAAATCGACGAGGAGACTCGTGTTCAAAATACGGAGGAGATGATAGCAATTCACGGTGGTCACAAACCAAGCGCTTCAAAGAGTTGGGACCACCAGAATTCTGGGGAAAGCCAGATCCGATCATGGCGGAAACATGGGTCAAGCAAATTACCAAGATATTCGATGTCTTGGGATGCACGAAGGAACTGAAAGTTCCATTCGCTACTTTTATGTTCCGTGGCGAGGCAGACATCGGTGGGAATCAGGAAGCGTACCCATCCAGCCGCACTCAGCATGTCATGGGAGACGTTTCAGAAACAGTTCAATGACAAGTACTTCCCTGAAAGTATTCGTCATATGAAGGAAGTGGAGTTTATTAGATTGGAGCAGAATAACATGACGGTGTCCCAGTACGAGGCGAAGTTTGCGGAGTTATCCAGGTTTGCACCTCATTTGGTGGAGAATGAGGAACGTATGACGCGGATGTTTCTGAGAGGTTTGAAACCCGGCATATACGCCAAGATCTCATTTCTCATAAATTTTCTCTATTCGGATGTTGTAAATGTGGCTCAGCTTGTTAGAGCGAGATAACGAGTAATGCTCAACCGAGGGACCATAACCAGATCATACCAAAGATAGCGATCCATCGTAATAACGATAACCAAAGGAGAAAGAAGAATACTTGACAAAGGCGGTAACCACTCTAGTGGTAATCGTGGCCATGAAAATAGAAGAAGCGAGTTGGGAGGAGATTTTAAAAGAGGAGATTCAACAACGACCATGTGAAGACGCTAACGGCCAAAGGGCAATCGGGTTCCAAGGGAGGAGAAAGACCATCGGTCGATATGTTACAAATGCGGAAAGAGGGACATATCACCAAACCGCCCACAACAGCTTTAAGGTATGCTATAATTGTGGAAAAGAAGGACATATCGCCGAGATTATGACGATATCGAAACCCAAATTCAAATGAGAATGGTGACTCAAAAGGATGTCCTAGAAAAGTCAAAGTCAACGGTTCTTGGAAGAGCGTTTGTCGTGGCAGAAATCAAAATGCGAGGAACCCGAACGGTTAGCACGGTTAGTTAATTATAAATTCTTGCGAAGTTTATACCTTACTAGATACCTGCTTCTACCCATTCTTTTATCTCTCTTGCTTGCGCTCAACGCTTGAACTTGACTACGGAGAAATTAGACTTTGACCTATTTATGGAGACTCAAGTTAGAGAAACTTTCATTACATCCGTTGTTTAAAAATCTTGTTTGATTCAAGTTGGCACCATTACCTTACCATTGACCTTATCTCTTTAAAGATACTTGCTTTTGGGGATTGATTGGTTAACTACTCATCATGCCAAAATTGATTGCTTTTGTAAGGTTGTTAGTTTTCATATTCCTAAGCAACTCCGTTATTCAACTCAAGCAATCAAACCATTGTAGTCAAACATTTTCATATCAAGCCATGAAGTCATTCGTTTATTACGGATGTCAAGTTTTCTTAGTCCATGTTATGGATTTGAATAAAGACACGCCGATTTGAATAATATTCTTGTTGTTATTGATTTTTCCCGACGTATTTCTGAAGAATTTCTTGGCTTACTCCCAAAGATCGATATTAAATTTTGTATCGACTTTGAACCCAGACAAAACTCATTTCTAAAATCTCATATCAAATGGCTCCTATTGAACTTCGAGAGTTAAAAATTCAACTATAGAATTTGGTACATGAGCCTTTATCTTGTGACTTCCTTTGTGGAATTCACCTAAGCTTTAACTCTCTGTAAGGGACGCCATATTCGTGCGATAGTAAATCGATAGGTGTCATTGTGACGTCTTATCCAAGGTTGGGATATGAGTCACAGCTTGAGAACAACCTAAGTCGGAATCGAAATGCGTAGTTTTCAGGCTTAGTTGGTTATTATTATGAGAGATACGTTGAAGGATATTCTCGAATCGCTATTCCATTAACGTAGCTAACTCGTAGAGATACAAAATTCGAATGAAGCAAGGAATGTGGGAAGAGCTTGAAGAACTCAAGAGGAGACTCATTTCAAAGACATGTTCGACCCATGTCATCCTCGAAAAGCGAACGTGGTAGGCGACGTGTTGAGTAGAAGATCGTATACAAGTACGAAAGTACGATGTTGTCAAAGACTAATTTCAGATAATATACAAATAATAGAGATGGAGATGAAAACTCTAGGTACCCACGTGATGATATACTGATGCAATGATGATATACTGAGTATAATCGACTTTAATCGATAAAGTTAAAGTCGCTCAAGCTACACACCGGAGTGATGAATTTGAAGAAGGAGGTGCAAGAAGTTGTTATTTTAAAAGCGAGAATCGGTGAGGTGAGGAAAGCTCAAACCTTCGATTTATTAATCCATTTGAAATTCTCGATCGAATAGGAACCGTGGCCTATAGACTCGCTTTTACCACCAAGTATGACGTGTGTTCATAACGCTTTTCACGTATCGATGTTACGTAAATATGTGGACGACCCGAAACGTTATTGAGTTAGAACCCCATTTAGATAGCCAAGACTTAACGTATGAGGAGGTACCGTCAAGATTTTGGATAGGAAGGAGCATGTCCCACGCAAAAAGGTCATACCACAAGTTAAAGTTTTGTGGAGGAATCATGCTATAGAGGAAATGACTGGGAATTGGAAACGAAAATGAAAGCGAGGTATCTTTACCTTTTGAAACACTGTGTATCGTCGTCAATTTCGAGGACGAAAATTTCATAAGGAGGGAGGTTGTAAGACCCCAAAATTTTTTTTAAATAAAAAGGAATTTTCTTTATTTATTATTTTGAAATAGTAAGGGTGGATTTGATTAATGTGGATAGTTAAGGTTAAATACGCAAATATTTCAAAATAAGCAAGTGGTTATAAAATATTCATTTTTGTTTGGGAATATTCGTTTGGTCGTGGAATATTCGTGACTGCTTGGGAATATTCGTTTGGTCGTGGAATATTCGTACTATCGGGAATATTCGTGCGACGGTAGCATGACCATGTGTGGGCCCATAACTGAAAGCGATTGGATGAGGAAAAGCGACAAAGTTTGGGTGGTTATAAATAACGGCGTAGTTATTACTGAATTAAGACTGTTGGAATACCCGGTGGTTAAAATACGATGTCTGCGTGGTTGCACAAGAGATAGCACCAGATTTACACAAAGATTGTTGAATTATTGATTCGTCGTAAGATGACACTACTCAATAATTTTCACGAAGAAGTTACCGCTCAATATTTTATTTTATTGATTTAATAATTGTTTCGTTGATATTTTATATTATTGTTGTTCAATAATTGTCAACTTTGCCTGAGATTTCCCATTATCGGATCAATAATTCATATTATTTGAATAATATTATTAGATAACATTATTGGCAATGTCTAGAAAGTTCTCATCTAAGGAGAGGTTTGGTCACCTAATTGCGTGCGATGAGAGAGATCCTTATTGAAAGCCCCTCTTTCCAGGAACTACCGTGGTTATCATAATTGTGATTCTCGTAATATTATTTGTGAATAATTAATTATTGATTCATATGATAAAGAAATATTTATTTTATGTGGATATAAATGATGGATTTATTTATGTGGTTATAAATGAAGAAAATATTGTTGAGGTGTTTTATCGGTATTTTATCGGATTGGAGGTATTAAAAAATTAAATCGGGGGGTTTTGAGATATATTATGGGGTTATAATTTTTAATCCGACCAGGATTGATGGGCAATTTTTGGGTATGTTATACATACATAAGTTGAGTATATGTCCATAAATTTTGAACCGTTAAAATGAACGAATGATTTGTTATGAATTTTAAGAGGTGTCTCGATTCTTAAATCGTGGTTATAATTGATTTTGGTGGAAAATTCTAGAATTGAGTGGGCCCCACTTGTGGTTGGTGAAGAAATGTGCTGAATTTTATTTCAAATGTGGTGGGTGGCAATAGTAGCGTGTAAAAGCCATCGTGTAGCGAATCAAGTCTGCTTGGCCAAAGCAACATTTTCCTATAAATAGAGGGCTGTTAGAATTGAAAATCACACCGAAACAAAGTTTTCTCTCTTTCTCTCTCTATATTATTGAGCGTATTTTGTGAGTATTTAGATACTTTGAGAGTTCTTTGTTCGAGATAAAGTTTCATTCAAATCACTTCCGCCTTTCCTTCCGGCATCTTGATTCTTTGAGGTAAGGGATGTTATTTTCTTCTCAAATGATATTATTTCTTCAATATCATTATCTTTGAAATATTGGTTGGAACTTTTATCAAATTTGGAACTTTTTCATGTCGGGGTTACTATTCATGAGTTACTATTCACGAGTTACTATTCACGAGTTACTATTCACGAGTACTATTCATGAAGCGTGAAGATGTTTTTTGTGGAATTTCTATCTTTTGGTGTCGGAGTTACTATTCACGTATACGGCACTATTCACGAATACGACACTATTCACCGAAAAATGAAAATTTTTCTTTTCGTCTAAAATATCTAATCTGGATACTAGCTTTGATTGTATCCATGTTTTGATCATTCTTGAATTTTACACCACTATGATTATTTTTGAGGTATTTTTGGACGTGGATAAAACCAAGTATGAATCCTTAATCCTTAATCCTTGTCATTTTGTTTCACTGGATTCGTTCTTTAAAAATATTTTTCATCATCCTCAGTCTTAAATGATGATATTATTGAATATCTTTGGCCTGTAGTGCAAAGATGAATGATTTCTCAAGAATATCTTTGGCTCGTAGTGCAAAGATGAATAGGTGTTTAAATGAACATGACCGATCGATGAATATCTTTGGCAGAGTGCAAAAGATGAGCAGTGTTTAAATGAATACGACCGATCGATGAATATCTTTGGCCTTTAGTGCAAAGATGAACAGTGTTGAGATGAACATGACCATTGATGAATATCTTTGGCTGTAGTGCAAAGATGAATATTTGATTTGAGATGAATATCGATTGATGTTACGGGGATAAAATATTGATGATGGATCGTTGAATTCATAGATTATAGTAGATTTCATTCTCTACGTAACTCTTCTATGAATTATTATTTCACCGCGAATATTGATCTCAAACTTGTTGTCTATTGTATTCTATCGATTTTTCCTGTTGAAGACTAACGATAATTTGTTGTATATTATCTTAGTCATAACATTCTTTACTTGGGCTAGTTGAGCTCACCCTTTTCCTTGTTGTTCCATTTTTCTTCTCGGGAGGCGAGAATGTAGCGAGTACTAGTCGGGGGTATGGAATGAAGGTTCTAGAGAGAGTTGTTTAGTAGTCCTCACCATTATTGTAAAATAATGTATCAATAAATGTGATGAGGATTTATTTGAGTATAAATATTGTCTAGAAGATAATATTTGTATTTAAACTCACAGTTTTATTGTTGTGATAATAAAGTTGTAGTTGTTTCTGTACCATGTATTTGGCGACTCAGAATGGGTTGGATGGAATGGACCTATTTTGGGGTCGTCACATCAAGCAAACGTGACAATACTTCATATCAAAACTAATTAACAATTTTCTACTTAATCATCAAATCTTAAACCGTTATTACTAGTATAGTGCGTGTGTGCTCAACATTCATGCTAACTGATATAATGCTAAATACAACACATATTAGATCTCTTTAAAGGCATCATACAACGTAAACTCACAAAATTCAAGAATAAGCTATATCCAACTAAAGTCAAGCATCCACTAAATTCAAGAGTCCAATCCGGGATACTTATGCTTTATTTTTCATTACGGGGGCTTTTTGTTCTTTTCCCGCTTTATTGTTTTTTTTTCAAACCATGACTGTGCAATGTCTCATTCCATTAGGCTAACAGTGTAACCCCTTAGCGAGCTTTCGACCAACTACTCCAAGACCATAAAAGACCTTAGGGCGCTAGGTGTAAAGACACTCCCTCAGGCGTACTTTCTCAAGTAACAAAGGCCCCGAAACAAGACTAACCATGGTATTTATTCAACCTTTTTTTTCTTTTTTCTTTTTTTATAGATAAGCTTATATATCCCAGATTTTTTTCCCCAAACTGATGTTTTTGTCTAAATTTAGCCATTTTTGCCTATTCATGTCTCCCATTCATTCAAACTAGTATTATCCTTAAGAATTTCATTATATATCAATTTAAACTTAATCAGTCAACATAATTATCTCTAACGTGCTAACCTTAATTATACCAGTTTCAAACAGACAAAGATCCAATTACTAACAGAAATCACGTCAAAGTTCTAAAAATTGGTACTGTGTTTGTCTACTTAATTCCATTCTCATCATTGGCCAAAATAGACTGTACTATCTAACAACTGGATTCATGCAAGATAACACAAAACTTAACTAAATATTTTTATTTTTTTATTTTTTTATGGAATAAACATAACATAATTAAAAACTACTTAAAAATATTTACAAACTACTAGGCAACTATTACACTTCATGCATGCAAACATATAATGAACCTAAACTAACATATGCAAATCTAACTAATAAAATTTGTTAGTTCTCAATAGGCACACAATAGATCTAGAAGGGGGGGGGGGTTGAATAGATTCTTTTTTAATTTCAAATACTTTTCTCATTTATTTTGTATTACTAATGAATTAGCATATGACAAACATGAGAATCTTTTTAAGCACATCAAAATAAGTAAAAGATCCCCTTCATTGATCTGTTCATAATCCTACATACATTGTTCTTAGAGTTAGTTAAGTGGTAAGCAGTTAATACATACATAGTAGTTGTAACAGTTAGGCACATAATGTAAAGGACGTAAAGTAAATGACACAAGGGATTTTAAGTGGTTCAGAGACTCAAGCTCCTAATCCACTCTTCTGCTTTTAACTAGCAAGATTTCCACTAAGGAAGGGCAGCACCCTGAATCACTATGATTCCTTCAAGGCCAGCAGCCTTGGAACTTTAGTTCACTAAGAACTCTTCAAGGCTAGCAGCCTTGGAACTTCTCTAGTTCCCTAGGAACTCTTCAAGCCTAGTAGGCTTGGAATTTCATTTAGTCCCTCTGAACAAGGACCCCTCAGGCCCTGGCTTTTTCTTGTTGTTGTTGTTGGTGGTGATGCCTTGCTACTAAGATGTCTTTAAGCTTGAACATCTTATGTACTTATCAGCTTAGCGTAGTCCTCTTTGCATTCTTCTTTGAGTCTGGACTACTTCTTCTTTGGTGCAGCTGATCTGCATTCTATTATGCTCATCTTTATATGTTGTCAGCTATGCACCATCACCATTTGGGTCTGCTAAGTGTTTGAGCTTTTGGTAGACTTCGTCTGCCACTTAGCATTTCCTGAATCCTTCTTGACTGGTTGGCAGACATGGTTCTGCACTTGTTCTGATTCAGCTTTAGGTTCATTGTGACACCCCCAAAATAGGTATACATCACCCATTCTGAGTCGCCAAATACATGGTACATAAATCAAATATAAACTTCTTTTATACAATATGACAATAGCATAGCTTAGAGTTTTTACACGAATATTGTCTCATAGACAGTATTCAAACTCAAATGAAGTCCTCATTACATTTATTATCACACTATTTCATAAAATAGTGAGAACTACTATAGCCACCATCTCGGACCGTCACTCTGTTCCCCAACTAGTCCTGACAACATTTTCATTTCCTGAAGAAAATAATGAAAGCAAAAGGGTGAGCTCAACTAGCCCAGTAAGAAATATTCTGACTAAGATAATGCAGAATAAATTATCGTTAGCCTTCAACAGTGTTAAACTGATAAAATATAATAAACATCAAGTTTTACTATAGCGGAACAAGCAATCCATTAGAAGAGTCAACTAGAGCATGATATCTACTATTTTCTATGATTTAAAAAGTTTTTCATCAACTTTATCGCTGAGACTCAGCTTATTAAATAAACCACATCATCGAATCATCCTTGCACTACGGGCCAAAGATATTTATGTAATCAACAATAGTTATGATTATACCAAATAATCCCTGGTTATAATCATACCAACAACTATCCATGAATGCACTACAGACCAATGAGGACTTTTACCACATCATTTGTAACATTACGGGTCATGATTATACCGAATGATCCCTGGTCATAATCATACCCATCAACAGTCCACCTATGCACATAAGCCAAAGATGACTTTCATCACAATATAAGTATGAGGAAGATGGCAATGATATAAGAATTCAATTAAAAGAAACAAATGATATATTTTTAAAGATCTATAATTTAATTTATCCAGAATTCAATAATGTCCAAATTGTCAACATGATACTGCTTTGTGGAGTAAAATTCAAGAATAATATTATATCAAAAATGATTTGGACAGTAAAGAAATCAATTTTTGTCATGAATAATTCTCGGGTGAATAGTACTTGAGTGAATAGTACCCCCATGAATAGTACTCCAGGAATAGTACCTCGTGAATAGTACTTTATGAATACTACTTCGTGAATAGTACCCATGAATAGTACTTTTGTGAATATTACCATATAAATGAATAGTACTCATGGACAGTACTCCGGCATGAAAAGCTTAAAATTTAACTAGAATGTGCAGAAAATATCCTTGTGAAACGATACTAGATGAAGCGCGAATTTCAAGGATATTCTACTAATTTCATAGAGTATAGAATCAATACTTTAACAAAATGAAGGTATAATCAGGAATACGAGACGAAATAATATTACTCACATACTACAGAGTATGGAAGAAAATATTATTCCTATGAATACTGAAAAAATAATATCCCTTACCTCAGAAGAAGACTTGATACTGGAATAGTGAAGTAGCAGACTTCTCTTCTTCTTTCTCTCTATAGCTTCTCTCTCTATAATTGCTCTTGTGAGTCTTAGTGAATTTGTGAGAATGAAAAAAGAATGAGCTTCTATTTATAGGAAGATATAGTTTTGATAATTGCACGTTTTGGGGCTCGAAATATTACAGTATAATACCTTCATCTTTTTCTTCATTTTTAATTTAGTCCTGCAAGTATTATCAAGCTTGCACCACTTCCTCTAATAGTACATCATGTGAATCAATAGTACAATAATGTGAATAAATAGTTAGAAGCATGTGAATTAATAGCAATTAATTGCTCATTTATCTGATTAATTACCCGATTGGTCAATATAACCTCCATACATCAATTACTATCAGAATAGATGTCGATTTCCACTAACACTAATAATCCCAACACAATGGAAATATCAATTTCATCTTTAATCAACACGAACTTATTCATCATTAATATTATAACTGTGACACCCCCAAAATAGGTATACATCACCTATTCTGAGTTGTCAATACATGGTACAGAAACAACTACAACTTTATTATTACAACAGTAAAACTGTGAGTTTGAATACAAATATTATCTTCTAGATAATAGCTATACTCAAATAAATCCTCATCACATTTATTGATACATTATTTTACAAAAATGGTGAGGACTACTAAACAATCCTTTCTAAAACCTTCATTCCATACCCAGACTGCACTTGCTATATTCTCGCCTCCACGAGAAAAATGGAACAAAAAGGAAAAGGGTGAGCTCAACTAGCTCAAGAAAGAATATTATGACTAAGATAATATACAACAAATTATCGTTAGTCTTCAACAGGAAAAATATAATAGAATACAATAGACAACAAATTTTAAATCAATATTCGCATGGAAATAATAATTCATTAGAAGAGTTAAGTAGAGAATGCAAACTACTATCTTCTATGTATGAATTTAAAAGTTCATCATCTATCTTTTATCCTCAGTAACATCAATCAATATACATCCGAATCAAATATTCATCTTTTGCACTACAAAGCCAAAGATATTCATCAATTAGTCATGTTCATTTAAACACTGCTCATCTTTTGCACTACGGGCCAAAGATATTCTTCAGAAATCATTCATCTTTGCACTACAAAGCAAAGATATTCTTAAGAAATCATTCATCTTTGCACTACGTGCCAAAGATATTCCATAATATCATCATTTAAGACCGAGAATGATGAAAATATTTTTTAAAGAAACGAATCCAAAGAAACAAAATGACAAGGATTAAGGATTAAGGATTCGTACTTGGTTTTATCCACGTCCAAAAATACCTCAAAAATAATCATAGTGGTGTAAAATTCAAGAATGATCAAAACATGGATACAATCGAGTTAGTATCCGAATAGATGTTTTGACGAAAAGAAGAAATTTTATTTTTCTATTGAATAGTACCGTATACATGAATAGTGCCAGATATCGTGAATAAAGTGCCGATACGTGAATAGTAACTCCGACACCAAAAGATAGAAATTCCACAAAAACATCTTCACGCTTATGAATAGTACCCGTGAATAGTAACTCGTGAATAAGAACTCATGAATAGAACTCGTGAATAGTAACTCATGAATAGTAACCCATGAATAGTAACCCCACATGAAAAAGTTCTAAATTTGATAAAACTTGATCAACATTTCAAATATAAATTGAAGAAATAATATCATTCTGAAAAAATAATATCCCTTACCTCAAAAGATCAAGATTTAGCTAGAATATAATGGGTATAGTCTTTGAAGGAACTTGCACCGCCTAGCAATACTCAAAGTATACTCAAAATACTCACAAGAATACGCCGATAATATAGAGAGAAAAAACTTCAGCTTACGGTGTGATTTTCAATTCTAACCCCAAGCACCCTATTTATAGGAAAATGCTTAGAACACCAAAGCAGAAAATTTAATAAAATAATAATATAATTAAACAAATTCAAGCCCACCTTAGACCAACTGAATTCAGCACATTTGTATCACATGTGGGATTGCAAAAAACGTTTTTCTTAAATAAAACAATTAAAACTTCCAAAATTAATTATTTCTAACTTGAGCTTCAATAATTCATAATAAATAGCCCTTTCATCAGAAAATTCAATCTCATGAGTTTTTATAGGAAATTCAATTCTCTACAACTTTGCAGAAGAAAGTTTTTCCAAATTCCAAACAAAAATCGACCGAAATCCACAAACGGGCGATTTTACAGGCTATAATCAAATTTCAGTCAATAAATGGGGTCCAATTTACATGTTTAACATGTTTTAAACATTTATTGCAACAAAAATACTCTTCCTCCTCGTATACTCATATATCCCACATTCATTGTAAAAATATCACCAGTTAATATATTATTAAAATAATATATTTAAATGAATTATTTTATCGTAAAAGATAAAATATTAATTTTTAACAATTGTCATTTTAAAATTTTCTCCATCTATATCCACATAAAATCAATATTTTCCTCATCATATAAATCAATAATTAATTATTCACAAATAATATTACGTAATCACAATATTGACAACCAGCAGCTTTCAGAGAGAGGGGCTTTCCAATAAGAATTTCTTCTTCTTATGGCGCGCAATTAGGTGACCAAACCTCTCCTTAGATGTAACTTTCTAGACATTGCCAATAATGTTATCTAATAATATTATTCAGATAATATGAATTATTGCTTCGATAATAAAAAATACCGTAATGACAATTATTGAAACAACAAAGAATATAAAATATCAACGCAGCAATTATTGAATCAATAAAATAAAATATTGAATAATGATTATCGTAACCATTATTGAGTAGTGCCTTCTTACGTAAGAATCAATAATTGGTGCAATACTGCAGTAAATCGCTTCAACAACGCGTATTAGTGTGTTTTAACCACCGGGTATTCCAACAATAGATAATGGCAACAACTACGCTAGTTATTTAAAAACAACTTATATTTGTCGCTTTTCTTTATCCAATCGCTTTCACATGGGGCCCACACACATGGTCACATTAGTCATTTTAATATTCCCTGACAAAGCATTTAATATTCCACGACCAAACGAATATTCCCCGAATTTATAATGAATATTTTATAACCACTTGCTTATTTTGAAATATTTGCGTATTTAACCCTTAACTATCCACATTAATCAAATCAACCCTTACTATTTCAAAATAATAATTAAAGGAAATTCCTTTTTATTTAAAAAATTTTGGGGTCTTACAATAACTCACAATATTTAACAACTAGATCATTCCCATGAAAGAGGGGGCTTTCCGATAAGGATTTCTCCCTATTAGCGCGCGATTAGGTGACTAAACCTCTCTTCGACAGAACTTTCTAGACATTGTCAATATTGCAAATAATAATATGAATAACTTTGTCGTCTCAATTATTGATTTAATAATTTAAAATATTATGCAGATGATATTGTGACAACAATTAAATCAATAATATGAGAGATATGATGCATCAATTACTGTAGCAATAATTGAGTATAACTGAGTGACTTCTCACGTAAGCATCAATAATTAATACTGCAGTACTACTACTATGCACGCCAGACATCGCATTCTTTACCAATCGGGTAGCTCAACAGTTTAACGGTAACACTTTTGCCATTATTTTTATAAAAAGATAATTCTGTCATTTTCTAACTACGACAATACTTCCGTTGTGGGGTCCACTAATGATTGTGTCGTCATACGAATATTTCTTGTTAAAATGAATATTCCCAGACCAATCAAATATTCCCTGACACAACACATATTTTATATCAACTTGCTTACTCAAAATTTTCAAATGTCACCTTTAACTTTAACCTTTATCAATTTAACCATTTACTAAATAAAATAATAATTATAAGAAAATTGAATACTTTCATTTCATAAAATTTGGAGTCTTACAATCTCCCCACCTTATTAAATTTTTCCCTTGAAATTTACGTACGTACCTGGTATGTCGAAGAGATGAGGATACCTTGTTTAGATTCTAACTCTTGAGGTATAACCTTTGAGTGTCGAATATGATCCTTCTTATCCAAGATTTTAACATGTATCTCCTCATACGTTAAATCTTCTGCTATCTCATATAGTTCTAATTCAATAACGTCGTTCGGGTCGTCCACATATTTACGTAACATAGATATGTGAAAAATGTTATGAACACGAGACATACTTGGCGGTAAAGCGAGTCTATAGGTCACAATTCTTACTCTATCGAGGATTTCAAATGGCCTAATTAAATCGAGGGTTTAGATTTACTCTCTTCATCGATTCTTTCTTCTAGAATAACGCTCTCTTAAACCTTCTTCTTCATATTCATCAGCTCCGGGTGTGTAGTTTGAGTAGCTTTAACTTTATCGATTAATGTCGATTCTACTTGTATTATTTGACATCATCACGTGGGTCCCTAGAGTCTTTAACTCTATCTCTATCATTTGTAAGTTATACGAAATGGGTTTTTGTGTTAACAATGTCACACTCAGAATCAAGATACGATCTTCTCTCACTCAACGTCGACCACCACGCCTCTCTTCCACGATGATGTTGAATGGTATAGTCATAACCTTCAACAGCTCGAGCCAACGTCTTTGACGCATGATACGTTCATTTTGGGTGAATAAATATTTGAGGGTTTTGTATCGGGTTCAAGGTGGATACAAAATTCGATTTCACGCTCTGGGGGTAGGCTAGGAAGTTCTTCAGGGAATACGTCAGGAAATTTATTAACAATATAAATATCATTCAAATCTAACATATTTTTGTTTAAATCTGTGACATGGCTAAGAAAACTTGACATACGTTTTTCAATAAACGAATAGCTTTATGGCTTGATATGACAATGATTGACTGTAGTGGTTTTGTCATTTGAATTCGCATAATAGGTTGGTTAGGAATATGAAAGCTAACAACCTTAAAAAAACAATTGATTTTAGCATGATGAGTAGTTAACCAATCAATCCCTAAAATCACATTAAATGCAAGTATTTTCAAAGAGATAAGATCGACAGGTAACATGCAGTTACTGATTTGAATCAAACAAGATTTATAAATAATGGATGTAACGAAGGTTTCTCCTAACGGAGTTTCAACTAATAAGTCAAAGTCTAACTTCTCCGGAGTCAGATTTAAACGTTGAACGCAAGTAGGAGAAATAAAAGAATGCGAAAACCGATATCTAACAAGGTATATACTTCGCAAGAATTTATAATTAACTAATCTGTGCTAACTTCGTTCGGGTTACTCGCTTTTTGAGAAGTCACGAAAAATGTTCTTCCTGAAACCACTGACTTTGTTTTGTCCGTATCTGCTTTTGGTGCCACCGTCTCAGCTTGATTTGATTTCGCTACAAGACAAAATCGAGCTATGTGACCGTCTTTTCCATAACTAAAACATACCTTAGAAGGCTGTAAACAGTTTGGACTTATGTGTCCCTCCTCTCCGCATCTGTAGCATCTAACTGGTGGTCATTCTCCTCCCTTAGAATTTGTTGCTAGTGTTGGTGCTGCTGCCGACATCTTCCCATCATCGTTAAATCTTCTCTTCTTGAATTTTCCACTTGAATTATTTCTTTTATTATCTTGGCCATGATTACCACCGAAGTGGTTACCATTTCTAGCATGATAATTTCCTCCACGATGGTTATCATTGTTCCGATGATCGTTGCCACCGGTATGATTATTATCGTGTTAATGCTCGTTATCTTTTGGTTGGGCTGGCTCATTATCGCGCTTCAATAACTGAGCCCTATTCACTACATCTGAATACAAACACAATTTGTGAGAAATGAGGTATTGACGTATTTTGGGTCTCAAACCTCGCAGAAACATTCGCGTCATTATCAACCAAATGGGATGCGAACTAGGACAACTCGACAAACTTAGCCTCGTACTGCGACACGGTCATATTATTTTGCTCCAACTTGATAAACTCCACCTCCTTTATGTGACGAATACTTTCGGAAAAGTAGTTGTCATTAAACAGCTCTTGGAACTTCTCCCAAGATATTTTGAGTGCGGCAGTTTGAGTATGTTTTACTGATTCCCACCAGTAATCTGCTTCTCCTCGTAATATGAAGGTGGCAAAGGTAACCTTTTGCTCCTTGGAGCATCCCAAGATATCAAATATCTTGGTGATCTACTTTATCCACATCTCCTCTTTTAGTGGTTCTGACTATCCCAAAAACTCCGGTGGTCCCAGCTCCTTGAACTGCTTAGCGGTGACCATCCGAGAGTTGCCAGTGTTTCCACCTGCATTTTGAACAGGAGTCTCTCTCGCCAGATGTTGAATAAATTCTAGAAAACTTCTAAATATACCATCGTTCGTCATTTGGTCGATGTTGATGTTTACACGAGGATTATTGCCTTGTTGATGCACATTATCCTGGGTATTGATCCTTGGTGACTCAACGGTCTCATGTTGTTCATTGCTTATCTCAACATTTTTAGAAGCCATTTTCAAATACTCCCACAAAACAAGGGTTAATTGACATGTCATATATTATCCCTATACTCAGACAGACCAAATAAATACCAAATAAACTTAGGTAGGTCATACTGGCGAAGGAATTCCCTGTCTCTCCCCTCCTAGTTCTTGTCTCACATCTCAACCAGGGATCATATCCCTAAGCTTTGATACCAACTCTGACGCCCCCAAAATAGGTATACATCACCCATTCTGAGTCGCCAAATACATGGTACATAAATCGAATATAAACTTCTTTTATACAATACGACAACATCCTAGCTTAGAGTTTTTACACGAATATTGTCTCATAGACAATATTCAAACTCAAATGAAGTCCTCATTACATTTATTATCACACCATTTCATAAAATAGTGAGGACTACTATAGCCACCATCTTAGACCGTCACTCTGTTCCCCGACTAGTCCCGGCTACGTTTTCATTTCCTGAAGAGAACAATGAAAGCAAAAGGGTGAGCTCAACTAGCCCAGTAAGAAATATTATGACTAAGATAGTGCAGAATAAATTATCGTTAGCCTTTAATAGTGTTAAACTTATAAAATACAATAAACATTAAGTTTAACTGCAGCGGAACAAGCAATCCATTAGAAGAGTCAAGTAGAGCATGATATCTACTATCTTCTATGATTTAAAAAGTTTTTCAACAACTTTATCACTGAGACTCAGCTTATTAAATAAACCACATCATCAAATCATCCCTGCACTACGGGCCAATGATATTCATGTAATCATCAATGGTCATCATTATACCAAATAATCCCTGGTTATAATCATAACAACAACTGTCCATCAATGTACTACAGACCAATGAGGACTTTTACCACTTCATTTGTAACATTACGGGTCATGATTATACCAAATGATCCCTGGTCATAATCATACCAATCAACAGTCCACCTATGCAGGTAAGCCAAAGATGACTTTCATCACAATATAAGCATGAGGATGATGACAATGATATAAGAATTCAATTAAAAGAAACAAAGGATAAATTTTTAAGGATTTATAATTTAATTTATCCAGAATTCAATAATGTCCAATTTGTCAACATGATACTACTTTGTGGAGTAAAATTCAAGAATAATATTATATCAAAAATGATTTGGACAGTAAAGAAATCAATTTTTATCATGAATAATTCCCCGGGTGAATAGTACCCCCGTGAATAGTACTTTAGGAATAGTACCCTGTGAATAGTACTTTCTGAATAGTACTCGTGAATAGTACCCGTGAAAAGTACTTTTGTGAATAGTACCATATAAATGAATAGTACTCATAGACAGTACTCCGGCATGAAAATCTTAAAATTTAATAAGAATGTGCAGAAAATATCCTTGTGAAACGGTACTAGATGAAGCAAAAATTTCAAGGATATTCTACTAATTTCACAGAGTATATAAGCAACACTTTAACATAATGAAGGTATAATCAGGAATACGAGACGAAATAATATTACTCACATACTACAGAGTATGGAAGAAAATATTATTCCTATGAATACTGAACAAAATAATATCCCTTACCTCAAAAGAAGACTGTATACTGGAATAGTGAAGTAGCATACTTCTCTTCTTCTTACTCTCTATATTTTCTCTCTCTATAGTTTCTTTCTCTATAATTGCTCTTGTGAGTCTTAGTGAATTGGTGAGAATGAAAAAATAATAAGCTTCTATTTATTGGAAGATATAGTTTTGATAATTGCACGTTTTAGGGCTCAAAATAATACATTATAATACCTTCATCTTTTCCTTCATTTTTAATTTAGTCCTGCAAGTATTATCAAACTTGTACCACCTCCCCTAATAGTACATCATGTGAATCAATAGTATAATCATGTGAACAAATAGTTATAAGTATTTGAATTAATAGCAATTAATTGCTCATTTATCCGATTAATTACACGATTGGTCAATATAACCTCCAGACATCAATTATTATTGGAATAGATGTCGATTTACACTAACACTAATAATCCCAACACAATGGAAATATCAATTTCATCTTTAATCAACACGAACCTATTCATCATTAATATTATAACTCACGATATTTAACAACCAGATCATTCCCAGGAAAGAGGGGGATTTTCGATAAGGATTTCTCCCTATTGGCGCGCAATTAGGTGACCAAACCTCTCCTCGATAGAACTTTCTAGACATTGTCAATATTACAAATAATAATATGAATAACTTTGTCGTCTCAATTATTGATTTAATAATATAAAATATTATGCAGATGATACTGTGACAACAATTGAATCAATAATATGAGAGATATGATGCATCAATTACTATAGAAATAATTGAGTATAACTGAGTGACTTCTCACGTAAGCATCAATAATCAATACAGTGTGCTACTATGCAACCACACGTATTCATCGTATTTTTACCATCGTGTAGTGCAAATGGTTTAACTAGTAACACTTTTGCCGTTATTTTTATAAAAAGATAATTCTGTCGTTTTCTAACTACGACAATACTTCCATTGTGGGGTCCACCAATGATTGTGCCGTCGTACGAATATTCCCTGTTAAAATGAATATTCCCCAACCAATCGAATATTCCCGGACACAACGCATATTTTATATCAACTTGCTTACTTTGCAAAATTTTCAAATGTCACCCTTAACTTTAACCTTTATCAATTTAACCATTTAATAAATAAAATAATAATTATAAGAAAATTCAATACTTTCATTTCATCAAATTTGGAGTCTTACATTCATGGTGATTCGTAGAGTGGCTCTCTGGATCTTTTTTGTGCTCTGCCACTTTTCTGAATGCTATCTTCTTTTCTTTCTCGTTTTTTAGCTTAGTTGTCATCTTCAGTGGCATCCTCATCTTTGTTGAGTGAAACTTTAGTCTGTTTGAGTCCTTCTTCAAAGCTGCTTCACTTCCACCTTTGTAATCTCACTATCACTGAGACTTGTTTTGTTTAGTCATGGTGGAACTCGTAGAGTCAACAATAGCATTCCAATAACTCAACGATTTTGTTGATTTATACTCCTTCACAACCTTCCCGTTGTAATGTAGCCGTTGGGAGCTATTTGAATTGCTTTGCAGATCTCGAGTTATTTGGTGTAGACTGCAGATTTGACATGACATCTCCTTTATGACTTTCTGATATTGCAGTCTACTGTTTCATCTACCCCGTTAGAGTTGTCACTTTGATGTCTTGGACAGGTAGTTGACTTTATTTCTTCCTTCAGTTTCTCGATCAGAGGTTGTCCTTTTGCATCGATGCTCTCAATAAGCTTTGTTCAAATATTAATCTTCAGATTGAACTGTTATCAATGCTTCAATCTTCAGATGATCGAACTCTAAGATTCTGATGCATATCTTCTTGGACCTGATCGTAGTGTCTTGTTGAATGTTGTTTATTGACATATTGAGATAAAACTACGATCTTGAAGAGTGTTTATTAGATCTTCAATGTAGATCACCTCTTCCTTCTTTTGTGAAGTGCTTCAACACTTCTGTTTGCCTCGACTGATCTCAAGAACTAATAGCTTGACTCCTTGTTCTGGCCTCTTCTGAATAGCAAGACACTTCAGAATTGTTGCATGTCCAGCTCGCTTTCTCCTTGTGATTTCCCGTTCACTTATCATCAATGGACTGACACGAGGCTTAATCACTTTAGCCTTGTTCTTCATAAGCTGACCAATATCTCTGTGTATACTTCATTAGTTCTTGCTTTGTTTGGAAAACACTACGATCCTGGATACTTCCAAGATTGTTGTCTTCTGTTTACTTAACTGCTAGCTACTACACTTCCTAACTTTCCTTTGTCAATTACTAAAGTCTTCTTCTGATCAATTTGTGGAAGACTTCCTCTTGAATGGCTTCACAACTCAATCTGGATGTTGATTGGGTTGGTGCTTAGATCTTCTGTTAGCTTTCATGCCATTCGTTGAGTGCTCTCTAGTTTCTTTCAGGTGGGATGTATCTTTGCAGCTCAGCCCAAAGGCTTCATACTTAGGATATTCAGGGAGTGCTCATTTGTTGAGAATCGTATTTTCTTTACGATTCTGCCTTGGCATTATGAGCACATCTGTTTAGGCCTTAGTTCTACACTCTACGATTCAGCTTCTGCTGTGCAGACACTAAGACTCTGAGATCAGATCTTGACACTCAACGATTTCTATCTTTATGCTTGTTGTCTTCATCTGATCATGCTCGACTACGATCTCTGCCTCTGATATGATTAGTAGACTCTATGACTCTGAGTGTAGTCTACGATTCTTGACTTGGCTTCGGCAGATACTCGGTCGGCTCGTAGACAGGCTGTCTCTACGATTCTGAACATGACTTCCTTAGCAGACTGTGGCTCTGAGGAAGTTCTTCTCGACACACTACGATCCTTCCACGTCTCTCTTGGTGGTCTACGAACTCTGAGATCTACTATCTTGCAGACTACGAGTCCACCTAGATAGCTCTTGAGTTTTCCTTGACTGTCCTGGCAGACTACGATTTCTGGTGCAGTGCTCGACGATCAGACAAGTCTACCTATTACATTTTAAGATCAACCTAACAAGCTTGATCTTTTTATATTTATAGTCCTTGTACATCATTTCTTTTTAAGGACTTTACAAAGTTGTTCTTAATGCAAAATACTTGTATATTCATTCATATATATCATAATTAAATCATATATAAATAGGAATATCATTCACATGTTTATTCCTGACAATGTCCCCCTATTTGATTATGACAAAAACAATTAGTGCATATGCATGATATGAATGAATCTTATATATAGTGAGCAGCTGTATTTCTAAAATAGATAATCATGAATGTCATTTATAATGATATGAAATTACATAAATTATGACAGTTTACATCCTAGATCCAGAACATACCTAACTAGTTAGAGATGTACCTTTTTGGCTCCTTATATGTTTCTAGGATTTCTGTTAATCAGCTACTTATCTACTTAGTCTTTTTGCTCCTTCTCCCCCTGGGATGGTGACTTCATTTCTTTTCATTTGCTCCCCTCAGATTCATGCTCATTTTCTTTTTCTAGCTCCCTCTGAAACTCTGCATTCATAGGATCATCATCCTTTGGCTCCCCCTCAGATGATGATTCAGCTTCTGCTGCTGCTATCTTCTTCATTGCCTTCTTCTTGGCCTTCTTGTCTTTTTTGCTTCTTTTCTCCTTACTCCTCCTTGAGTACTTCTTCATACGCCTCTTTTTCTCCCTTTTTTTGTCATTAATCACTTGTGAAAGCTGCTCCATGTTGGACACGAGTTGCTCCATCAGGTAAGATGAGTTACCAACCTTAATCTTAAGTTCTTGTTGGCTCAACTCAATTTATAAGGAGAGAGACTGGTTTAGATTGTCAGAGAGGGATATAATTTGCTCTTTATTGGCCTTCTATGCTCTTAGAGCTTCTGCCTTCTGATCATTTATAGCCTTCAGATAGATTTGATCTCTCTCTTTGATTTTGAGAGATATATTAGACATAGTGGCTTGAAGTCTGTCTTAAGCTGCATTGTCTCCTGCTTCTGTCAACATTTTTTACCATTAAGTGATGATTGATATCTTCTTAGTAAATTCATCAGAATTCTTCACTAGCTCCTGCTCTACAGGAGTTTGGTCATTTGATTGGGCATCTTCTTGTTGAGCACTAGATTGGACTCCACGATTTCCATTCTTGAACAAATTTTTGAAAGCAGTGAGAATCTGATAAATCAATGAGTGCCAATCATTGGTGGAGGATGAAGGAATATCAGACAACTGTGCTTGGGCAGAGGGAAGCTTCTTAAACTGAACTTGATCATTTTCAATGGTTGAGTGAAGGGACTCTATGATAATCTCCTTAGGTATAATCCTTCTGCCATTAGAACCCACTCTACGATAATAGGGAATGTAGTGATTGCCAGCATGTCGGTAGACTTTGTAGTGAGGCTGGTCTTTGATCATCATGGTTGGAAACTTCTTTACCCTTGGGAAGTTCTAAGACACTAGCTCCAGGTTTGGAAACTGAGAGTATCACCAGCTGAAGTAGCTTCCATCCTTTTCAGTATATGCCTTTAACAAGGGCATCCAGGGGAAAAACCATCTCATTAGAAGACCATTAGGATTGTACAAAATTGTAGTGTGGTCTAACTCCATGTTGTTCCAGTTGTTAAACACATCATCTATAGTCATCCTTGCGACTTTGAGTTGTTTGTTTCTATAGCTTACCCATCTTTCTGGTGGTGCATCTTGTGGTTCATCAAGGACTTCCACCACTATTCTTCTGCAAACTCTTGCTGGAGAGAGAACATGATAGTCTGTTATTTCCTCTGATTCCTAATTTGTGGAACTGGAATCTTTTTCCATCTCTTCACCTTATGAGCTTGAATAATGTTGACTTCTTTCAGCTGATTCATTAGTGAATTCTTCTTGCTGATTTCTATTATTAGTACCTTCTTTAGCATCTCCTCCCGTGAATTCAGATTCATCATCACTTACTTCAATTATTATAGTAGAGTGTTCACCTTGCTTCTTTGGGATAGATTTAGCAAGTAGTTTGTTGCTCTTTCTTCTCCTTGGAGGTTCAGCTATAGGAGAGTCAGACTTTTCTTCTTTTTTAGAATCTGAAGCCTCTGAATCATCAGACAACCTTCTTTGATGCTCATCATCACTAGGGGTAGGTCCTTCTTCTTTGGACTCAATATCATCACACGAGCTTGTTAGAGCATTTTCAATAGGAAATGCAATTGTTTCAATTTCCAATCTTTCTTCTTCAGCTGAGTGGCAACTCTGAGTGTTAGCTTGTGATGATTTGATTATTTGAATTGTGATTCTAAGGACAGAATCCTTGTAAGGAGGAAATGATGTAACATTCCAGAATTTTAATTATAATATTAAATATTTATTGAGTTATATAAATATTTAATGGTTGTGGTTATAGTTGAATAAACATTTTTTTTAATTGATTTGATTTTATTTGGCTAATTATTTGTTAAATAAATAATTAATGAATTAAGGAAATTATTATTATATTAATATTTCAATTTTATGGTTAATTATTTGTATTGAGTTATGTGATTAAATGATTTATTTAATTAATTGTTATTTGAATTAATTAAATTAAGTATGAAAGCTTGATTAAATAAAGTGTGGCAAATAACTATATTATAAGGAGTTATTAAAATAAATTAAAGTAATTTAATTTAGTTTTATCCAAATAAGGTTCAAGGATATTAATTCTTTAATTTTAATTGGTTTGCCAAACAAGGCCCTATGGCTTTTGGAATTTTTTTAATTTTAAATTATATAAATAAATTAAATAATAAATATAATATATTTATATTATATACGTTAGTAACTAATATTACAATAAGTAATAGTATTAAGTTTATCAGTTTTTTTTCTTTGTGCTTAAGTGTTAGCTAGACTACGTGACTTGGTATTTGGTTTAAGCTTAGAAGAGTTTGAGAAGGAGGGTTATAGAGAATTACAGAGAGAATTGAGAGAGTTTGAGAGTGAAACTTGAGAAAATTGTCTGCAATTGCAAGATTATGCAAGCTAACTTGAAGGTATGTGCACAACTTTGATATTATATGTGTTTATGAGTATCACGGAAAAGTTTTGTTATGCTCTGTGAATTCTATTTCTTCTGAATTGTTGTTATGTAACTAAGTTATGGTGGTTATATGTGATATAATGCTAGAGTTTATGTTTAAACAAGAAATTTGTATGCTAAATTCATTGACAGTAGGAAGAAAATAATGTCAGTATATGTATTTTCATATGGTTCATGAAAAGTATCAATTGTACTGGCCAATTAGTATCTAAAATTGTAAATTGAAGCTTGATTATGTTAGTTCATTAAGAAACGAGTATAACGTAATTTGAATGAAGTGATTTGGCCAAGTATTGGAGTCACAGTGTTGATTTTTGGGATGAATATCAAAAATGGAGTTTTATATGAAAAACATGGAATTTGAGAAATTAAACTAGCTTAAGTTGTTGTTAAATTATTCTATATTGATTTATATGTGAGGAAACATGTTTGTTATAATTCTATACCATTTGTACGTGTTATTATCACTGTTTAGTGGGTGAAATTTGTGTTAGATGGCTTATGAAAAGTGTCGTAACCATGTTCTACAAAATCGGAATGCAATAAATTAAGCGTGCCACACCTTGACCCCTTAGTGCGAAAATCGCAATTGTATCATGCGTATGATAAACTGAAGATAAAATCTGGCGCTGAGCGGCGCCAGATTACCTAATCTCGATAAAGGAAGTCTCGCTAATTACATGAGACTTTGCTCGTTCAACGTAACTTAGCTTAATGTTAGGTTTATGTGAGAATCATATAACAACAAGGTTAAACAGAGTTAGGTTAGGTGGATTGTAAATTCAAAGTTATAAAAAAAATGATTTATAAGTCATGAACGTGTTATGTTATAACTTAGCTTATATAATGAAGGTTAGTTAAGTGTTGTGATGTTAACACTCGGGAATTCTGAAATTTATATGGTAGCATAAGACTTGTGCTAAAAAAACAAGTTTAGCTAGTAATGTGTTTTATATTGAAAAGTGAATATTAGTATGTCTAATAGATGTTGTGGTTTTAATACTGTCTATAGGTGAACGTGAGTTTTATTATTTTAGCTTACGCTCGAGGCAAGTTTTCTAACTCTACACTTTCGTTGAGTTAGTTCTATTATTACATTCTGTAACTTCATTCTTTTGATTGAGAAAGTTTCTTCTATCTAGTTATTTATGATGATGCAAGTTCAAAATCTCATCTATTACATTGAGCATATTTTAATTCTAAATTATTGGAATTCTAATCATCGTTAACTTACTCTAACTTGTTTATAGTTAAACAAGTTTCTTTATTTTATTCTTTTATAATAAATGTTTCTTGAACCTTAATTCCTTGTGTTGAATGGTTCAATCACTTTGTATATCTTATTACCTTATGGAGTAAGCATTGTTTCCAGCTTGCTATCAACTAATGCATGTTCGGTAACTAAAATTCGAATTTGACAAGATTATAGACCTAGCTTATTATCGTTCAAGCCAAGGTTTACCATTTCTTTATTTTGGTCAATACTTATGCTCTCTAGTTATTTCAAGCACGAGTCTAGAATATAGTCAGTTCACCTATGATTCCCAAATGTTCTAAGTTATGTTGTTATTAAACAACTATTGTGTTATCAATCATTGTTGATTCAACTAGTTCCCCAGTTGATGATCTTTAAACTTCAAATTACCCTTGAAAGCTTATCCAAACCAAACTTTCTTTGGTGCGGACTTGTACTCTAAATACTGAGATGAACAACCCTATTTTTAGGGGTTTACGCTTAGCGTTGAAATGTGTGTTCACAATACATTGTACGAAGGATTGATCCTCCTAAGTACGTGGAGTCCTTATAGTCATATGACTGTTAAAGTTAAAGTTGAAAGATTACTTATAACTGTGGACATGGTTCGTGGTTATTAGACCCTCAGTGGTATATTTCAGAATGCTAATAAAACATATCATTCAGTTCTATTGAGCCTATTATTTGGCAAATGTTGTAATGTTAATAGAACATATCATTCAGTTCTATTGAGCCTATTATTTCGTAAATGTTGTAAAGTTATTTATTCTCATTTCAAGTGAGCTTTGTTTGCTCACTCTTGCGTATTTATATACTTATTGCAGCTAAGGTTGAGAAGGTAAATGAACCTACAACTAGCAAAGGAAATGGAAAAAATATACAAGTGATGAAGACTTATAATTTTTTTTTATCATTATGATGATAGACTTTTAATAATGATATGATGTAATAATTTAATTTCCGCATTTGAATGATTGTAATTAAAGGTTAGATAACCTGGGAGATAATTTATTAACGTAATCCTGTATCAGCAGGTTTTATTATTCAATTATATTATGATTGGGTAGTTAGATATGAATGTTTTGATTAAGTGAACACCAAATCTTGCGGAAATGAAGTACCCAGATTTGGGGGTGTCACAAGTTGGTATCAAAGCTTTAGGTTATGAACCTTAGGTGGGGAAAAGCCTTAGGAAGTAACCTTTAAAAAGATAGTGATGATAAACTCTTATCGAGTTTTAAGGAAGAAGTAATAAAACACTTATGTGCTTATGTGTTTATAACTTATGTACTCGTGAGTGTCGAGTAGTAATGATTAATAATTAAAACTTAACATTTTGTTGTTAGGATGACTAATGTCAGAGAATCAAGTCAAGCTAGGGAGGAGGGACCTCAAATGCCTATAGAGGAGGAGCCTCGCGATATTCAAGTTTCTTGGGAATGACTACTGCCACGGGAGTCAGCCCCGTTGGTCACAGTGGTTAAAGATGAGGATGATGATGTGGAGACGGATGAGGAGGATCCCGTTGAGTTGCCACAGGAGAATGAGGATGACGAGGAAGAGGAGGAAGAGACTCCACTAACCTCGATAGTTGCTCGTATGTACGATGAAGTCTACGACCGTAACGTGGATCTTCAGGATACAGTCGAGGAATTACAAGAGATAGTAGCTGAGCAACAGACTGTAATGACACAGAAAGACGATGAGATCTATGATCGTGAGGAATGGCTGACTAATGTCGAGGAAAAGCTAGTACAGACTGAAGGAGAGAAAGAGAAACTGATTGAGGAGGTCACAGAACTGAGGAACAAGCTGAAGGAAGAGGCTACTAAGAGGGCAAGAGCCGAAGACGTATACGAGGAAGCGTTTCAATGAGCCGGGATAGCAGTGAAAGATGCACAAGCAAAGAGAATGAAGATTGAAGAAATGAATAGAGTGTTCAACACTGTGGTTAATCGAGCTCAGGATCGGGTCATAGGTTATCCGATTAAGTTTGAGGCGCTGCCATCATACGTATTAGATTGCAAAAAAATGTTCCGGATTATGGAACCGGCCATTGTCTTTGTCGGAATTAATTCATTATCATCATTGTTTACTACGGTTATTCCTCCATTTTTTGGCACACATTGAACGGGACTGACCCAAGCACTGTCTGAAATTGGGTAGATGATTCCCGCATCCAACCGCTTCAAAATCTCTTTCTTCACCACTTCTTTTATGATCGAATTTAGTCATCTCTGTTGTTCCACTGTTGTCTTTGCATCCTCTTCCATAAGAATTTTGTGCATGTAGAAGGATGGACTAATTCCCTTGATATCTGTTATTGTTCATCCTATAGCCAATTTGTATTCTCTAAGCACTCTCAGCAACTTATTTTCCTGTAATTCGTTAAGTGCAACAGCAATAATAACAGGTAAAGTATTAGAATTGCCTAAATATGCATACCTGAGGTGTTTAGGAAGTGGTTTAAGCTCAAGTGTAGGTGGCTCCTCCAATGATGGTTTCATCCTTGTTGTGGCTTTCTCTTCTGTGTGTAATTGCTCAAATGATGTCTTGAATCTACTAACTCATGGCAGAGAATCAAGCATATGCAAATAATCCATGAATTCTGGATCGTCCGAATTTTCATCTCCCAAAAGTGAAGTTTCTAATGGATCATTCACCAAGATCTTAACCATGTCTTCATTAACTATCTGATTAATGACATCCACCCAAAAACACTCTTCTTCATGTGTAGGGAACTTCATAGCTTTGAACACATTGAACTTGACTTCTTGATCTTGGACCCTCATGGTTAATTCTCCTTTTTGCACATCGATGAGAGTCCTACTCATAGCCAAAAACGGTCTCCCTAGGATGATTGGGATATTTTTATCTTCCTCGAAATCTAGAATTATGAAGTCTGCTGGAAATATGAATTTATCCACCTTGACCAAAATATCCTCTACAATTCCTCTTCGGTATGTGACTGACCTATCTGCCAATTGTACAGATATATTGGTCGATTTCGGAGCTGGTAAACCCAATTCGGTGTATACTGATAACGACATGAGGTTCACACTTGCCCTCAAATCACATAAACACTTTTGGAACGCCATTTTCCCAATTGTGCACGGAATGGTGAAACTCCCCGAATCTTTCAACTTTGGAGGTAACTTCCGCTGTAGAACTGCACTGCACTCATCTGTTAATGCCACAGTTTCAAAATCCTCCAACTTCTTTTTCCTAGATAGAATACCCTTCATAATTTTGGCATAACTAGGCATCTGCTCTAAGGCTTCTGCGAAAGGGATGTTAATTTGAAGTTTCTTAAAAACTTCTAAAAATTTAGCGAATTGCTTGTCTAATTTCTATTTTTGGACTCTTTGCTGAAACGGCGGCGGAGGATACACAACTGGCTTATCATCTGACTTTGTATGTTCAACTTGCATTTCCTCACCCTGTTTCACTTCAACCACTTTGTTTTCATCAACTTTGTCATCTGTTCTAACTAAATTTTCTATAATTTTCCCATCTATCTGTTTTTCATTTCTCAAAGTGATTGCCTGACACTACTCGTGATTTCCCTTCGGATTCTTTTCTGTGTCACTTGGTAGAGTCCCTTGCGGCCTATTATTTAATGTAAGAGCAATTTGCCCCATCTGATTTTCTAAGTTCTTGATGGCTACTGCTTGTGATTTCATAACCGCCTCGTTGCTCGTTATATATTTCAGCAACAACTCTTCTAAATCTATTTTCCTATCTTGATGTTGAGTTGTTTGTTGATACTGATTCTGAAAACCCGGGGGATAAGAAGGTCGTGGAGCCTGTTGATTTTGATTGTTGCTCCATGAAAAATTAGGATGGTTCCTATTCCCCGGATTATAGGCATTTTGATATGTATTCTGCGGAATTCTATTGTAGCTACCCACAAATTAAACCGACCTTGGGTTGATGGCACACTGCTCTGTAGGATGTTCTCCAGCACATAACTCGCAAACATATGCCACCTATTATGGTTGCGCACCCGTCAGAGTATCCATTTTCTTTGATAAGGCAGCAATCTATGCCGCCAATGCGGTTACCCCGTCTACCTCTAAAACTCCAGCTACCTTAGGCTGTGTTATCCTCGATGTAGGCCACTGATAGTTATTAGCTGCCATAGTTTTGACTAACTCATACGCTTCCTCGTAGCTCTTGGCCATAAATGCTCCACCCGGAGCTGCATCTATACTCATCCTTAGATTCCCATTCAACCCGTTATAGAAAGTGTTCATCTATAACCATTTGGGTAGTCCGTGATGAGGGCATTTTCTGAGAAATTCCTTGTACCTCTCTCATGCCTCATACAATGATTCCCCATGCTGCTGCTAAAACATGGTAATCTAGTTTCTCATTTTTGCAGTCTTTGCTGGTGGAAAAATTTGGCTAAAAATTTTTGAGCGAGGTCTTCCCATGTAGTTATTGATCCTGATGGTAGCAAATGTAACCAACTATTCGCCTTGTCTCGCAAAGTGAATGGAAACAAACGAAGTCTGACTACTTCATCTGACACCCCATTGTACCTGAAGGTGTCACATATCTCCAAAAAGCTAACCAAATGTTCATTCGGATCATCATTTGTAAGTCCCCTGAACTAAACTGAGTTTTGGATCATCTGAATAGTCCCATGCTTGATTTTAAATGTATTTGCAGCAATCGCTGGCCTGGTGATACTTGACTGCAGCTCAGTCACCTTAGGTGTAGCAAAATCTCTCAACGCTTTCTGGTCTTCGGCAGCCATTATTTCCTCTTTTTCAGAATTCTCAAAGTCTTCCCTAGTGTCCTTTATCCACTTATTTAGCCTCTGAAACCGTTTCTCAATATCATCCTCAA